>CM060699.1:143236198-143506198 GCA_030686995.1 Artemisia argyi
ATACGGTTTAATTTGAAACATCTCAAACTTCAGGGGTATGTCTTGAAACATGTCCCCACCCAACCCTACCCCCCACCCCCCCCCCCTCCCCCCCGAAAAAAAAAAATTTTTTTTTGGGCCAAAAAAAATTTTTTTTTTTGGGCCAAAAATTTATAACCCAGATGCACATTTTTTTTTTAGTGCATCTCAGTTATAAAAATTAGTGCATCTCAGTTATAACTATGATGCACTAATTTTTATAACTGAGATGCACTAAAAAAAAGGTGCATCTGGGTTATAAATTTTTGGCGGGGAAAATTTTTGGCCAAAAAAAAAATTTTTTTTTTTGCCCAAAAAAAAAAATTTTTTTGGCGGGAATTTTTTTTTTTTTTTTTGGGGGGGTGGGGTTTGGGGGGTGGTGGCGAATTTACAAAACCTCCTTAAAGAATGAAGGGAAAATACAATTAGGTCCCTGTAGTTTGGTGTGAAAAAAAGGAGGGGCTGATTTATACACTTTTCTCACTTTTCTACCAAAGTGGACTTTTATATACATATATATATACATGTATATATATATATATATATATATATATATATATATATATATATATATATATATATATATATATATATATATATATAGTGGAAGGTTAATGTGAGAACTTTCTTAAAATTGTAAAAATGAGAACTATTTTAAAATATCATTAAAACATTGATGCATAACCATTTTAGCAAAAAATGCACTAAAATATTATATATTAATACAAATTAACATTAAATCGACTAATAACCAACTCATACATGAGAAACAGATTACCGATATATAATTAAATTTTTGATACATATACATTAAAATTTCTAAAAATTAATTTCTTATACATGAATTGATACACCTGATACATAACAACCACTAAAAAGTTGATACACAATACAAAAGTTTGATACAAATTACACGTTGAATCAAAGTGTATCACTTAGTTATATCAATTTTCATAAAAAAAACCATCAAATCTTTAATAATTTTAGTTGTAATTAATTATGTTTTTATTTTCTTTTAAGTTAAGTGTCATTTGTGAGATTTTGGTTGGTTCTCATTTTTACGATTTTAAGAAAGTTTTCATTTGATCTCAATATATATATATATATATATATATATATATATATATATATATATATATATATATATATATATATATATATATATATATATATATATATATAATTTTAAGTTGGATATCTTTTCAATTTTTGGGTTTTTGAAATGATATATATGCAATTCTCCCAAAAATGTAAAGTTTAATGAAAAGATTAATGTGGGAACGAGGGTAAATAAGTCATTACACATTGATCGGGGATGAAAACGAACGCAGGGTTTTCTCACATGAAGGCTGTCGGAACCTTCAAACCCTAAATACCAATTCTGCAATTTGACCAAACCACTAGAACGAGTTTTACAATTTACTCTTTTCAAAATTGAAATGAATACTTTGACGCAGATATGGAAAATGATATGAAGTCATGATAACGAAAACTCTAAATAAACACCACACAATGTGTCATATGCTTTAAATTTGACAACTGTATATTAGAAGTTCTTTTTTCAATAAAAAAACCATTTAATTTTATTAAAGAATACAACTATTAATGCAATGTGTAATAGTTTTTTATGCGATAACACATATTCTAATAACTAGTCAATATCTACAGTTAATGTTATTTTTAAAACGTCTCTTTAATAAAAAATATATAATTAATAAAACCTATTAAATAAACTGGACAAGCTATTTGACACAAAAAAGAAACAAACAAAATAATACAAACCAGATAAAACTCCATCACACTTTTGCCATCTATAGTACACACAATCTCTAAAAAATAACTACTCAACGGTAAATTGAATGCTATGGAGTATTAAAGCTCGGTGTTTTATTTTTCTTTCAGGCAATCACCGAACACATAAAACAAATAAAAATACACATAGAGAAAATACAATAGATCACATTCACTAGTTTATGACGTCGGGTTGGTGGTAGAGAAAGGAGACGACATATGAGATGGAAGTCGATGTAAACATCCACCCCCAACCGTAAGCACCAATAATATTTGTAAGTAGAAACTGGTTATTAAAGTCAAACCATTATAAAATACCCACTTAAATCATACGCATCATCCCATTAGGAGAGATGTTACAGGAATCTTCATCGTTAAAAGGGAAGACAAGACGAAGGGATGAGGTTACAAGAAAAATGTTGCGTAACATAAACCAAAAGGCAGGTCTTTGTAACGGCACGAGGTTACAAATACCGAGGATGGGAAATATAAATATAGAGGGACGAATCATATCCGGTGGTAAGTTTGGAGAAGTTTGTGCCATACCATGAATGGTTATAAGTCCTTCTTGTGGAAAACTAGAAGGGGGGGTTGAATAGTTTTACGTCTTTTTCGTTTTGTTTATTTTATAAAAGATAGTTTCTAATATGAAACCTTCAAATCACTTTAATACATAAATATATATACTAGTTAATTTATGATTTTGTATAAATACTACTTATGTATAATGTACAATTTCAAAACACTTAACTACAAAAGTATAAATACAAGATTTATTAAAGGTTTTATATATACAATGCTTATGTATAATGTTTGGAAAGAATATACAAGTACATATATTTTATGTAAGCATATATATGTATAGTAGTGTGTAGATATAATTATATGTACTAGGTTGGTTTTTGTAAGATTAGTTTTATGAATGGATTTTAGTTTGATCTTTATGTGAAATCAATCATATGCACAATACTATTAATTATGACTATGTGTGAAATGCAAGTAAGTAATAAATCAAAGAGTGAGAGATGGAAAGATCAAACCGAGACACAAAGGATTTATAGTGGTTCGGCTACAAGGACTCCTTCCTTGCCCTACTCCACTCCCCGAGTCACCTACTCGAGAGTTTTCTTCACTAGATCAAGGACCTCCTTTATGGCGGAGAAAACCGTACACACCAATATACACACCAATTTACACACCAATCTTCACACCAATCAACACACCAATCTACACACCAATCTACACACCAATCTTCACACCAATCTACTATTTTCTTCACACCAATCTTTTACACACCAATCTTCTATACACCAATCTTCTATTCTCTTCACACCTTCAAAGTACTAATGTCTTGACACCTTCAAGTCACTAATATCTTTGCAACTTCAATGCACTAGTATCTTGACACCTTCAAGCCACTAGTGTCTTCACACCTTCAATACACTAATGTCTTGACACCTTCAAGCCACTAATGTCTTCACAACTTCAATCTACAAATGTCTTCTAGTCTTCTCCACTAGAGATCCTTAATATCTTCACTACAAGCTCCTATTGCTACAATCTCCTATCACCACTACTATCTAACCCTTCTTCTTCACTTCAAGTCACACTCCACACTTACAACAATTCTAGATTCTTCAACTAAATCTAGTTAACTAATACATACACCTTATGCACCAAAGTATGAAAGATATACAAGGAAATGTAAACAAACAACTTAGATAGCAAGATGATACTAAGTTGTAATACTTCTAATAGAAGTATTCTTCTCTTTGCACTTGAAAGAATGAGGCTTTGGATCACTTGGAAACAAAGGATTAATATACAAATGATCAAAGGGTTTTTGATGAGTTTTAGATGATTGTAGATCTGAAAATTTCGTGCAAAAAGGTAGGCCAAAAAATCCAGGTTTAAGGTGGTATTTATAGGCAAAAGTTTCTGACAGAGGAGCGTGGCCGGTCCCCTTAAAGCATGGCCGGCCCCCTTAAAATTAAGGGGACCGCCCCTTATAATTAAGGGGGCCGCCCAACTGTAACGGCCAGAAAACTTGTCTTTTAGTGGGGAAAGTTTATTTGGTGAAAAACTAACTGATTTTGGTTAAATATTTGAAATCATATATATAGTTATGATTAAAACATTTTTCCTTATTACCAAAAGTGTTTTTCAAAAATATATAATAAGATTATATAATTAAATAAACTTTGTATAAGTTAATTAAATACCCCTTTGATCATACATTGCACTAAGCACTTTGTTTATTCATACCTTAAGTGATTTGTTGGTGAAAGTGATTATTTATTACTAAATACGTGTTTACGTCATGATCTTTGGTTTGATTAGTTTAAGTTTTGTGATTATCAAAACATAGAGATATCGGAAGATATGAATAATGTTTTTAGTCAATTATTTATATCAACAATCTCCCCCTTTTTGATGATTACAAAACCTAAACTTATTAAATCCAAAAATTAATATTTAGACAAGTATTTAGTAAGTTTACATTCACTTCTCCCCCTTTTTGTAGAATCAAAAAAGGTTAGAAAACTCCCCCTTGATGTATGCTCCCCCTCGTTTGAGGGCACCAAGGTTTCGAGAAAGTAATTCTTGCAAGAAAAATATTAGAAGCACAAGCATGGCACAAGCAAATACATATAGCATGATATGAACAAGTAATAATCATGGCACAAGGGAATAAGAAACATATATTAAACCATTCAATAACAGAGAAATGATTATGTCAACCCATAATCATTGTTACAAAGGCAATACATATAGAATTCTAAATAACATAGAACATCTTATAGTGCCAACAAGGAGTGTCACCAAACTTTCTTGAATCCCAAAATGGTTGAGGAGTTTTATTTGAAAATGAGAAAACATAAGCATATCAAATGCTTGGTGGTTTAGTGGAGGTAAGCTCTTGGTTCCATGGGTGTTGGTGAGTTTGTAGAGCTTGGAGGTGGTGGATTTGAAGTGAAGTTTGTTGGTTGAGGGTTGTGATGTTGTTCAAGTGATGGGGTTTGTTGAGATCTAGTAAGAAGATACTCAATCCAAGTGAAGTGCTCATTCAAAGCAATGGTTTGTTGTTGAAGGAAGATGCAACAAGGGCAATTGTTAACATGCTTCTCAAGTTGGTTTTTGTTATGTGGTGATGATGGTGAGCTTGATTGTGGTGGATCTAAATTGCGTTGAGCAAGATGTAAAGCTAAAAGAGCACTAAGCTCATGTGCCTCTTTTAGCTCCTCAACGAACTTCAAGTGTTCGGAGGAAGGTGATGGTGGTGGAGCATGATAGTTGTCTTGGGTGAAGGTTTGCACATGCAACATTGGAGTAGCATGTGAGGTTGTAGGAAGTGGTGGTGGTACTCTAGGTGGTGGAGATATGTTTGAACTTGGGTAATCATGAAAACATGATATGGGTGGAAGAGTTTCTTCATGAGTGGATGATGTCTTTGTTGAATGAGCAATATGTGAAGTGTTGATTGAGATATTGGGATTGTTGTTTTGGGATTGAGCATGCTCATCAAAAGAGGAAGCATTAATGAGGGTATTAGTGGAAGATAGGTTGTGGGATGACTCATTTGAGTGGGTTTGAGGTTGAGTTGTTGGTTGACTTGAAACAACATCACAAGAGTTATGACAAGAATCAAGTTTCCTCCTCCAAACGGGTTTGACGGAGATCCTTGCGGTTCTTGAAATCTTTGGTTTTTGGTTGTTGGGAGATGACATGTTTGGGTGTGATGGCATTAATGATGGGAAGAGGGTATTTATAGTGTATGAGAAATGTGGTTTAGGAAGGTAAATTTTGAGGGATAGCATGGGACAAAATATGTTTGTGAATTTTGGGAAGTATAGGCTGAAATGGATCAAAAAGTGATAAAGAAAACAGTATCCCCGACCATCAGATGGCCGGTCCCCTTAAATGGAGGCCGGTCCCCTTAAATTTAAGGGGGCCGCCCTTATGATTTAAGGGGGCCGCCCATCTGGTGATTCCCAGAATGCCAGAAATGGGTTTTTGGCAGAAAATTTTCAAAAAGGTTGTGTTTTTGGATTTGGATTCAAGTAAGTTCAACTCTTGAGGCAATATAGAGCATACTATTCATGAATGTAGGGAAATAATAAAAGTGAACAATAGATTCCTCATAATCATGCTATTTCAATTAAGTATGGTAACTAAGGGAGCAATAAAGCAAACTAGTTAAGTATGCAACTATATAAAGATAATGGCAAGTAGGATTAGTGCAAACAAATTGAAGATTGCTTATGATAAACACGTGGGAAGATATGATTATATGAACTTCAAGACTTGTTACAAACAAGATCCATATGGGCAAACCATGATTCTCATGAAATGATTTGATTAAATTGTAGATGTCACTTTCACATAAGTGTATGACATATATGAGAAGATAATAACAATGCTTTAAACAAAACGTTTTTAGTTTTATTCAACAATGTTTGAAAGTAAGTTTTCACTTAATCCCATAAATCTGAGAGTGAAAGAGTTTAATGAGAAGCAAAGTTCATACAAATAAACTAGCGTTAGGTATATATAGGAAGTGCAATTTAATCAAGTTGGAGAATGAGTATGAGACTATTACTAGTGGTGCTCAATTCAGGCTAAACACGACCGTTTTTACGGGTTACACACACCCAACTTCTCACATAGAAGCAATTCAACCGTTAGGTTAAATTGAATTTCTAGTCAATAGATTCTCCAGTAGTCATTCTCCTTTTTAGAAGAAATCGAGTTCCTAAATTTACCTATCGAAGATTACCAAATATGAAGTTTACTTGATTCACTAATACTTAGCTTAATGTTTTGAGATACATTCAAGTTAGTATCCCAATAAAATAAAATTTGTTTTGTTTCAAAAAGAAAAATGTTTCTATCTTGATCAAGATCAAAATAATGTTATGATAGCTTATGATTAAGCATGTTGTTTGAAAAAGCATAAAATAGATATTCGAAAGGTTTTAATTCAAAGAAAGAAGTTTTTTTTTTTTTTTTTTTTTTTTTTAAATATGATGTTTTGATTTTGACAATCAAGAAATTTTAAGTGAAAGATACACTTCAAGAGAATCGATTAAGCCCATTGTCACATATAATAGTTTCTAATGGCAACTAAAGATATGAAAGAGATATGGTAGACATTAAACATCTAAATGCAATGAGATAGGAAGGGACAAAGAAAATCATCAATGAATACAATATAGACATATGAATGTATGCATGTATACAAGACACATTGTAATATTGAGTTACTAGCAAGTCTTAATTATAACACATCTATTAATGCAACTAGTAAGATCATATAGCATAAATGGCAAGTATTCTACTTTAAATCATAGAAGATTATCAATATAAATGAAAACTAAGATAAATAATAATAGACATAGCAACAAGAGGGTTAATTATCCTAATGTCATGTATGCATATATTGGTATTCATGATCTAAAAGCATAGCAACTTGCAAATTGAAACATATTAATATACTAATTGAAGCATACTCTATCTTAATGTAATGTAGGCAAGTTTTTGAAAAGAAAAACTTACCTCAGGTCCAGCTCTTCTTTAGGAGTGGTCATGAGAGCAATATAAAACGTCAAGAAGGTTTTCCCCAAAGCAATTTGAAGAAGCGAAGAAATATCCTAATGCAAAGAGGATCAAGGAGACTTGATCATAGAAACACTATCGGTCGCACCAATCATCACAAGTCGTGCAGATTAAGAATGGTAGAACAAGAATCCTTCGTCATGAGGTAGTGACGAACACACCATAAAGACAATGGTCATCAAATGAAAGAAAGCGAATAGAGCGATCCAAAAGGTAGTAGTTCCTTTGATCGATAATTACCTACACATGACAGAGAGCTTGGTACCCAGATTCTCATGGGTCCGAGTTGATTAGTAGCGAACATCCAATGCACTTAAATGCATATGAAGAGGATGTCGTCGAGAAGTACAAGAATTCATTATTTGTTTGTTTTAGCAAACAAACAATAACTTTCTTGACTAGAGAAATAATCAATGGATATAAATAATAATAGTTCTAAATTTTTCATTGGGTTTAACAAATTTTATTTGTTTTGATGTATTTGTCAAATACTCATCTGCCGTATATCCTAATCCGGTTTTATCATAAAATGACTTTTGAATGTTAAGTAGATATTTTAAAGAATTAGAACTATTTTCGAATTTTGCTAATATTTTAGCTTTTTCTTTTTCCATTTTAATTTCATGTTTATAGTCTTGACAGTTTTTACATTCAAGATCAATTTCAATATTACTTTTAAGTCTAGACATTTTGTCTTCCAAAATTATTTCTTTTTCAAAGTTATTTTCAGCGGATGTTGAAAATTCATTTTTAAAAATAATTTTTGAGTCAATGTTGCAAAAGTGTTTGAAGTTATTTTCCATTTTTGAAAATTCTAATGTAAATTGATCATAGCAAAAATGTTTGGTTTTGAATTGTACCTTATTTGTACTTGTACACTCTTCACTCGCTATACGGTGATCAACTCCATTGTACATGTCGCTCCATGTTTTGTTTGTAGCATTGCTTGGATCTTGAAGCATGTAATCCTTGTCATCACTATTTGTATTAACATTTGTTAGGATGTTCACGTATTCCGTATTTACATCGTCTTTATCATCCTTGTTGCACCATGATTTATTAACATGCTTTCTTCGGATTTGACACATATGTTCTTCATTATTAGTACCTTCAATGATCACATTTGAACTAGTAGTACATGTGTTTATTTCAACTAAATGTTTATCTATTAAATTTTCTAGAGTAACAATTTCATGTGCAATATCAAGTTTATCATCTTTGGTTTTACATTTCTCTTGGTGAAACTTTAAAAGGCATTTCCAAATATCATTTGCCGTTATACAAGGAAATAATCTTTCATATTCAACATTAGGTAGAGTTTTGAAAATAAGTAATTTAGCTTTAGTATTTTTATCAATTTTTATTTGAAGATTATTATATTGATTTTCAAAATCCATTTTAGTTAGTTTAAGGTCACCAATTGAAATAATATGCCAAAGATCAAGATCTATTGATTTCACATAATTTTCAAATTTATTTTTCCATTCAAGAAAATGATCATTTTCAAATAATGGTGGTTTTTGCGTAAATTCTCCTTCTAGATATTTTTCGAATTCCATAGATCGTTACAAGTTTTAAAATACAGTATATTTTAAAAAATCTTGTTAGACGTGGCTCTGGTACCAATTGTGGAAAACTAAAAGGGGGGGTTGAATAGTTTTACGTCTTTTTCGTTTTGTTTATTTTATAAAAGATAGTTTCTAATATGAAACCTTCAAATCACTTTAATACATAAATATATATACTAGTTAATTTATGATTTTGTATAAATACTACTTATGTATAATGTACAATTTCAAAACACTTAACTACAAAAGTATAAATACAAGATTTATTAAAGGTTTTATATATACAATGCTTATGTATAATGTTTGGAAAGAATATACAAGTACATATATTTTATGTAAGCATATATATGTATAGTAGTGTGTAGATATAATTATATGTACTAGGTTGGTTTTTGTAAGATTAGTTTTATGAATGGATTTTAGTTTGATCTTTATGTGAAATCAATCATATGCACAATACTATTAATTATGACTATGTGTGAAATGCAAGTAAGTAATAAATCAAAGAGTGAGAGATGGAAAGATCAAACCGAGACACAAAGGATTTATAGTGGTTCGGCTACAAGGACTCCTTCCTTGCCCTACTCCACTCCCCGAGTCACCTACTCGAGAGTTTTCTTCACTAGATCAAGGACCTCCTTTATGGCGGAGAAAACCGTACACACCAATATACACACCAATTTACACACCAATCTTCACACCAATCTACACACCAATCTTCACACCAATCTACTATTTTCTTCACACCAATCTTTTACACACCAATCTTCTATACACCAATCTTCTATTCTCTTCACACCTTCAAAGTACTAATGTCTTGACACCTTCAAGTCACTAATATCTTTGCAACTTCAATGCACTAGTATCTTGACACCTTCAAGCCACTAGTGTCTTCACACCTTCAATACACTAATGTCTTGACACCTTCAAGCCACTAATGTCTTCACAACTTCAATCTACAAATGTCTTCTAGTCTTCTCCACTAGAGATCCTTAATATCTTCACTACAAGCTCCTATTGCTACAATCTCCTATCACCACTACTATCTAACCCTTCTTCTTCACTTCAAGTCACACTCCACACTTACAACAATTCTAGATTCTTCAACTAAATCTAGTTAACTAATACATACACCTTATGCACCAAAGTATGAAAGATATACAAGGAAATGTAAACAAACAACTTAGATAGCAAGATGATACTAAGTTGTAATACTTCTAATAGAAGTATTCTTCTCTTTGCACTTGAAAGAATGAGGCTTTGGATCACTTGGAAACAAAGGATTAATATACAAATGATCAAAGGGTTTTTGATGAGTTTTAGATGATTGTAGATCTGAAAATTTCGTGCAAAAAGGTAGGCCAAAAAATCCAGGTTTAAGGTGGTATTTATAGGCAAAAGTTTCTGACAGAGGAGCGTGGCCGGTCCCCTTAAAGCATGGCCGGCCCCCTTAAAATTAAGGGGACCGCCCCTTATAATTAAGGGGGCCGCCCAACTGTAACGGCCAGAAAACTTGTCTTTTAGTGGGGAAAGTTTATTTGGTGAAAAACTAACTGATTTTGGTTAAATATTTGAAATCATATATATAGTTATGATTAAAACATTTTTCCTTATTACCAAAAGTGTTTTTCAAAAATATATAATAAGATTATATAATTAAATAAACTTTGTATAAGTTAATTAAATACCCCTTTGATCATACATTGCACTAAGCACTTTGTTTATTCATACCTTAAGTGATTTGTTGGTGAAAGTGATTATTTATTACTAAATACGTGTTTACGTCATGATCTTTGGTTTGATTAGTTTAAGTTTTGTGATTATCAAAACATAGAGATATCGGAAGATATGAATAATGTTTTTAGTCAATTATTTATATCAACACTTCTGATACAAATGCCGTTCAAAGTAAAGAAAGAGACAATTATCACTATGTTTCGAAATGACTATAAACGAAAGCTAGGAGTAGACGTTGTCTAAGGTTGGTTTGTTTCTTCAACGTCGAGTATTCTCACATGGACAATTATATGTGCTTATGTCAAGATTAAAAAGCAAACAATGTCTAAAAGTAATTTGTTGCGAAAAAGACGCAGAGTATACAAATAAGACAACCAATGTCAATATACAAAGAAGTATTGCATAGACTTTAGAGCTTTTTTTAAGTTAATATTCATGTATTTGTCTTATAACATACAATAAATGTTTCATGTTTAATGTTATATATTTATCTGTTCAAAAACATCTTCATGCTATACTAATATTCGAATGTTAAAATAAGTAATTTCATGAAAGTTATCCCGCTCATCTCTACCACATATAAAAGCTCTAATGAAGATGAATATTTCACACGGAGGAGTGTGCATCTTTATGTGAATTCCCTTTCTTAAATGAGTTTTGCTAACTCCTGCCCACTGGGCAAAGATTAATCTGTTTATAAAAGGAATGTTTTAATTCATTTAAGTGAAAAATCATGTTCAAATATAGTAATTTACAAGTTTATTTAATGTGTAATTAATGCATTTTTTAGTTAATTAAGAAAGTTTGTGTTTATTAACTACACATTAACCTCTGCTCAGTGAGCATTGATTAGCAAAATCCTTCTTAAATATTGAAAACTTAAAAAATAAATGCAACTTATTACCATATAAAATTTAAAACTTAAATTTAATGAACCGTGAATAATTATTAAATAAACACCTGTTACCATATATTGATCTAATACAACAACTTATATTCAAACTATCTAAACATAATCATTACTGGAAAACACGTCAATATTTATCATGTGAAAATAAACTTTTTGGTCTATTAGTTAATATGTTTAAAATTTTTGAGTAATGCAACGTACTTTTTATTATGGCACAGGGCCTCCGAAATCAACATAACGGTCCTTATCTAGGTCACAACAGAATCACAAGTTCATAAGTACAATATATTATATTTCATTATACACCGTCACTTTGCGTGAGTATTTATCTATTATTAGAGAAGAGATAATATTTAGAGGCATAAATTTTCAAGTCGCTGCTGAGTGTTTTCCTAGTCAAGACGACAACGAATATTCAAGTCTTTGCTGAGTATTGACGAAGTCAAGATCAAAGAATATGTGGTGTACAATTGTACATTCATTTATCATTATACAAAATTTTAACATGTGACGCGAAGGGTTTTATGACTTAATTTAATTGGGACTATAACATTAATGTTATTGTATTAATTTTCATTTTATGCGTGACTACAACATTAGTGCGGGTTGATTAACACCTTTTTTATGTAATTTATACTACGTAAGTGATATTTACAAAATAAAAATTAACATAACATAAAAGATACTAGTACATAACCTTCATTAACACATTTTTATTTAATTTATTTTTTTGTCTATATGTGTGTGAGAGAGGGGGATAAAGGATAACCGATAGTAAAATGATTGGGAGACTTAAATTGTGTGTCTAAATTCATGCCTAAACATATATGGCATAATCCTGTTGTTTGTGAAAAAGTGGGTCTCCTAGCTGGAGCTATTAAGATGATACCACGTAGGTTTATACATGAATTTAGACACATCTTTTAGGCCTCTCAATCACTACTCTAACCCGATATTCGTATTATTAAGTGATAAGTCTAATGGGGTCAAGTGTAATTTTGTGTTATATAAATAACGATTATTCTCGGTTGTTAAAGCATGCATGGTTTTTGTGATTCCTGAACTCTTTCTTTCTCTGAAATAATCTCAGAACCGTACCTTTTTCTACTTCTAATGAAAGGACTTTCCATGTTCCTCACCATTGCAATCACATTGTTCTCTTGTTATACTCTTTTGCATGTCCCTTCTCTAGTAGCTGCTCGACAAGTTCCAGTGCTAAGCACAACAAATGAAGCATCTGCTCTTTTGAAATGGAAAGCCAGTCTAGATAAACAAAGCCAACCACTTCTTTCATCGTGGGTTGGTAACAACCCATGTCATGATTGGATAGGAATCGGTTGCAGCAACGCTTCTGCAGGTGTGCAAAGTGTTGTAACAAGTATCCACCTTCGAAATTCAAGCTTGATAGGTACCCTTAGTCATCTTGATACTTGGTCATTACGACATGTTGAAACCTTGGATTTAGCACATAACACACTATTTGGACATATTCCTTCCAACCTTCAGAACATGTCTAAACTTCGAATCATCAACCTGTCCTTTAATAACTTCTCAGGAGTAATTCCACGAGAGATAGGAACGCTTAGATCTATGGGTGAGCTTAATTTGAGCAGTAACAGTCTTGAAGGTCAAATTCCAGATAGCATAGGTAATTTTACAAACTTAACTGAGCTCGCTCTGGATACTAATCATTTTACTGGTTGTATCCCAATTAGCATAGGTAACCTCGTTAAGTTATTTAGTCTAGCCTTAAATAAAAATCAACTTACTGGACCTATTCCTTCAGAAATTCAGAAACTTAGTTCGCTCTTTTTGTGTGACCTTTCTTCTAATAATCTTACTGGAGTCATTCCTTCTTCAATGGGAAATTTAACAAATCTCAATTTCCTTTATCTGTATAGTAATCAACTATCTGGGTCCATTCCACCCGAAGTTGCTGGGGCCCGGGATCTTTTAGATTTTGAGATAGCCAAGAATCTTATCACCGGTACCATTCCCATTAGCTTCACAAATTTTAGTAGGCTAGAAAGGATATACTTTAGCGAGAACTTCATATCTGGTTCCATTCCAGATTATTTTTCCAACTACACTAACCTTAAGGAGCTGCTTTTAGCTAAGAACCAATTCAGCGGCTTCATACCACCTGAATTAGGAAAGAGAACAGCCCTTGTTAAACTATCCTTGTGCATGAACAATCTTATAGGTTCCATTCCTAGAGATATGAATCTAACTGAAATGGAAGTGTTTTCAGTAGTTTCCAACAACCTTTCTGGTTCTTTACCAGAAGATATATGTACTTCAGGAACTCTGAAACATTTCAGTGTTGGCAACAATCTCTTCTCAGGCCCAGTTCCGAAGAGTTTAAGAAATTGTAGCAGCCTAACAAGACTTCGGCTTCAAAGAAACCAACTCAGTGGAAACGTGTCTGAAGATTTTGGGATATACCCAGAGTTGGATTATATCGATTTGAGCTACAATAATTTGTTCGGTGAGGTTTCTAGTAACTGGGGGTTATGTCGTAATCTAACCAGCTTGCAGATGTCCAACAACAATTTGTCTGGAATAATACCTAGAGATCTAGGAGAAGCAACAAATCTAGTTCAGCTTCGTCTCTCTTCAAATCACTTAGTAGGTGAAATCCCAAAGAGCATTACAAGATTAAGCTCATTGACAAGTTTATACTTGGACGACAATAAGCTATCAGGTGTCATTCCTTCAGAATTAGGAAATCTGTACCAATTAGAAGAACTTAACTTGGCAAAAAATTTGGTTGCTGGTCCAATCAATGAAAAGCTAGGAGAATGCTTAAAGTTAAGGAGTTTGAATTTGAGCAGTAACAAATTCGAGGGAGTAATTCCAGTTGTTATATCTAGGTTAAATAAGTTAGAATCTCTTGACCTTAGTGATAATAATTTTATTGGGAAGTTACCGTCTCAGTTTGGGGATCTCAAGTTTGTGCAAACGTTGAATCTCTCTCACAATACCCTCACAGGCTCTATTCCATCAAGTTTCACTGAAATGTTAAGTTTAACCACAGTGGATGTATCTTACAATCAGCTAGAGGGACCACTTCCGAACATGAAAGCATTCAATGATGCTCCAATGGAGGCACTTAGAAATAACAAGCGGTTATGTGGAAATAACCCATGGTTAGAGTGTCATGTCCAACAAAAAAATCAAGATAATGGAACGAAACTTTCAATGATGATTATCATTATACTTCCAACTTTGGCATGCCTGTTGCTCTTGTTTTTTCTTGCTTTCATATTCTTTTGTCTCAGTAAAAGAAATTCAGATGATACCAATGCACAACAAGTGATAGAAGCAAGCCCGTTTTCCATATGGAGCTATGATGGGAAAATGGTCTATGAGAGGATCATTGAAGCCTTAGAGGACTTTGACTCTAAGCATATTGTCGGGGTTGGTGGATACGGAAGCGTCTACAAAGCAGAATTGGGAAACGAAGTTTTTGCTGTGAAAAAAATTCATGAACCAGAAGATGGCGAGATGCAAAATTTGAAGAGTTTTGAAAATGAGATCCGAGCATTGACAGAAGTACGCCATCAAAACATTGTCAAGCTCTATGGATATTGTTCACATATACGACACTCATTTTTGGTATATGAGTTCGTGGCGGGAGGGAGCATAAAGATGGTACTGAATGAGAAGGAACAAGCAGTTGTGTTTGATTGGAAAAAGAGGGTGATGGCAGTTGAAGGCATTGCAAAGGCCTTATCTTATATGCACCATGGTTGTTCACTACCAATCATTCACAGGGATTTGTCAAGCAATAATGTTTTATTGGATTCGGATTGGGTTCCTCAGGTATCAGATTTTGGGACTGCCAGGTTACTGAAACCAGACTCTTCCAACTGGACTTCATTTGCAGGAACGTTTGGTTATGTTGCTCCAGGTACTCTAATTTAAATAAGCATGAGTAACTATGTCAAAATAAATTGTGCAACAAATGTTAATTAGTAAACCATTTTTTGCAGAACTTGCGTACACAATGGAAGTGACTACAAAGTGCGATGTTTACAGCTTTGGGGTACTTACACTAGAAATTTTAATGGGAACGCATCCAGGAGATTTCCTGACTTCCTCCCAGGATATGAAATTCAAATCTCTGACTGAAATTCTGGATCAACGCCTGCCTCCACCTGTGGAACAAATTACAGAACAAGTTAAATTACTAGTCAAGATTGCATTTTCATGCCTGCTGAAGAGCCCTCACTCTAGGCCATCA
Source organism: Artemisia argyi (assembly GCA_030686995.1). Taxonomy (NCBI): domain Eukaryota; kingdom Viridiplantae; phylum Streptophyta; class Magnoliopsida; order Asterales; family Asteraceae; genus Artemisia; species Artemisia argyi. Next base: position 143,252,085 of record CM060699.1, read on the forward strand.
ATGAGAGAAGTTACTGATAGTTTGTCGGTAGGGTGTGCACGCGCTGCCAGAATGATGTAAACCCTGGAGAGGAATGTGTGCTTGAGATATATCTTACTGTCTGGATAAATATCATATTATGATTATCTTCATTTCAGGGATAATAACCCTTTATAAATTTGTGTAATTAACTAATTATATATTCTATGTAATCTATATCTTTGTATATACCAGTTTGATCTTGTGTATACGCATGGCTTAAAATACAATACTTTCTTGATGTATTTATAGAATTGGTAATGGTAACTGCCAAAATTGTTATCGCATTTTCACTTCTAATTGTTGAATCGAAAGTTACAAATTTTCGACCCCTATTATTATAAAAATACATCACTATTAGACAGCCTGTGGTTGATATACATCAATATATATTTACTTTATAAAGCCAAGCTTGCATGTCCGGATGGCTGGCTGTAGTTCCTGAATCCTTCACGTCCATATATAGCCAAAACATGGGGCAAGGTAATCATTCAATAGGAGTGCAGTCCGAGGCAATATAATAGGACGATAAGAAACGTTTGCATACTTGCCCAAATTAATGAATTCATCAAAAGTACCCTGCAAATAGCAATAGGTGAGGTTTATCGATTAGAGTAGGTGAAACAGATGATATGATATTCCTCTTTAATGCTAAATTGATATTATTACCATAAACAAAGGTTAGAGAGATACTTATAAATACACACCAAAGTTACATGGGCTAATAAACAAACCCTATCAATATAAGAGCTCTAGGTGCAGATGGCAAATGCATGCTCGCCGTCCTAGTTGGCAAAGACAACGGCGAGCCGTTGCTCGCCGCCACACCATATGGGGCTCGCCGTTCTTCACCATAAGCAAACTCCCCGTTGGGACGGCGAGATGAAACTCTGACAATCTTCTGTTTCGTTTCTTTTTTTTTTTTTTTTTTTTTTTTTTTTTGAACTTTGAATAGTGATATGTAAAATGTATGTGTATATGTATGTTTTTATTTGTAAAATGTATATGTATATGTATATGTGTGTTTTTATTTGTAAAATGTATATGCATATGTATATGTATGTTTTTATACGTATATTTTTTTTGAATAATACAACTATATTAAACATAGGATTAAAATAACTTGAAACAACATACAATTATTTTACAAATACGATAACAACATTAAACTTAAAAACGAAAATTAAAAACCATAAACTACCATACGATAATAAAAACTATGATTCAATAAAATGAATCATCTGACACGTATCCATCCTGACTCCAGTAAGAGGCACTTGAGTCGTCCTCACTGGATGGGACAGGTGGAAGTCCCTGAGCCCAACGCCATTCGGCTCTTCTGTTCCTGCGATCTTGTTTTCCTTTGAGGTACACCTCACGCTCCCTTTCCTGACGGGCTTGTTCAGCTTCATACTCCCGTAGCACTTCCATATCCAGCTCATACTGTTCTTGCTCAGTCAATTGACGAATGATGAGCTGGTTTTCAGGTTGATTGTTTGGTTGTTGGTTGTTTGGTGGTTGGTTGTTTGGCGGTGGAAACATAACTTCTGGTGGAGTTGGAGGTGGTGGGTTGTCGTACTGAAACACAGGAAATATATCTTCCGGCGGTGTGTTTTGTTGGGAATTGTCTTGAGGTGATGCGTTGTGAGACATTTTTCTGGAAGAAGAAAGGAGAATTGTTTGATGATTGTGGGAATTGTGTGTGTATTCAGATTTTGGATACGTATTTATAGAAGGATTTTTGGAAGTATCCCGCTCTATGGTTTGAATTCAAATTCTCAAATATCCCGCTATATGGTTTGAATTCAAATTTTGAAAAAATCCCGCTCTCTGGTTTCAATTCAAATTTTTGCAATTAGCCCGTTTTGAATTTGAATTCAAATTTTGAAATTATCCCGCTTTCAATTTGAATTCAAATTTTGAAATTATCCCGCTTTCAAAAATCCCCTATTAATACCATATTATACCATTCAGTTTTGGACACACTTCAATATTTACCATTCAGTTTTACAATGGCTAATCGTTGGTCAGTGGAAGAAGAACGGTTGCTAGCAACTGTATGGCTTGAAGTTCACGATTCTGAAGAACTTGTGAATGAACGTTCTTTTTGGAATGCAGTTACACAAAGGTTCAACAATCAGACAGAAGGTCAGGACCGTAATAAAAATAGTATTACGGCTCAATGGAATAGAATGAACCTTGAATGTCGTAGGTATAATTCTATTTACAAAGAGTTGGAGCGTACAAGTGCAGACCCTAATCGTCTCAGCAATGCAAACCGTATTTATCATGAACGATATGGGAAAGGGATTAAATATCAACATGTGTGGTTCGCTCTGAGAAACACGTTCGCATGGGACAGATTCGATGAGTAATGGTGGATTTCTTTTATGTACTTTATGTTAACTAATTATGTATCATGTGTACTTCTTTTCTGTATTTTAAACGTTTGAATTCAAATGTTAAACGTTTACCCGCCCATTTATTTGAATTTGAATTCAACAAGTTTGAATATTTTGAAATTTGAATATTATCCCGCTCAGGTTTTGAATCTTAAATGTTTATAGACTCCTATATAAACCATACATTATCATACAACTTTGCACACACTTCACTTTCAAAAAAATTCACAATGGCAACTCGTTGGTCTATTGATGAAGAATGCTGGCTAGCCGAGATGTGGCAAAACGTTCACGAATTCCATGCCAACGAAGGACCTTTCTGGCAAGTTGTAATAGAAAAGTTCAATGAACAATCTGACGGTCCAACTCGTAGCAAAAATGGGTAAGTGGGCAAGAATGAACTCAGATTGCCAAAAGTTTCATGAAATTTTCTTGAATTTGCAACCAACACGTGAGCCAGATAATCGTGTTGAGGATGCGTTGAATGTTTACAAAGAACGCCATGATGGGAGAGATTTCAAATATTTTCAAGTTTGGTTGATTTTGAAGAGCAACACCATCTGGAACCGATTTATCAATTAATCACATTTGTATTATTGTATCGTTTGTTGGTTTATGTTAACTATTTCCATTTCATTTGTGATGTTATGTCAGTGTACGTTTCAATTTGAATAAAATGTTTAACGGCTAGTTTCTCCAATAAAAATATATAACGGCTAGTTTCAGTATAAATACCAGCTTTACTCAACTTCTTATTATCAAACAACTGAAACTAAATTCCACACATACACTATGGCTAACCAACCAGCTGAGGTGCAAAGAAGAATACTTACCTGATTGCTCAATGAACAAGAAAATGAACTTAAGTTGCTTAACAACTTGTTGGGTGAGATAGCTCGAATTATTCGATAGAGGGAGTCTCGTGCTCCAGAGGTCGAAAGGTTACGTGAGCTACATCAAGACCATCCAATAGTCATGGTCGGTGTACAAACCCTTTTAAGAAATGATGAAACAGATTTGGAACTTCAAGTCGCTTTGAGAATGGTCAGGGAACAAGTATTGCAAGTTTGGGAAGAAAAGTCAGCACTCATCGATAATTATAAGGCTTTATAAATTATTGATGATGTTGCATATCGTATTTATCGGTTTATTTATTTTCGTGCCGTATCGGATGTTTTTTTTTTTTTCGCAAATCGTATGTTTTTTTTCTGTATTGTAACTTTTTTTATTTGATAAAATAAAATTAGTATGTTTTGTTATTTTTTAGTATTTGTGAAATGAATTTAATTTATTTAATGAAATGAATAAAAAAATAAATGTGTAAGAGGCGGAGCCCTAATGGGGAAGTTGAGGTTTGTTGTTTGGTGAGGGGGGGGGGGGGGGGGGGTGTGGTTAGTTGAAGTTGGGGTGTTTGTGATGTGGCAGGAGTGGGGCCCGAATGAAGAGGGTATGGCTCAACTTTGCACCTAGAGCTCTAATAACCCACAGTTGAAGCCAGAGAAGGCCCAATACTCAAATTCGTTCAAAACTCGTCAAAAAACACATAAGACAATCTCTTTGTGAAAAGGTCTCCATACCAATAAGGCAAGGGAACATGTTGTACATGAGTATGCTCTGCTCTCCAACATATTCTTGAACAAAGTGAATGACAATCTTTATGTGCTTCCTGCGTGAATTGCACATACTTGGAAGTGATATAAACCGCACTAACATTATAACTAAACAATTATGGGCAATTATTGCAGAAAATAAAGGGGATTGAACCTCACAAAGAAGATTTCATAACCCACGATACTCAGCCTCTGCACGACTACACTAGAGCGGGAGAAAATGAACTGTCATTTAGAAAACCAAGACAAAAAGTTGTTGCCCAAAAAAATACAACTTGAAAGTAGAGCGACGAGTAGTAGGACAACTTGCCCAACCAACATCAGAATAGGACAACGAGTAGTAGGACAAATACGATAATTTGGCATGCAAAATTATATGACATTTTTTGTATGATGCACTTAATCACTCATCTAGCATGAACTTTATTACTTTGTGCCATCGTCGATTTGACTGATAAGGATATTGTTACACAACACAAAACATAAACTTAGAAATATGTTTTTGCTACCTCAATGAACATAAAGAGTAGAAATATTCATTCATTACAAATATACAATGACAACAGAAATCATAATAACCAAACCCAACCCATGTTCTTTTATTGAAAGACCAATAAAGCACTAGTAAGTAACCATTTTGACCCGTTATTTAAAAATATCAAACTCATGATGCATCTTCATTTCCATGTCCAATAACCATGCATGCATTCTTGTAACAATTAGCAATTGAAGTAGCAAAAGCATGCCCTTCCCAGTCCTTGCTGGTGACAAGCTCCATGGGCGGCCCCCTCCCAATCACGGCATTGTTGATCACAATGCTTCGAGTCCCCACAGTACCCTGACCATGTTTTGCTTCTCCGCTCACATATCTTATTTGTCTTTTTTGTACCCGCCACCATTCCTGCAATGAATTTCAACAAGCGTATAAAAGATCATGCCATCTAAATATAATACATAGCATTAGGACTATATTTATTTTTGCTTGGTTAATTTTGCATGTAAAATTAAACACGTCGTGTTTTATAAGACTGTGTGACAGATATTTCGGTCAGGAAGCAATTTTAATTTTATCTCACCTGGATTAACAACTAGGAGGAATACGAAGAGAAACACAAAGAAAAAGGTTTGGATTTTGCTGATTTTTGCCATTATGGTTTAGCGGTTTTGATTGATTTGGAAATATGATAATTAAGTGTATATTTATAGTCCAAAAATGGAATAAACCTGTGAACGCTAGATGTCTAAATACTTGTGCCAAAAGAAGGCATATTGGTATCATGGATGTGTTTTGAAATACATTATGTAGGGCATATTGGGCAATTGTTTGCTTAACTAACGATTGTTCCAAACAATTGATCCATGTCCTTGTATTTGCTACAAAGTTCGTTCCATATTCCACCTTTGAAACACAAACAATTAGCCTGTCCTGTTTTTTTTAATTCCTTAACTGGCGCTTTTGACTTCGATTCCATCCTTTGTACAATGTTAAATTGTGATACAGAAATTTGTATTTCTACTTCTCGTAAGCCTACAATATATTTTTAAAGCGACTTTTAAAAGTTGTTAAGAGCACTAGGTTTCGGGAAGTTATATATAGGGCCGTGTTATTGCAGCTCATCATTTTTTCCCATAACTCATAACCTGTAAGTTAACACAAAACACGCTTCTTCTATCACTCAAGTTATAGGACACCCACTGGCCTGCTCTTAACACAATAAAACACAAATACAACACACACCTAAAAAAAATAATAAAAAAAACGTATAACACGGCTCGTGAATTTGACGCGAGATGCTATGGCTTGGGGTGATGCGTGCAGTGGATCCATATGGCTCGCGTTATAGGGCACCTGCCATCATTATAACGCTTAACACCTTTCGCTCTAAGTTTTAATGGAAACAAAAGAGCCAAACAAGGTATACAAGCGTAGAAGTGAGACTTGGTCAGGGATTTGTGGAGACTCGAAGCATTATGATCAACATTGTCGAGATTGCATGAGGCACCGCACGGAGCTTGTCACTGTCTGGGAGCTGGGAGGGTGTAGTTTTTCTAATTTTATTTTTAAACGAGGGTATAAGCCCGCGCGTTGCCGCAGGGTGTTTGTATACGTTACTTGGTGTTAATCTATCTTATGTGTCTCTATTCGAGTACAAAATAATCTAACTAAACCAAATGAATTTACATTGTCATATAATGTACAGTTAAGACACGTTTGGCTCAAAAGTTTAATACGTAAATGCATTTGCAACAACATATATGACCCTTTGTTTATTTTTTTTCAAGCTATTTATCATGACAAAATTTGCATACTTTGCAATGTCTGTTTGCAGTTTGTATAAAGTATAAACTACTTGAATAATGTGATGAAATCAAGAAGTAGTTGTACAACATATCTCTTTATAATGGAATTTCCTCCAACCACAAAACCATGAATAAAAAAACTCAAGCACTAACTATATATCTTTCTAGTCTTCGCCTGTCACTCCAAAACCTTTGACCTCTTCTTCTAGCACCTTGATTATGCAGGCATTTCTGTCATGATTCTTCCCTCATTCTTGGCTCCAATCTACTACGCTTTAACCTGCCTCCCAATGTCCTTTATCTTGTACCTATCTGTCATCACCACCCTTGAATTTCTTGGCATCTTGACACTGCTGTCCCCTGGCATTACCTGCAATTAAATAAAAGTTGAAACTTGAAAGAGAAACAGGTCTAAAATAGTCCAAAGTGTAATTATTTACGGGCACATCAACCTAAATTGCTTTATTTATAAGATATAAACATCGCACTTATATTCATTCTAACTTAATAACCAAAAAATCCGATAAGCTTAACGCTCTGTAAATATGTTTGGATTTTTTTTGGCGACCATAGGCAACTGGGCTTTAAAAATGATACAATATGCACAAATGTACAATTTAGTTCTATCTATATATTTGGATCTAAATGCAGAGAAACTGTTGGTTAAGTAACACCAAATCCCTTGTTTAACTTGTTCATGGGATCCGAAAACATTAAAGTGGTATAAAGGAGAAAATATATCCCTTACGTTAGCTTCTTTCGATACTTTCTTACCATGTATCTAAGATAAGTAAAATTGCATCTCTGGTAAGGTTTTAAAACAAATATACATCTAATATAATCTTTACCCAAACACCCCTTAACAGTCTAGTAAAATAAATAAATAATTAAATAAAATAAGCAATTGATACAGAGGGGTCACTTTTGTTAAGAGTATGTAACTTTATCAATAGCAGCATAAATCTACATCACTAATAACCTATGACTAAAACTATAATTGGGTACCCTTACTTAACTAAAATTGCGTTAGTCAGGCATATATACCTAAATGAAAACTACATAGAGCTCTTTATAACCATTGCATCCTAATTCAACTTGAATATTAAAATCCTTGCATTTAGCAAAAAAGTCCGTTGGTGACAAACATTTTCTTACATGATTAGCGAATCCAGTAAATGAGTATTTTTTATCAAAGTGTTTAGACAATGTAGGGGGGTTGTGAACAATAAAAAATAAAACGGTTATGACTGAATTACCTGTCAGCACGCGGGGGTTTAACAGTTTGTATCATGTTAGGTGTTGGTTAAACATATTTAAGGATCCAAACCACCCGTTTCAGCAGCCAAATCCATTTCAACCCTCGTTTCAGCAGCAAAATCCACCCTCAAACCCACCTATTTCAGCCTCAAAACCCACACATTTGAGCCGCTAATTCACCCATTTCAGTTCTCAAACCCACCTATTTCGGCCCTTAAACCCACACGTTTCAGCACCCAAAGCCACCCAATTCAGCCCCTAAACTCACTCATTTCAGTCCCATTTCAGCGTCCAAACGCAACCCCATTTCAGCACCCAAACACACATGTTTCAGCGTCCATTTCAGAACAAAAACGACCCCATTTCAGCCTCCTAAGATTATACAAAACTGTAACATAAAAAAAAACCCTCGTTCATATAGTTGCAGACTCTGATGAAACGCTTGTACATACCTGAAAAGAGGATGGTCACCTGTTACTACCAACCTGATTTGCCGACTCTGAGTATGCAGGGTTTTTTTTTTATAAAACTAATATATTGGAATTGTGAAAATAAGAGGATGGTTATCTGTTACTACGAAGCTAATTTATTCGAGCTACTACTACCTTCAACATCATCCTTCTCATTAGTAGATGGTTTCCGTCTCGAGTTGGTGCGCTGAACACATTCCGACATACATTAACATTCATAAATGTGCAAAATGAAAATGATTTCGTAAGTACCTTTCTCTCTATCTTTGTAAAAGACAATGGAGACTCGTCACCATTATGAAGATCAAAGCTTGCTGCAACCCTATGTTCAATTTTCAGTAGACATAAAAAAATAAGAAACTTGACATGAATATTGACAAGAGAGAATTGCAAAAATCGTCCCTAAAGTTTGGCCAAATTGCACGTTTCGTTCCGGAAGTTTGGAAAGTGCAAGGATCGTCCCTGTGGGAAACTTTTAGGGCAAAATTAGTCCCTGGCCTATATCAAATGACTAAAATACCCTTGTCCATTTCAGTTTCTTACACAAATCGTCCCTGTGTTTCGCCAGGTTTTGCTGATTTAGTCCTAACGTTTTTTTTTTTAATTTATTTATTTAACTATTAATATTAGTATTATTTTTTTATACTTTTTCGTCCGTATTTGTCCGTTTTTCTTACGTTTTTTTCCGTTTTTCTCACGTTTTTTTTTTCGTTTTTCGTCCGTTTTTGTCCGTTTTTCTTACGTTTTTGTCCGTTCTTCTTACGTTTTTTCCATTTTCATACGTTTTTGTCCGTTCTTCTTAACTTTTTCCGTTTTCATATGTTTTGTCCATTTTTCTTACGTTTTTGTCCATTCTTCTTACGTTTTTTTCCGTTTTCATACGTTTTTGTCCATTTTTCTTACGTTTTTTTTCCGTTCTTCTTATGTTTTTTCCGTTTTCATACGTTTTTGTCCGTTTCTCTCACGTTTTTTTTCCGTTTTGTCCGTTTTTCTTATGTTTTTGTCCGTTCTTTTTACGTTTTTTTTCCGTTTAAATACGTTTTTGTCCATTTTTCTTACATTTTTGTCTGTTCTTCTTACATTTTTTTTCCGTTTTCATACGTTTTTATCCGTTTCTCTTACGTTTTTTCCATTTTTGTCCGTTTAAAAAAATTCAAATAAAATTTTTTTTCGAATAAAAATTTTTTAGAAAAATATTTGAAAATAAAAATATTTTTTAGAAAAAAAACAATTTAAAAACATTTTTTTAGGAAAATTAAAAAAAATAGAAAAAAAATTCGAATTATTTAAATTTTATTTCGAAAATATGTTTTTTGGAATTTTAAAATTCAAAAACATTTTTTTGAATTTTTTTTTTTGAAAACCTTATTTTTTATTTTTTTTCTAAATTTTTTTTGAAAATATGTTTTTGGAAATTTTTTGGTGGTGATGGACAGTGTAAACACGGACGAAAAAGTGGAAAATCAGAAAAAAAAAAAAAAAAAAATCATTTGAAAACGGAAAATGTGTAAGAAGAACTGACAAAAAGGTAAGAAAACGGAAAAAAACATAAGAAGAACGGACAAAAACGTAAGAAAAACGGACAAAACATATGAAAACGGAAAAAGTTAAGAAGAACGGACAAAAACGTATGAAAACGGAAAAAACATAAGAAGAACGGACAAAAACGTAAGAAAAACGGACAAAAACGGAAAAAAAAGTAAGAAAAACGGACGAAAAACGAAAAAAAAAAAAAAAAAAAAAAAAACATGAGAAAAACGTAAGAAAAATGGACAAATACGGACGAAAAAGTATAAAAAAATAATACTAATACTAATAGTTAAATAAATAATTTAAAAAAAAGTTAGGACTAAATCAGCAAAACCTGGCGAAACACAGGGACCATTTGTGTAAGAAACTGAAATGTAATATAAGGACAAGGGTATTTTAGTCATTTGATGTAGGCCATGGACTAATTTTGACCCAAAAGTTTTCCACAGGGACGATCCTTGCATTTTCCAAACTTCCGGGACAAAACGTGCAATTTGGCCAAACTTTAGGGACGATTTTTGCAATTCTCTCTATTGACAAACTAAATTTTAAACTTAGATAAATTTGAGGCAAAAATAAACACGTACGCAAACTTACCACAAACCCAATTCTTTCAAGGCATTTCACTGACAAGAGCAAACTACAGCCCAAATTGACCCATTCAGTAAGTAATGGGTCAAAACCGTCACATCAAATATATACAGTCCAAAGGTACCATCATTACGTTATCTTGTAACTTATAGTATAAAACCAAAAAAAGACCATTCACGAAAATCAGATGTCATACCTGTGAGAAACCTGGGAAGAAACATCGAGTACGTTTAGAGGGCTTTCCGAACCTATCTGCTAAGAAAAATTTCAACATCTAGAGGTTAGATCATGTCTTATTGAGTGTGATTAAGCTTCAAGAAGTTACCTTTGGTGATATTGAAATGTTGTAACCACTGATTTTTTTCTTCACCTCCTCTTGCTTGAACCTATTGGTTAATTAATTCAGAGATTCATAATTAGAAATACGAGTCATTAAAAATTGTTTATAACAACTCAAAATCCATATAAAACACGATAATACAGTAAGAGCGTAATAAATAGAGAAAAAAATCAGTAAAAAAGGTTCACCTTGCCATATATTTTGCACATTTCGCTTCATCCAATGCCATTGGTCTTGTTTCAAGAGAATTCAACTTAGAATTTTGAACCAACCATGTGAACACAACTCGCTGAACACGTCCTCTGAACACACCTCGTAAAGACACCCACCCCACTGTAACAATAATCTACCGAAAGATACACCAATCGATATATATATATATTTTTGAACTTTAAGCATTTAAGCATATAAGTGGTAAAACAAAAAGATAAATCAATATTTTTATTTTTATTTTACTTTTGAACTTTAAGCATTAAGCAGATCAAGCTCAGAATACGATTTAATTCATAAATCAACATCTCTAAAGCATTATAAGCATATCAAAATCAGAATACCATGACACGCCAGTGTAACAATAACCCAGCCACCCAATATCTCACGAAAGATACACTGAGCGTTAAAATTAAAAGGTAAATCGATTTTTTTTTATTGAACTTTAAGCATTTTAAGCATATCAGCAATAAAATGAAAAGATATATATATATATATATATATATATATATATATATATATATATATTGAATTTTTAGCATTTTAAGCACATCAAACTCATAATATTCTTTAATTCAAAACTAATATCTCTATTCTGAAAACCAACAACAATTTCAGCAACCAAATGTATTCCGGTAGAACTTCTTTCCAGATGAACGTACCGACTAAGTAGATAAGCTAGCAAGTTCCTGAGAGATATGAGACTGTGATTCCATAAACAGCCTGCAAAAGTAATAATCTTTCATGCCTAAATCGTCGGATGAAAAACACGGGAAATATAGAAACAACGGTATGAACACGAAACTTACATGATCTCATATGAATGGCATTTTTCATGTAAGCGAGTCACCGAGACCTTTGCTATAAAACTGTGATAAGAAGACATGGGTCGCCAAAAGATTTAGGCGTTGATGATATTTTATCTCAACCTTTAGGATTTTTTTTATAGATTTAATGGCTTCCTTTTGGCATGTTAAGCATAAATCAGTTGAGCATCCAACTTCTTAATAGAGTTCTACTATTTTCCTGATAAAAATTGAAAAGTAATCAGTATATCAAAAACGATTATGGAAATCCTTAAGGGTGTCTTTAATTAGGAAGAGAAAGAAGTTTATTCAGAAAACTGTTGTGGAAAGCGCTGAAAACAGATATTGTGGTCAAAATGAGTTTTTTGTCAGTAAAAGTAGGAAAACCTATCAAATAATAACCCTCAAAACACGATCCCAAACACCCTGTAAATAACCTATGTTATGCTATACACACCGTTTACCTCTCCTCTCTTGGGTCCATTTGGAGGTGGTTTAGGTGCAGTTTATTCAAAAGTCTTTCGACGTTTTTTTGCAGCAATGCATAGGCTCAGATATAGAAATTCACCGCCATTGTAAAACTCCCGCCATGGCTGCAGCCACATCTGTAGTGTGGTAGCCACGCCAAAATACGGAGTTAAGCAAAATGTGGTGATCATCATTGTCTTAATATTCATATTTAAAAATTCCACATGAGTTAGTGGAAAGCTCAGATATGCCTTTCCTTGGGCGACTTGACACACCTGCCATGGCTGGACCCACGTAACATTCGTGGTTACCCCGCCAAGATACGGGAATGTGTCAGCCACACTCATGGAAGAGTTAATTTGCAGAAAAAATCATCATCGCCCCAAAAACCATAAGGTTAATGAGACGACCAAAGCTGCATGCTTCAGACATGATCGTGCATACTCGATTTTAATCAAATATCATAAATATAAACAATGACCAACCCGGAAAAGCACCTCCAATTTAAGCAGGCTTAGATCAGTGACAATGGAAGTGGTACCCAAAAACGCCATGGCTGCAACCATATGATCGCCCCAGTAAGGTACGTTTTTTGGCAAACTACACTTACCAAGAGCAACAAAGCTGACAAATATCGTTATCTCTTTGACTATACTGCATGTCATACAAATCATAAAGCCATTACAGGAAGCAGAAACTGATATAACGATAATGATCCCATAAGACATAGAAAAAGGCCCCCTGCTCCTTGAGCAAAATAGTTAAATTTCGTATAACAAAGATACCTTTTTTTATAACAAAATAGCAAAATGCAAAATAGCTGTTATTAATGAGTACATACTCATTAGTATTTACAGATACTTGCTGGAAATGGGTTAAAAAGAAGCATGAACAGGAGCCTTATTCTATGCGTACACACGTTTAAAGTATGCTATTGGTTTCTTTTTCAACATTTTCATTTTTCTTCTCTAACGAGTTAAAAAGGATATCATACAGCTCTATAGTGGAGAAGTAAGTGCAACCCTTGTAAAATGAATATTTAACAGGTCGGGAGATTTCTTAAAAGTTATAAAGGATGACACATGTGTAGAACTTTGATCAAACATATACTAATTTATAAGGTATCAGAGATCTTGGATTTAGGTAGATGGTGAAGACAGAAAGTGCTTTCCCAGTCCAGATCCTCGATATCGCTTCCGTACGCTTCCTGTAATGCCCTTTGAAATGAGTACATACTTATGACTTTTAAGCACCTTTGAAATGAGCACTTACCAATGTGCGTATTTTATGCAAACTGTTATAAGAAAAGCCACTATCAATCCAAACACTTCAAAAGTGTGCTTTTTTTCTTTTTTTTAAAAAAATTTACAGAAACAAAAGAAGCCATTTTCTCTTAAAATATGCAATCCCAAACACTCTTAAGATAATCAGAAACGGAACATATTTATCCAAAGACAAATAATTTTACTAATCATACTAATCAAGTTCAATATTTAATAAGCTAAGTAAGGGACTAACGTGAATTTCAGAAGAAAATGTGGCACTGAAAAGCATCGTTTGCCTGGACCAGGGGAGGCATGTCCATATGCTCCACAATCTTTTGAATATGGGGTTCAAACCTCATATCTAGCATTCAATCAGTCGCATCTAGAGCCAAGTACTTGATCTTCTTTAAGTGATATTTTTAATCTTTCAATCATGTCTGTTAGTCTTCCTAAAGTAGCGACTAAGATGTCCACATCTCTTTCAAAGCTTCTCAACTACATAAATTCCAATCACAAAAAATACAGAGTAACATGATTAACGTATTTAAGAAATAATTTAGCTTGGTGTTAAAGTAAATTGTAACATAATACTAACCTGGTTATAGACTGGTGTGCCTCCATAGTCAACCACAACTTTCACATTAGTTTGATGACAGAACTTTTTGGCTTCTTTGAAAATCTAACAAAATAATGTTTGAAGTTAGAATATGAATATCACGATAATGACTACACATAAAAAAGCACAAACGGGTGTTTGACAATGCAGTTTTAGAAAACTTCACGTGAAATGAAATAAATGACAGATCAAAATCAGATCATGTTTGGTGTAGCCGTTAAACGGATGCTAAAACACGAGCAGCCTGAAATATTTGGTAGTCAGGTTGATGCATGAGATTGCGCCCTAGCAAAAGGTTTTACTTCTCAAGGGATCTCAAGAAGCTTGCAATCCCCACCAGGCAGTGTACCTGACCGATGTAGTACAGTGTAGCAGCAAGTACCGGGGTATTGATCATTCTCTCGGGGAATAGTGTCGTTAGGATCAAAACTTAATTAAACTAGGTCTAGAGGTGAGGGATGATTCTTTTTGTATTTTTATAGTTTTATGGAAAGCAAGTAAAAATCTCGGGTATTGGAAGAGTGGGCGGAATTAGTTGCTAGTCAACTAACCCAAATAACTACAAATGCAATAAAAATAAAATAACAAGAAAGTAAATATGAGAAAAACAATAATGAGAGAAACGTGTTTACTTAGATTTCACTACTCCCTAGCTATCTTTCATTAATTGAATAGTTTGTTACAATTGCGTGGATGACGGGTTATATTCCTTAATACCATTCGTGGGGCCGTTTACGATCTTCCCCAACTCTACAAGTTTCTACCTCTTCCTATGTCGAGCCGACTACTAGCTCCTAACATGACCTCCTTAGTAGTCACTCATGCATTAAATACAACCATAAAAATCGCAGTACACATCCGATTCATGTTTCTTAAGACGTTCAAGCATGTTACCAATTGGAAGTCTGCCAGTTTTCTTAAGCCTAACATTAATATCATTCATCCATTACAATTAATAACAAACAATCATCCAACAATCAATAGCAAGGTTTCATTACATCTAAGCAAACACAAACAAACCTAGCCTAGCATGTTAAAGTAAAGACAAGCATATGATAGAATCAAATAAAACATAGACATATTGAATGATTATTGGAAGACTTATCTTTATTGAAACATGGATGAAAGAAGGATGAAAAACCCTGTAAAATTCGACCTAGGGTTTGTCCCAAAGTTCTCCCAAAAGTTCTCTCTAAAGTTCTCTCTTTAATGAATGAAAATTAGAAAACTATATATAGAGAATACAGGTCTGACAGCATCACGTTATAATCTTGACGCCATCAACTTGCCGCCATTGCTTTCCTCGGATTACCTAGATCCAGATCTGACGCCGTCATGTTTTATTCCACTCTTGGCCGTCACGTGTAATTTTGCTCTTGACGTCCTTGGGGACACCGTCACTCTTTAATTCCCAAAAACGTTCTGGCACGTCTCGTGTAACTTTTTATCCACCTCTTTTCCAATACGTGACGCCGTCACCTCCAAAGCGTGACGCCGTCAGGTACTATTTCCAGCTTGATTTGGAGACTCAGCCGTTTTCTTCACTTTTCGCTCCAAAAACGTCCAAAATGCTTCCTTTTCCAGATTTCTTCTCCAAAGTACCTAAAATTACAAAAGAAATGATTTGAAGCAATATTTGATCAAATAATCACGACTTACGGCTTAAATGACCCCCTAAAAGCGTAACACGTTTCGTCTCATCAAATACCCTTACACTTGAGATTTGCTTGTCCTCAAGCAAATGCGCTTTTATTCTAATCAAAATACAAGCTAGGGGTCATTTAACACTAATATAAAAGTAATTGCAACAAATAATCGTTCCACTTAAACAAAACAAGCACGGAAATTATACACTAGCACCTCACAAATAGTGTTTACATACTCACATCTCTCGGGTGTAATGAAAGTATATATATCACAATATGAAAATGGAAAATATCTCTCACTACCTGTCATAGCACATAGATTACCATAGGCTTGGGAAAGGATCAAATCTCTACCACTTGGAATAAGCACCTAGGATAAACTATCAAATAGGTCTTTTAAAAGGGTTATAACGTGAGGTGTAGGGATATGATAAACACGATTTTGTTGGATAAAGGCAATCTTTACTGGTAGCAAGTTAATCATCTTGGTCAATTACATGTACAATGTGGCGTTGCTAAGCCAAGACTCAACTCGACTTAAACTAATCATAAACTAACAAAAACATAAAACAAACATAAAAGGAAACGGGATGGTAGTCCGTATGTCTTTTCTCTTTTTCTTTTTCTATTTTTTTCTTTTTCTTGATTTTTTTGATTTATTTTTTATTTATTTATTCTTTTTTTTTTCATTTCATACACTATTGCCCTACCATCCAAAATAATACATCGTAGGGAATTTGCATTCCCCTTACACTTGAACTTTTACATACTTTACAATCAACTATTCTAATGACTCAAATTAAGATATTCAAAACACTTGGAGTACTTTTTAAATATTAGCGTACATATGGGGGTAATAATTGACGTCTTCCCCAATACTCCATAACAATAGTACTTTACCCATGAGTCCCAATCGTCCCAAAATAATATGTACAAGATATGACTCGACTTAGCAACCATGTAATCAATTAGACAATTAACTAAGGGTTTAAACATGTAACAATAATGCACTAAAGATGAGTGCATACAAGGAAGGCTAAGGCAATTTGGGTGTGCATTTGGGTGGATTGTAAACAAATTCTTCCTTTAAGTAAAATGCTTAAAGTTAGAAACGAAAAAGATAGGCTCGGAGGGGTGTACTAGGGGTATCGTGTACTAAAAATTAGTACATCGCAAGGGTGTGGGAAAATTTATTGACTTTACTAGTCAAGTAGTTATGACTTCATTGGTCAAGTAATTATGATACGGGTTTAACACAAGAGTGATCCTAATGCCTCTTATCATGTAGTAAATCCTACTACACGAATGTAGTCTCACTAACGATCTCGGGATGCATCACTATCACAAGTTCTAGAATCTAAGTACTACCGACACACTCATAAGCATTTTTTTACTAACAAATCTAGGGGAAAATCTCACATATTTGGGGTGGAAAATTTTGAGTGGTACGGTTTTTCGTGCTAGTCATACAACTCCTATCCATGAGACGCTCATTAAGGCTAAAGCTTCACTCCTAAATGTTGTAAAAAAATTTAAATTTGGCGCTAAAATTACCCTAACAAGTGTTTCTCTTAGTTTTATTACATATCTACTACTATTGAACAACCAAACTCAAGTGCAATTGCATTCTCTAAGGTATCATCATTTACCCTCCCCTTAAACTTAGGCTGAACATTGTCCCCAATGTAATATAAAAAGGATGTAAAAGTAACGAAGGTAAAAGAATGAAACAAATACTCCCCTTATTCGCTCAGTGTGGATAATGTAATAACATGGTTAGATCCTCCTCCAAGAAAATGAACGTTGAAAGCTTCCCTCCAGAAATATAAATCATCTTCTTGTCCAATATAACCTGTTAAACCTGAGAAAACAATCATAGCAAACCTCTCGTAAAATCGGCGGCAAACTCTATATATACTAAAATCCTAGAAAGCAAATTAAGATATAATGCTTGTGGAATGAATGTTTGCAGATTTCCTGGAGTTTATAAAACTAAAGATTTAACAAAAACTCTAAGACTCAGGCAAAAAAACAAAACTTTTAAAATTTCCAGAATTTTACACTTGACGCCGTCAGGTTATAACCCTGGCGCCGTCAGAAGTGACCTGCAGAAATTTCATGTTAAGTTTCCGAAAAATTTCTGCAAAAACTCACGCCTTAATTCCTGGAAATCCTGCAAAACATCATTATGACTCGATACAAGCATTTGACTCACACAAATACTAATATGCACATTCGTTTAATATTGTTGTGATTCACGTTCAATCTCGTTCTTAGAAACAAATTTAGATTTCCCTTACACTTATCTTTTGCGAAATACCTTTATATGTAATCAAGACGAAGTTAAAAACAAAATAAAGCATTTTCACAATTTTATTTGAAACATGTACCATAAACAATAAAAATAAAACATACATACGGAAGCAAATAAAATCAAATAAACACATACAAAAAATAAAGCTTGGGTTGCCTCCCAAGAAGCGCTTGTTTTTGTTCGAGTCATGGGCCTGACTCTACCCTTATTTAACGGATATAAGGGAGGTTTTCCCTACACTTAGGATTAAGTGCGGGTAATAGTAGCGATACACACCATCTTGGTCCTAAAGGGTGTGCTCCTATCATCATAACGTTACCTAGTTCAATTGGGTCAATGGGTGAATTAAAGTTTTCTCCTAAAAAGGGATCATCTTCTATCAACTTTGAGATATTCTTAGTTAAAAATCCATTTTGACCTACTAAACCTGGTTTAAACCCATAACGTTTCTTGTGATCACTCACAAATGAGTGATGTGAGTATGTAAGGTCATTTTCCACTCCTATATTGTCTTCCACTCCACATGGCTTTGGGTCTACTACCTTTATCCTAACATTACCTGGACTATATGGTTTGATGGGTGGATCGGGGACTTTTTCAATTCCTAAATTCACATCCAAGGATGTAAAATTAGGTAAGGGTATTAGTTGAGGCTCCGGTTCATCAAAACTAGTAACTTCCATAGAAATAAGAGAGAGGTTATGACTACAAGTATTCAAACCTAAATCCTCTAGTTGTGTCTAGTCCAAGGGTTTAACCTCTATTGGGGTTCAGTCTCTTCCACTTCTTCCGGGTAAGTCAAGGGTGGTGTGTATACCTCAAATGATGGTAGGACTTGTGGGGTACTCGGTGGGCTTGGATTTGTGACCTCATCCACCATTGTATCTAGATTACCTATGTTTTCATTGCACCTAGGTATCTCATCTCTAATCATTTTATCCCCAAACAAACTTCTTGCTTGTTCCCTCAAACTTTTTATCAATTGCTCCGTAACAACGTTTGTTGGGTTGTCCAACTTCTTAGCGAGTAGGGCACAATCCTCTATGGCTTCCCATGCTTCATCAGCACTTAATCCAAAGGTACCCATCTGCGGTATGGTTAATGTCCATTTTGGTATAGTGGTCGACACGATGGTAAAATATTTCAATTTGGGACCACAATTCGAAACTATGATGAGGGACTATTCGGAGTAAATATTTAAAACGAGTCCATGCATCATAGATAGGTTCATCTTGATGTTGTTTGAACAACAAGATGCCATTTGGAGTGGGTGAATTTCGTGGTTGGTAGTATGGTGGATTCGCGTTCTCTATAATGGCTAACGAAATAGTCAATTGAAAAGTTTTACGAACAAAAGCACAAAGAAAAGAAAGACTAAAGAAAACCTACTAAAAAGAAAACAAAAATCTCACTAGATAGGAATCTAGTGAGTAGACCTAATTAAAATAAATTTCAACCTAAGCAATAACTATTCCCTGGCAGCGGCGCCAAAAACTTGATGCGTGGGATTGTGCCCTCATAAAAGGTTTTACCTCTCAACAGATCTCAAGAGGCTTGCAATCCCCACCAGGCACTGTACCTAACCGATGTAGTATAGTGTAGTGGTAAGTACCGGGGGATTGATCATTCTCTCGGGGAATAGTGTAGTTAGGATCAAAACTTAATTAAACTAGGTCTAGAGATGAGGGATGATTCTTTTTGTATTTTTATAGTTTTATAGAAAGCAAGTAAAAATCTTGGGTATTGGAAGAGTAGGCGGAATTAGTTGGTAGTCAACTAACCCAAATAACTACAAATGCAATAAAAATAAAATAACAAGAAAGTAAATATGAGAAAAACAATAATGAGAGAAACGTGTTTGCTTAGATTTTACTACTCCCTAGCTATCTTTCATTAGTTGTATAGTTTGTTACAATTGCGTGGATGACAGGTTATATTCTTTAATACCATTCATGGGGCCGTGTACGATCTTCCCCAACTCTACGAGTTTCTACCTCTTCTTATGTCGAGCCGACTACTAGCTCCTAACATGGCCTCCTTAGTAGTCACTCATGCATTAAATACAAGCATAAAAATCGTAGTACACATCCAATTCATGTTTCTTAAGACGTTCAAGCATGTTACCAATTGGAGGTCTACCAGTTTTCTTAAGCCTAACATTGATATCATTTATCCATTACAATTAATAACAAATAATCATCCGACAACCAATAGCTAGGTTTCATTACATCTAAGCAAACATAAACAAACCTAGCCTATCATGTTAAAGTAAAGACAAGCATAAGATAGAATCAAACAACACATAGACATGTTGAATGATTATTGGAAGACTTATCTTTATTGAAACATGGATGAAAGAAGGGTGAAAAACCCTGTAAAATTTGACCTAGGGTTTGTCCCAAAGTTCTCCCAAAAGTTCTCTCTAAAGTTCTCTCTTTAATGAATGAAAATTAGAAAACTATATATAGAGAATACAGGTCTGACGGCATCACGTTATAATCCTGACGCCGTCAACTTGCCGCCAATGCTTTCCTCGGATTACCTAGATCCAGATCTGACGTCGTCATATTCCACTCTTGGCCGTCACGTGTAATTTTGCTCTTGACGGCCTTGGTGACGCCGTCACTCTTTAATTCCCAAAAACGTTCTGGCGCGTCTCGTGTAACTTTTTATCCACCTCTTTGCCAATATGTGACGTGGTCACCTCCAAAGCGTGACACAGTCACCTCCAAAGTGTGACGCCGTCAGGTACTATTTTCAGCTTGATTTGGAGACTTTGCCGTTTTCTCACTTTTCGCTCCAAAAACGTCCAAAATGCTTTCCTTTCCAAATTTCTTCTCCAAAGTACCTAAAATGACAAAAGAAACGATTTGAGGCAATATTTGATCAAATAATCATGACTTAGGGCTTAAATGACCCCCTAAAAGTGTAACACATTTCGTCTCATCACAGATTTATGTCATACCCAACGCAACTCATCTACTCTATACTATCTTAACAAAGTCCAAGCAGAGAAGGTTGTACCTGTCCATCGAAACGCTCAAGTTCATCTGGTAATTGCAGACTCTCTTTGTCACGATTCATGACACATATATAAAAATGCTTATATAAGTAGATAAGCCTAAAAAATAAACCTATGGTTAAGCCAAAATCAAATAAGGTTAAACAAACACCCCTTGCAAAATAGTTAGCAATTCTTGTTTTCAAGAGGCTCATGGGCTTATTTTGATTTTGAGAAAGTCAATAAGGCCACTCTTTTATTCAACTGGTGAATAAGCTGAAGTTGATGAGGTGATAAGCTCAAAAGAGTCTGCCCCCTAAATTAATAAGACACCCAAATTCCAACCACCCTAAACTCAATGCCAGACTCCCAATCCCAAACACCACTGATTTCACAAAAACCCGAGCAATATATATAAATGAAAAAACCTTGCAAACTTAAAGAACAACACCATAAAATCCAAAAAAATGAAGTAAAATTAACATAAAAACTTACTTGGAAAAAAAAACCAAACTGCTAACCCATCCAACATCCAAGCAACTCCATTAACAAAAAAACCTACAAAAAATACACACAACCTCTTATAATCAACTTCATCATCATTATTATAAACAAAAAAAATACCTTACATAAAAATTAACTTGGATTAAAAAAATGATGAACCAAAACAGATATAATAAATAAGAATGATTACCTAAATTTATTCCAATGTTCAAGATCACCAAAAATCACCAAAAACCAATCTCTTATTTCGGTTGGTGTGTGTTCTTATGAAGAATCCAGAAGCAGCTTCATCTATCTAAACCACTCAAAAAAGGATGTGGTTAGGAAGATGAGTTGTTGTACCTGATAACAAGAGGGCAAAAGAGAACCACAAAAGACAATCCTCTCACAAAGGAACTGTTCCCCCATATTAATATTATGGTAGTGTAGGTGTTTCTGTAGCAACACTCACAGCTTGCACTGTGGATATCCTTTTGTCGGACCGGAGTAATTAGGCCCATCAGTTTATTTTATCGGTGTCGAAGCAAAAGCATGAGAGGGGAGGTGAGAGAGA
Source organism: Artemisia argyi (assembly GCA_030686995.1). Taxonomy (NCBI): domain Eukaryota; kingdom Viridiplantae; phylum Streptophyta; class Magnoliopsida; order Asterales; family Asteraceae; genus Artemisia; species Artemisia argyi. The sequence continues at coordinate 143,273,987 of CM060699.1, forward strand.
AATGTGAGTGGGATCCGAATAAGTGTGTAGGTTTTTTTTGCGGGTTTGGGCAAATGGAAATAAAGATGGAGCCCCGAAGATGGATGAACATAACACGCCCTTTACACTTAGGTTATAATGTTACGAGTTCCTAAATGGACACAGCAAATGCATTACGGTTTTTGTATATCTATATATGTATTTTACATGGGAGATAACTTGCACACTCTCAATTTTTTTATTTGCACACATTAGTATACACGTATTTAAAACATGATATAGATATAGTACCACTGTCTAATGCGGTGATTGATGTATCCCAAACAAAACAAGAAGTGTGCAAATCAATTCTCATTTTTTAAATATTGTAAAGAGCACTCTATATCTTAAAATTTTGTAAGATACCTTTTAATATTCTTTTATATAAGACAAATTAATATTTTTTCCTTGGGTTCCCATAGTTTTTGATCTTTTTGCTAACTAATCCACGGGGTTTGAACTCACCGTCATAAAGACCCAAATCGGGTAAAACCATCTATTTTCAAAAATTTAGCGTGACCACTTCAGGGTTGTTTGCAGCTAGCAAGGAATTGAACTTGAGACCTCACACATCTTAGACTGATCTACTACAAATTAATTTACAACATTTACAAATGATTACTGCAATGTATATAATTATTTAAGATTCATTATATAATTTTAATGTCAATTATTTTGTTTGGCTATGGACATTCAAGAGATTTGAGGATTGCATATTCAAATAACATATTACAATCTATGTTATGTATTTTAGCTCATGATAATTAGTGTAATTCTTGTTATTTTGCTAATACATAAGATACATAAAGTACATGTTAAGTGTATTGAGAAATTTAAGATGACTTATTGTTACGTATAGTACGTAAAGCAAGGGTTAGCTCATTAGCGTAAGTTTACAGTGCGAAACTTACGGTATGAGATTAGGCTAGTCTTTTGTTTGGTTTCTCTTGAGTGGTAAGAACCTCAAGATAAAAGTGTATCTAAATGTGGGGTAACGTTCATATACAACTAAAGTTTTTTGTGTGTGTGTTATGAGGAAGATGACCATGGCCCCTTCTCATTAAATGCATGTCCATTTATAGAGATGCATTTAGGATTATCATATTTTTCGGATGAGATCTAACGGTTTAGAGAGACCCAAGTAGGATCGAAGGAGACAAGAATGACACGTGGTCATTCGTGCTTAACTCTTTGTACAAGGTACTATAGGCAATATGCTCGTCGCATTTCCTTATACACCAATGAGGTGATAACATGTGGCACTATCACCATAACAGTCTGTCACGACATATATCATTCCACTTGTTGCCTGAAGATAGGTTTCTTTCGGGCAGCGTCTTTGTGAGGTTCCGTATTCTGGGCCTGAAATTACTTGTATATGCTTTAGCTTATTGGGTTAAAACTCTCACATGCTATCACTTATAAACCCTGGAGTTCTGTAAAATTTGAATACCATAACTTATATGACATTAAACAATGTTAAAGATAAATTTAACTTGATCATTAGTAGCACTAACTGATGTATATTATTTTCCTTGTACACTTTTGAGTTTGTTGTGAAATATATTAGACTACCTCCTACTCACTAGCAAATACTTTTTACTGCTAATTATCACAACCTCATGATACCATTATACTTGAAGTTATTTGTTAACAAGTGGTTTACTGCTACTTAAAATAAAAAGGTATGCATTGGGGTTTGGTTATTGAGATTTTATTATTATTATTATTATTATTATTATTATTATTATTATTATTATTGAAACAAGTTTAGTTATTGTGATAGTAATAATGAATAGACTAGTGCATTTTATTTTATCTTATTTATTTTTTGTATGAATGTAATAAGATTATTTTTCTTTGTATTTTTCCAAATGCGTTTTATATTGGATATTAGCTCTAAAACATTTTAGTGATTTCAATCGAACACATGCTCTAAAAAATTTTGTGTTAGTAATTTTATTTTAAAGTCTACTTAGACTAATTGTTGATATAAATAAATGACTAAAAACGTTATTCATATCTTTCGATATCTCTATGTTTTGATAATCACAAAACGAAAACACATCAAACAAAAAATCATGACGTAAACAAGTATTTAGTAGTAAATAATCACTTTCACTATCTAATCACTTAAGGCACGAATAAACATTTTGTTTAATGCATTATAAGATCAAAGGGGTATTTAATTAACTAATACAAAGTTTATTTAATTATATAAACATATTATATATTTTTTGAAAAACACTTTTGGTAATAAAGAAAAATGTTTTAATCATACTAAATATATAATTTCAAATTTTTAACCAAAATCAATTAGTTTTTCACCAAATAAACTTTCCCCACTGAAAGACAAGTTTTCTGGCTGTTACAGCTGGGCGGCCCCCTTAATTATAAGGGGCGGTCCCCTTAATTTTAAGGGGGTCGGCCTTGATTTAAGGGGACCGGCCACGCTCCTCTGTCAGAATTTGTTGTCTATAAATACCACCTTAAATCTGGAATTTTTCTCACCTTTTTGCACTAAAAACTTTCTTATTCAAACCTCCATTTCAATCTTAAAAATCCTTTGATCATATAATTCATATGCCTTTGTTTCCAAGTGATCCAAAGCCTCATTCATTCAAGTGCAAACAGAAGAATACTTCTATTTATCAAGACTAGGAGTATTAAAACTTAGTATCATCTTGCTATCTAAGTTGTTTGATCATTTCATCTTGTATATCATTCATTCTTTGGTGAATTGTGACAACTGGCAAATTAGGGAGCCATTTTGAAAACCCGCATTACGTTAAAGTTCGTTTATAAATTTATATTTGAAATTTTATTCGTAACGAACTAGTAAAACCTATATTGTGGTTGATTATATTTAAAATTTTTATGGAATCAATTTGGATTATCGATGTGATGAGAATTTATTTCGAGATTTTTTATTGGCACTACGTTGACTCCGGCACTAGGATGACCTAACAAAAATTTTATGTCTTGTGTCTACGGATTCGACTATATATATATATATATATATATATATATATATATATATATATATATATATATATATATATATATATATATATATATATATATTTAATTATGGAACGTCTCGTGAGATATTAAATGTTTGAAACGAGTTTCGGGTTTTGGTCCGTGTAATTTACACCTATCCATCTTACCCTAACTATTAATAATACCCCTTATTATTATTATTATTATTATTATTATTATCATTATTAATATTAGTTAGAAAGAAAGAAGAAAAAAAATGAAAAAAAAAATAAAAAAATAAAAAGAGTAAAGCTACAAAATCGTCCTTGTGCCCTGGAAACCACACAACACACCCTCACCCATCTCATATTCATCATCTCATATCTCTCTCTTTTTGCTAACCCTAGCCACCACCATCAATATACGGTTGCCGCCGCCTAACCACCGCCGTTCACCTCAAACAACCACCACCATCTTAACCCTCATTTCATTCTCTTCATTTCTACATATAGCACGCGCCTCAAAACCCACTCCATCACCATGAATACATGAAGATCGAGCCTTGAACCACCACCATTCCTTGTTATTTTTTTTAGATCCGTGAGTCTTGAGGTTCAAGAAGGTGAGTAAACACCGAAACAAGTATAAACTTGTCTCGGTGTGATTAAATCCGTAAAATATGGTGAAACCTTAATGGGTTTTGGGTTTTCTTGATTTAATCTTGTTTAAAAACAATGAGAAAATGATTTTTTGATATAGAGAAATGTGATTTAACTTGAGTTTAGTATCCTTTATGTTGTTGGTTGATGTGTGTCGAGAGTGAAACCGTGAGCCTACGCTCACGGCCTGGCTTATTTTTGAGTTCTTGTGGCTACTTGATGTATCTTGTGTTGAGTCCTCGTGGTTATTGTGAATTTTTGATCTCGACTCGGTTGGATGACGAGGAGGTAAGGACCTGGGTTGGAGCAGATTGACCATTTTGATAGTATGCTTGTTATGTTGCTTGATGTTTTTGTTGTTATTCTTTTATTGTTGTTAGTATTTGTTGTCACTATTGTTACTTGTTGCTTTTGTGTTGTTGGTCGAATGGGAAGAAGAGCCGAGACACTTAAGGTCTCGGCAATGGACTTATGATTTTTGAAGTGGTGTTGACGAAGTGGTAAATGTGGGGACCGATTGTGAGACGGTCACTTAGAATGACGGATATAGGTTAGTCGGGTGCCGTAGTCGGACCCTATTGTTGTAGCATGTGATTTGGGTATGGTTTGGACGGAGTTGGATTGATTGATTATGATTTGGTTATATTTTTATTTTGGACTTGGACAATGAGCCGAGAGTGATGACTCGGACATGTAACCATTTAGTATGACTCGATAAATATTTATAATCAAACGCAAATAATAAAACTCGTAATAATATTATTGGTAATATAAACGTTTATATAAATATATAGACGTGAATAACGTATATATAAAAATATATAAATGCGTATATTAATAATAAAAAGATCACGAGTAATATTATAACGATAACGTGACTATAAATATTATGCTATGAAAGTAGTGTAATAATGTTGGGAGCGTTATTATGATTAAACGCTATAAATAACGATGAAATCTTGACGTTGAATAAATATTAAATAAAATAATATCTTTTAATAAACGAGGAAAACTATCGAGTTATACGGGGTCGTGGTCACTTGAGTCCAAGTGGATTATTATTTGTGACGTTCGTGTTGTCACGGATATATGACGATTAATACATTCACTTTCGATAACTATGTAACTTATTTAATCGATGGGTTAAATAAGAGCTATTTAGTTATTTAAATTGAGTATATTAATGGGCATCGTATCCTACGACGCCCATAGGTTGTGGTATGTGTACGAGAATAATAAATTACTAAGTATCTCGTGAGGTTGCCAAATTGACGAATTTGGTAAGCTTAACGCCATAATTAGAGAATTTATTAAACTTTGCTATATACCATATAGTACTTTATGTGCAATGTGGACCTAGGATTTGGGTATAATCTTAGAATGGTATATTAAGTAAATAAATATGGGGGATTACCAAATCGACGGATTTGATAAACTTCGATGATTTATTTAAATAATATATTGGACTAATATTAGACCTATAGATTATTTTATTATCCTTTTGTTGTGACTTCTTGGTTTGAGTTGTGTCGACCCACCACCCATATGGATACCAAATTCCAAACTCCAAACTAATACGAGATTTATACGAGAAATGGATTTTTGGAAGTAAAATGGAATACGTTCGGGTTTGGGAATATTTAATTTTGAGGAAATAATTTCTGAACGAGTTGATATTGTTAGGTCGTGCCGAGTCCGTAGTTGCCGTCTTTCTAGTTACTATACGTCTTACTTCTACCGATTTCTTATTGCTGATTTCTGGACTTGAGGTGAGTCATAGCCCCACTTTTTACTCTTGAACTATGTTTTCAATACTTGGGGTGAGAAACGTGCAAATTATTTTATGTGGACTATTATCGCTTTTATATTCTTCCTAAAACTTGCAGTGCGTATGGACTAGGATGTATTGTCAACTTTAGTCACATTGTTTCGTGTGCACTATTCAAGGTTGGCTTATTTAGATATTGATGTATTGTCAACTTTAGTCACATAGTTTCGTGTGTACTATTCAAGGTTGGCTTATTTAGATACTATAGTGTGCACCTATATGTTATTAATACTTCGGAGGTTATCCTAGTATTTATGATATTGCGGGGGGTACCCGAATATCTATGTTGTAGCGGAGGGTATCCGCAGGTTTGTTACGGAGGGTATCTGTGTATTATGTTGGAGCGGAGGGTATCCGCAGGTTTTTAGTGAATCCCTAGTCTAGCTAGCAAGCGTTTTGCGTATATGTCCACTATATTGAATTATGAATTTAAACCTATGATCTCACCAGCGAAAGCTGACTTTTAGCACGTTTTCTCAGGTAATTAAGTGACGATTTGGATGCTTGGATTGGAAGGCTCGGCTATGGCACCTGGTTTATGGATCTATTTTTCTAAAACTCTGATATTAAATTTTGGACCTACGTTTATTTCTTTTGGGCCTAACTCTGAATGAATGTTGGGATAAATGTAAACTTTAAAACCCCGTTTTGGTTGTGTTTTTCTTATGTTTACTTTATCTCGTTCTTTTATGTCTTGTGTTGGATACCAATCTCCGTAGCACCCCGAAAGCTTGTTGAGTCTTCCGCTGTACCAAATTTTGGGAGTGTTACAGATTGGTATCAGAGCCAAGGTTATAGAGAACTAGGTAAATAGACACCTAAACTATAACCGATTTTTATAGAAAACGATCCTCGACCATTGCCCGCCAGCCCGCCAAGCCGAAGCATCATTGTTATTATTGAGGTATATTGAGATGATTATTAGATTTGGGATTCTTGCGATGATTTGAGGATTTGAGATTTATTGATTTAGTGATATGATGGCATTTTGAGGAATTATATGGTGTTTTGAGAAATTATATGGCTTAATTGTTTTATGAATGATTTTAGTAATGCGGTATTTTAAATCTTTCTTGATATATATGATTTGGAATTATATGATGATTTTGATATGGTATTTTGAGTTCGCGGTTTAGTTGTTTTGAAACACTTACACCTACCCTACGCCGTTGTCACAAACCATGACCTCCTATTCGTACGATGTTATTGAGTATGTTTTTACTGGCACGCGCCGCCCAGCACAGATCACTATGGCCCCTGATAACCCATACGTGATGGTCATGCATTTAGCCATTACTTTATCATCCCCTTTGTCGCCCTAAGTCACCAATTTTATCGCCTCGTTGTTCACCTGCTCAGAGATGACGATTGATGGAGTACCCCTCCGACGAGGAGTATGAGGAGGAGTACGAGGGTGAGCAGAATGATAACTTTCAAGATGAGGAAGAGAATGATGACCCTCAGGATGAGGAAGAGGATGATCCTCAGGAGGAGGAGATGCCTGATGATGATGGGTTGCCAGCACATTCATATCATTCTACGAAGCCCGATTCCCCAATACATTCATTAGAGCCGGTTTCACCTGATCATCCATTTTTGTTTGACTCACCACCTGGTAGTCCTGTAGCGTCGGACGCGCCATCTGAGATATCTACTGAGCCTGCAGATTTGGGTGAGACTGGTAGGGTGTGGACTCAGATTACTGCATAGGGCGAGAGGATCTCGCGGATGTCTGACCGACTTGAGATGATTATTGCTGAGTTTGTTACTGAGTTGAGAGTTGATTTGACTACTGCCATGGGCAGGACGACAGCGATTAGGAGAGGTATGATGGAGATACATGAGCAGATAGAGATTCTGCAAAGAGGTTTCCTTACGGCTTGCGAGGCAGATCGCAAGCTGTAGCAGAGGAACACGGAGCTAGAGAAGGAGGTTGCAGACCTCAAGAGGGATAGTGATACTCACAGTGTCGAGTTGGAATCATTATAGAGAGAATTGGATAATTTGAGATCAGAGTTGAGGAGTCTACGCCAGCATCATGGCTAGATCAATTTGGATTTGTGTTGTTGTTGTGTTGCTTCTTAAGCCAGGGAGTACTTGGTTAGGAGAGCTGGTTATTCTATCCCTTAAGTCATGTTATTCGGATTGTATGTTCGTCTCGTATGGAACGATTAGTATTTATTATGTCTTTTTGTATTTTAGAACGAAGTATCGATCGCTACTTGTATGGACGATGGTGATTTCGTATGATATTCTAGGGTTTTTGGCGTACATGGAGAATTGTGTTCCTATTTGCGTGGTTGATATTGTGTTGGTATTATATTAATGGTTGTACGACGAAACCCTGTCAGAGCTACCCGAACTGGTACGGCAGCGACTACCCCTGGTCGCCGAGGACGCCGTCCTACTCGAAATATTGAAACCCTTACTCCTGACAACCTGGACACCACCAATCGCAACAACATGAATCAAAATGTTGACGTCCAGGGAGACAATGATCATGTTCCACTTAACGCACCTACTGTGGATCAAGCAATGATCAATCAACTTGTGGAGCAATGAGTTGCTGAGCTACTAGCTGAGTCAAATCATTCCAACAATTCTGCTGGAACATTTCCACCTGTTCGTGCTAATGGATGTAACTACAAGGAGTTTAAAGTTTGTGGACCCATTGAGTTTGGTGGAACCGAAGGAGTGGTCTACTTGGTCAGGTGGATAGAGAAAACTGAGTCAGTGTTTAATGTCAGTGGTTGTGCGGAGAATGCGAAGGTAAAGTTTGCTTCTTTTACCTTCAAGGATGAAGCTTTAACTTGGTGGAACAATTACCGAAATTCGGTTGGGAGTGATGTGGCTTATGCTATGACTTGGGAGCAATTTAAGTCCTTGCTAATTCAGACTTACTGCCCAAGGAATGAGATTAAGAAGCTGGAGATTGAGTTCTGGAACCATAAGGTGAAAGGTACCGATATGGCAACTTACAATCGCCTTTATCGAGAGTTAGCCTTACTTTGTCCCGATATGGTTAGGACTGAGACTCAAAGGATTGAGAGGTATACCGATGGTTTGCCGGTAGCTACAAAGAGCGATGTGATTTCTGCTAAGCCTGCAAACATTCATGAGGCTATCACTATTGCTCAACAATTGATGGACTCGTTGGCATTGGAAGAAGCTGAGAAAGACAAGAATGGAAAGAGGAAGAGGGATAATCATTCTAAGGGTAATGATCGTCAAAACAAGCGACAAACGACTACTAGAGCTTATGCTATGGGAGATGGAGACAAGAAGAACTACAATGGAGATGCACCCAAGTGTAACCGATGTTATAGGAATCATTCTGGACGATGTACTGTGATGTACAAGAATTGCTCTAGGATGGGACACATAGCTAAGGATTATAGAGCTCGACCACTTGCTATCGTTCAAGCTACTCCTGAAACTATGAGTAAGGCAAATGTTACTTGTTATGGAAGTGGAAAGAAAGGACATTATAGGAATGAGTGTAGGGAATCGTGGAACCGAGGAAATCAAGGATCGGGTGGTAATGGGTACAATCATGGAAACCGTGGAGCTGGAGGAAACCATGGACGTCAAGACAATGAGGACCAACGTGTGGAAGCTGGAGCTGCTCATGGGAGAGTGTATGCACTCGGAAACGAGAGAGGAGAAGATTCGAACGTCGTTACTGGTACGTTCCTTCTCAATAATCGTTATGCTTCCACACTATTTGATACTGGTGCCGATAGAAGTTTTGTGTCCACTACGTTTGCACCCTTACTAGAGAAACCCCCGATGGCCTTAGGAATTGGGTATGATGTAGAGTTAGCTAATGGGAACATAGAAAGGATTAAGACTATCATTCGTGGTTGCACGTTAAATTTCTTGAATCACCCTTTCAACATAGATCTTCTACCCGTCACGTTAGGAAGTTTCGATATAATCATTGGTATGGATTGGTTGTCGAAGTATCGTGCTCACATACTTTGTGATGAGAAGATCGTGCGTGTGCCTTACGGAAAGGAGATTCTAAATATACAAGGAGATCGAAAAGGTTCGAGGAGCCCATCCCGATTAGCGGTCATTTCTTGCACTAAGTTACCGAAACTAATGGAAAAAGGATGTTGCCTTTTCTTAGCTCAATTCTCTGAGAAAGGAGGGAAGGAGAAGAAGGAAAGGTGCATTGGAGATGTGCCTATAGTTCGTGATTTTCCTGATGTATTTCCCGATGATTTGCCGGGAATCCCGCCTACTAGACAAGTGGAGTTTCAGATTAAGTTGATACCTGGTGCCGCAACTGTGGCACGAGCACCTTATCGACTTGCACCCACTGAACTGGAAGAGTTGTCAAAACAATTATCGGAGTTAGCCGAAAAAGGATTTATAAGACAAAGTTCTTCGCCTTGGGGAGCCCCGGTCTTATTCGTGAAGAAGAAGGATGGATCGTTTCGTATGTGTATTGATTATCGAGAGCTGAACAAGTTAACGGTGAAGAATAGATACCCGTTACCGAGGATCGATGACTTTTTCGATCAGCTCCAAGGATCGAGTGTGTATTCGAAGATCGATCTAAGATCGGGATATCATCAGCTTCGAGTTCACGAGGAAGATATTCCGAAAACGGCTTTCAGAACCCGTTACGGGCATTACGAGTTTCAGGTGATGCCGTTTGGGTTGACTAACGCACCGGCGGTATTCATGGATCTCATGAATCGGGTGTGTAAGCCTTACTTAGATAAGTTCGTGATTGTGTTCATTGATGACATTCTAATTTATTCGAAGAATGAAAAGGAGCATGAGGAGCATCTAAGGCTTATCTTAGAATTGCTCAGGAGGGAGAAGCTGTATGCCAAGTTCTCCAAATGTGAATTTTGGATTTCGACGGTACAATTTTTGGGTCATGTGATTGATAGTAAAGGAGTTCATGTAGATCCCGCTAAGATTGAAGCTATTAAAGATTAGGCTGCACCAACGACCCCAACAGAAGTTCGTCAATTTTTGGGATTAGCCGGTTATTACCGAAGATTCATTGAGGGATTTTCGAAGATAGCAAAACCGTTGACCAAATTGACTCAAAAGAGCGTTAAATACGAATGGGGAGATAAGGAAGAGAAAGCATTTCAATTACTTAAGGAGATGTTGTGTAGTGCTCCTATCTTGGCGTTACCTGAAGGTAGTGAGGACTTTGTCGTCTATTGTGACGCTTCTCATAAAGGTTTGGGAGCCGTGTTAATGCAACGAGAGAAGGTAATAGCTTATGCTTCCCGACAACTCAAGAAGCATGAGAAGAACTACACCACTCATGATTTGGAGTTAGGTGCTGTGGTTTTTGCCTTAAGGATATGGAGACATTACTTGTACGGAACCATGTGTGTTGTGTTTACTGACCACAAAAGTCTACAGCACATCTTGAATCAAAAAGAGCTCAACATGAGACAACGACGTTGGATCGAGTTGCTAAGCGATTATGATTGTGAAATTCGCTACCATCCTGGTAAAGCAAACGTTGTTGCTGATGCTCTTAGTCGAAAGGAGAGGATACCACCGTTACGAGTTAGGTCATTGGGAATGACTATCGTATCGCCGTTACCGTCTCAAATATTTGAAGCTTAAACGGAAGCGTTGAAAGCAGAAAACCGACCTACCGAGAACATATTTGGGATGGCTGAGAATGAGAAAGGATTTGTTAAGCGTTCTGATGGAGTATTAAGTTTTGGAGATCGGATTTGGGTACCATTGTATAGAGGAATTCGAGAGTTGATTATGCATGAGTCGCATAAGTAAAGATACTCTATTCATCTTGGGTCTGACAAGATGTACCAGGATTTGAAAAGGTTATATTGGTGGCCAAAAATGAAGGCAGATATAGCATTGTACGTTAGTAAGTGTTTGACTTGCTCTAAGGTTAAGGCCGAACATCAAAGACCGTCAGGATTATTGACGCAGCCAGAACTCCCAGTTTGGAAATGGGAGCGGATTACAATGGACTTTATTACCAAATTACCAAAGACAGCTGGCGGTTGTGACGCTATCTGGGTAATTGTGGATCGATTGACTAAGTCTGCTCATTTCCTGGCAATTAGTGAAGATGATAGTGTTGACAAACTTGCGAGGTTGTATGTGAAGGAAATTATTTCTCGTCATGGAGTTCCGATATCGATTATTTCTGATCGCGACAGCCGCTTTACGTCAGCGTTGTGGCGATCACTTCAAACCGCTTTGGGGACGAGACTTGATATGAGTACTGCATATCACCCCCAAACCGATGGTCAAAGTGAGAGGATTATTCAGACTTTGGAGGATATGCTTCGTGCATGTATAATAGACTTTGGTAAAGGCTGGGAGAAGTATATACCCCTTGCGGAGTTTTCTTACAATAATAGCTACCACACAAGTCTTAAAGCTGCACCATTTGAAGCTTTATATGGTCGTAAATGCCGTTCACCTATTGGTTGGGCTGAAGTTGGAGATAGTCAACTCACAGGCCCCGAACTTATTTTGGAGACTACTAAGAAAGTGACTCAAATTCGTGATCGATTACAAGTAGCTAGAGATAGACAGAAAAGTTACGCCGATCAAAGACATAAACCCCTAGAGTTCCAGGTTGGAGACAAAGTGATGCTGAAAGTCTCGCCTTGGAAAGGTGTGATATGTTTTGGGAAACGTGGGAAACTCAACCCCCGCTATATTGGACCATTTCTTATTTTGGAAAGAATTGGGCCCGTGGCTCATAGGTTGGAATTACCACAGGAACTGAGTAAAGTTCACGATGTGTTCCATGTTAGTAATTTGAAGAAGTGCCTTTCTGATGAGACGTCGGTTATACCGATGAAAGATATTCGTGTTGATGAGAAATTGAACTTTGTGGAAGAGCCGATTGAGATATTGGACCGAGAGATTAAACGACTCAAGCGAAGTCGCATTCCACTCGTCAAGGTCCGTTGGATTTCCCGACATGGACCGGAATTTACGTGGGAACGTGAGGACAAGTTCCGAAAGAGATATCTGAAGCTTTTCACTTCGTAGATGGATTGTTCCGAGAGAAACCCGGGACGGGTTTCTTCTGAGGCTGGGAGGATGTGACAACTGGCAAATTAGGGAGCCATTTTGAAAACCCGCATTATGTTAAAGTTCGTTTATAAATTTATACTTGAAATTTTATTCGTAACGAACTTGTAAAACCTATATTGTGGTTCATTATATTTAAAATTTTTATGGAATCAATTTGGATTATCGATGTGATGAGAATTTATTTCGAGATTTTTTATTGGCACTACGTTGACTCCGGCACTAGGATGACCTAACAAAAATTTTATGTCTTGAGTCTACGGATTCGACTATATATATATATATATATATATATATATATATATATATATATATATATATATATATATATATATATATATATATATATATATATATATAATTATGGAACGTCTCGTGAGATATTAAATGTTTGAAACGAGTTTCGGGTTTTGGTCCGTGTAATTTACACCTAGCTACCTTACCCTAACTATTAATAATACCCCTTATTATTATTATTATTATTATTAGTATTATTATCATTATTATTATTAGTTAGAAAGAGAGAAGGAAAAAAAAGAGTAAAGCTACAAAATCGTCCTTGTGCCCTGGAAACCACACAACACACCCTCACCCATCTCATATTCATCATCTCATCTCTCTCTCTTTTTGCTAACCCTAGCCACCACCATCAATATACGGCTGCCGCTGCCTAACCACCGCCGTTCACATCAAACAACCACCACCATCTTAACCCTCATTTCATTCTCTTCATTTCTACATATAGCACGCGCCTCAAAACCTACTCCATCACCATGAATACATGAAGATCGAGCCTTGAACCACCACCATTCCTTGTTATTTTTTTAGATCCGTGAGACTTGAGGTTCAAGAAGGTGAGTAAACACCGAAACAAGTATAAACTTGTCTCGGTGTGATTAAATCCGTAAAATATGGTGAAACCTTAATGGGTTTTGGGTTTTCTTGATTTAATCTTGTTTAAAAACAATGGGAAAATGATTTTTTGATATAGAGAAATGTGATTTAACTTGAGTTTGGTATCCTTTATGTTGTGGGTTGATGTGTGTCGAGAGTGAAACCGTGAGCCTACGCTCACGGCCTGGCTTATTTTTGAGTTCTTGTGGCTACTTGATGTATCTTGTGTTGAGTCCTCGTGGTTATTGTGAATTTTTGATCTCGTCTCGGTTGGATGACGAGGAGGTAAGGACCTGGGTTGGAGCAGATTGACCATTTTGATAGTATGCTTGTTATGTTGCTTGATGTTTTTGTTGTTATTCTTTTATTGTTGTTAGTATTTGTTGTCACTATTGTTACTTGTTGCTTTTGTGTTGTTGGTCGAATGGGAAGAAGAGCCGAGACACTTGAGGTCTCGGCAATGGACATATGATTTTTGAAGTGGTGTTGACGAAGTGGTAAATGTGGGGACCGATTGTGAGACGGTCACTTAGAATGATGGAGATAGGTTAGTCGGGTGCCGTAGTCGGACCCTATTGTTGTAGCATGTGATTTGGGTATGGTTTGGACGGAGTTGGATTGATTGATTATGATTTGGTTATATTTTTATTTTGGACTTGGACAATGAGCCGAGAGTGATGACTCGGACATGTGACCATTTCGTATGACTCGATAAATATTTATAATCAAACGCAAATAATAAAACTCGTAATAATATTATTGGTAATATAAACGTTTATATAAATATATAGACGTGAATAATGTATATATATATAAATATATAAATGCGTATATTAATAATAAAAAGATCACGAGTAATATTATAACAATAACGTGACTATAAATATTATGCTATGAAAGTAGTGTAATAATATTGGGAGCGTTATTATGATTAAACGCTATAAATAATGATCAAATCTTGACGTTGAATAAATATTAAATAAAATAATATCTTTTAATAAACGAGGAAAACTATCGAGTTATACGGGGTCGTGGTCACTTGAGTCCAAGTGGATTATTATTTGTGACGTTCGTGTTGTCACGGATATATGACGATTAATACATTCACTTTCGATAACTACGTAACTTATTTAATCGACGGGTTAAATAAGAGCTATTTAGTTATTTAAATTGAGTATATTAATGGGCATCGTATCCTATGACACCCATAGGTTGACTTATGTGTACGAGAATAATAAATTACTAAGTATCTCGTGAGGTTGCCAAATTGACGAATTTGGTAAGCTTAACGGCATAATTAGAGAATTTATTAAACTTTGCTATATACCATATAGTACTTTATGTGCAATGTGGACCTAGGATTTGGGTATAATCTTAGAATGGTATATTAAGTAAATAAATATGGGGGATTACCAAATCGACGGATTTGATAAACTTTGATGATTTATTTAAATAATATATTGGACTAATATTAGACCTATAGATTATTTTATTATCCTTTTGTTGTGACTTCTTGGTTTGAGTTGTGTCGACCCACCACCCATATGGATACCAAACGCCAAACTCCAAACTAATACGAGATTTATACGAGAAATGGATTTTTGGAAGTAAAATGGAATACGTTCGGGTTTGGAAATATTTGATTTAGAGTAAATGATTTCTGAACGAGTTGATATTGTTAGGTCGTGCCGAGTCCGTAGTTGCCGTCTTTCGAGTTACTATACGTCTTACTTCTACCGATTTCTTATTGCTGATTTCTAGACTTGAGGTGAGTCATAGCCCTACTTTTTACTCTTGAACTATGTTTTCAATACTTGGGGTGAGAAACGTGCAAATTATTTTATGTGGACTATTATCGCTTTTATATTCTTTCTAAAACTTGCTATGCGTATGGACTAGGATGTATTGTCAACTTTAGTCACATTGTTTCGTGTGCACTGTTCAAGGTTGGCTTATTTAGATATTGATGTATTGTCAACTTTAGTCACATAGTTTCGTGTGTACTATTCAAGGTTGGCTTATTTAGATACTATAGTGTGCACCTATTGGTTATTAATACTTCGGAGGTTATCCGAATATTTATGATATTGCGGGGGGTACCCGAATATCTATGTTGTAGCGGAGGGTATCCGCAGGTTTGTTACGGAGGGTATTCGTGTATTATGTTGGAGCGGAGGGTATCCGCAGGTTTTTAGTGAATCCCTAGTCTAGCTAGCAAGCATTTTGCGTATATGTCCACTATATTGAATTATGAATTTAAACCTATGATCTCACCAGCGAAAACTGACTTTTAGCACGTTTTCTCAGGTAATTAAGTGACGATTTGGATGCTTGGATTGGAAGGCTCGGCACTTGGTTTATGGATCTATTTTTCTAAAACTCTGATATTAAATTTTGGACCTACGTTTATTTCTTTTGGGCCTGACTCTGAATGAATGTTGGGATAAATGTAAACTTCAAAACTCCGTTTTGGTTGTGTTTTTCTTATGTTTACTTTATCTCGTTCTTTTACGTCTTGTGTTGGATACCAATCCCCGTAGCACCCCGAAAGCTTGTTGAGTCTTCCGCTGTACCAAATTTTGGGGGTGTTACATGAATATAGTGTATGCATTGGTTAGTTTGATTTAGATATAGGATCTAGATCTATTGAAGGTGTGAAGTAGTACTAGAAGTGAAGAAGTAGAGGTGGATAGGATTAGTGATAGAAGAAATAAGAATTGGTAGTATATTGAAGTAGAGATAGTTGTGAAGACGAAGAAGTTGAAGCTTTGAAGTTGAGAAGACCTAGAAGCATAGAAGTTGTGAAGTAGTATATATCTTGGAGTAGTGGATAGGACTTAGTAGTGAAGGTGTGAAGAAACAAGTGGCGTAAAGAAAAAGAGTTAGGAAGTAGTAAGTTGTGAAGAAGCTAGGAGTGAAGTAGTAAGCTGTGAAGAAGCTAGGAGCGAAGTAGAAAGTTGTGAAGAAGCTAGGAGTGAAGTAGAAATGTGTGAGGAAGAATTGGTGTGAAGTAGATTGGTGTGAAGAAGTTGTGTAGAAGTTGTGATTGTGTTGTGACAAAGTTGTGGTGTGTAATTTGGTGTGTAAGGTTTTCTCCGCCATAAGAGAGGTTTTTGATCTAGTGAAGAAAACTCTCGAGTAAGTGACTCGGGGAGTGGAGTAAGGCAAGGAAGGTGTCCTTGTAGCCGAACCACTATAAATCCTTTGTCTCTCGGTTTGATCTTTCCATCTCTCACTTTTTGATTAGTTACTTGTTAGCATTTCATACATAGTTAAAATTACTTGTGTTGTGCATATATTGATTTCACATAAAGATCAAACTAAAATTCATTCATAACATCAATTTTACAAAAACAAACCAAGTACATTAACTTATATTAAAACTCTTATACATATATATGCTTATATATGATATATGAAATTGTAAATCCTTTCTCAACATTATATATAAGTAGTGTTTATACAAAATCGTAAATAAACTAGTATCTATATTTTTGCATTAAAGAGTTTTGAAATTTACGTCTATTCTTTAGAAGCTAACTTTTATAAAACAAATAAAACGAAAAAGACGTAAAACTATTCAACCCCCCCCCCCCCTTCTAGTTTTCCACAATTGGTATCAGAGCCACGTCTAGCAAGATTTTTAAAATATATTGTATTTTAAAACTTGTAACGATCTATGGAATTTGAAAAATATCTAGAAGGGGAATTTACGCAAAAACCACCATTATTTGAAAATGATCATTTTCTTGAATGGAAAAATAGATTTGAAAATTATGTGAAATCAATAGATGTTGATCTTTGGCATATCATTTCAATTGGTGATCTTAAACCAACCAAAATTGATTTTGAAAATCTATATAAAAATCTTCAAACAAAGATTGATAAAAATACTAACGCTAAATTACTTATTCTCAAAACGCTACCAAGAGTTAAATATAAAAGATTAATCTTTTGTAAAACGGCAAGTGATATTTGGAAATGTCTTTTAAAGTTTCACCAAGATAAATGTAAAACCAAAGATGATAAACTTGATGGCATGGACTACATGCTAGTTGAAATAAACACATGTACTACTAGTTCAAATGTAATCATTGAAGGTAGCAATAACGAAGAAGATGATGAAAATATGGCTTGTGAGAATATTCAAACAAATGTGAATACAAGTATTGATGGCAAGGACTACATGCTTCAAGATCTAAGCGAGACTACAAAGAAAACATGGAGCAATATGGACGATGTAATTGATCACCATATAGCATGTGAAGAATGTACAACTACAAATGAGGTACAATCTGAAACTAAACATTTTTGCTATGATCAATTTATATTAGAATTCTCAAAATTGGAAAACAACTTCAAACATTTTTACAACATTGACTCAAAAATGATTCTTAAAAATAAATCTTCAATATCCATTGAAAACAATTTTGAAAAGGAAATAATTTTAGAAGATAAAATGTCTAGACTTGAAAGTAATATTGAAATTGATCTTAAATGTAAATATTGTCAAGACTACAAACATGAAATTAAAATGGAAAATGAAAAAGCAAAAATGTTAGCCAAATTTGAAAATAGTTCTAGATCTTTAAAATATTTACTTAACATTCAAAAGTTATTTTATGATAAAACCGGTTTAGGATTTAGTGTAAATGATTCTTTAACAAATATATCAAAACAAATAAAATTTGTTAAATCTAGTGGAGAAATTTAGAATTAATATTATTCACATTCATTGCTTACTACTCTAGTCAAGAAAGTCATTGTTTGTTAGTTAAAACAAACTATTCATGAACTCTTGTACTTCTCGGCGACATCCTCATCATATGCATTCAAATGCAATGGATGTTTTCTACTAACCATCTCGGACCCATGAGAATCTGGGTACCAAGCTCTTTGTCATGTTTAGTTAATTAACGAACGAAGAGATTACTACTTTTTGGATCGCTCTCTTCGCTTTCTTTCATTTGATTACTATTGGTTCCTATTACTCTATTTCACATTCTACACACGATGTGCATATGACGTTGTTGCGGTCATATATTGTTTTTGGCGGTTTGTTCTTCACTTTTGGAGCATTGATCTTATGGTGTGTTCGTTACTACGTCAAGACGAAGGATTCTTGTATCACCATTCTTGATCTACACGACTTGTGATGATTGGTGTGATCGATTAAGTATTTCGGATCAAGCCTCGTTGATCTTTATTGCGTTGGGATTTTACTTTGCTATTTTGACATGCTTTGGGCAAACTTTAAAGATGTCTTCTATTACTCTCATGCCCACTCTTAATGAAAAGATGGACCTGAGGTAAGTTTTCTTTTCAAAAACTTGTCAATATTACATTATATTAGAGTATGCTTTAATTAGTATGTTAATATGATTTAATTTATAAGTTGCCATGCTTTTAGATCATTAATACTAATATATGTATACATGATGTTAGGCTACTTAACCCTTTTGCTGTTAAGTCTATTATCATTTTTCTTATTCTTCATCTATATTGAAAATCATCTATAATCTATAGTAGAATACTCACCATTTAAGCTATATGACCTTACTAGTTGAATTAATAAATGTGCTTTGATTAAGACTTGTTAGTAACTTTATATTATGATGTGCTTAGTATACATATATATATATGCATATGTCTATCTTGTATCTATAGATGATTTACATTATCCCTCTCTATCACATTGCATTTAGATCATTATAATCCACCATCTCTCTTCCACATCTTTAGTTGCCATTGAAGATGATTATATATGACAATGGGCTTAATTGATTCTCTTGATTATGATAAGTTTCCATTTCAAATCCTTCACTTACAATTTCTTGTTATCAAAATTAAATTATCATGTTTAAAACCTCTCTCTTTGAATAATAATCTTTCAAATATCTATATCACTTTTCTTCAAATAACATGTTTAACTATAAGCTACCATAACTTTATTTTAATCAAAAATCAAGATAGAAAATTTTTTTTGTTATGAAGCAAAAATCAATCTATTTCATTCTAATGCACACTTAAATCCACTTTCAAAGCATTGTTGAATAAAACTAAAAACGTTTTATTAAAAACATATTTGATCATCTCACATGTGTCATACACTTCTATGGAAATGACATTCACAATTTAATCAAATCATTTCTTGAGAATCATGGTTTGCCCATATGGATCTTGTTTGTAACAAGACTTGAAGTCTATATAATCATA
The DNA here is from genome assembly GCA_030686995.1 of Artemisia argyi. Lineage (NCBI taxonomy): Eukaryota > Viridiplantae > Streptophyta > Magnoliopsida > Asterales > Asteraceae > Artemisia > Artemisia argyi. The sequence continues at coordinate 143,293,646 of CM060699.1, forward strand.
TCTTCCTACTTGTTACTTGTAAGCACTCATTAATATGTTTGCACTAGCCTACATATTATCATTTTCATATAGTTGCATATTTAACTAGTTTGCTTTATTACTTACTTAGTTGTCTATCTTAATTGATCAATTAGTAGATTGCATGATTATTAGAAATTAATTGTCTACTTTACTTATTTCTATAATACTCTCTACATTCATGAATAGTATGCCCTATATTGCCTCAAAGAGTTGAACGTGCTTGAATCCAAATCCAAAAACACAACCTTTTTGAAAATTTTCTGTCAAAAACCCATTTCTGGCATTCTGGGAATCAGGAGATGGGCGGCTGTGACAACCGGCAGTTTAGGGAGCTATTTTTAAAACCCGCATTACAACTTAAGTTCGTTTATAATTGTTATTTGAAATTTTCATTTCACAACGAACTTGTAAGACCTATTTTATGGATATTTTAATTAATGACGTTATGGAATTCGTGAATTATGTTCATAATTCATTTTGATTATATGATCGGTGATGTATATTTGAATTCTCACTTGGTACTACGTTGACTTTGGCACTAGGATTACCTAACGGCAATTTTATGATTCGTCTTAACGAGTCCGTTATATATTTTATTTATTTACGAGAGGTTCTCGAGTATTGTTGAAATTTTAAAATGAGTTCGGGTTCGGGCCACGTGTTTTTACAGTTACCCGCGTTACCCGCTCCACCGTAATAATATCCTTATTATTACTATTATTATTATTATTCTTATTATTATTAAAACCTTTTAAAAAAAAAAGAAAAGTTAGTATAAGGGGGGCGTTTGGTCCGGTTTTTACCCACACAACACAAACACTCACTCACCATTTTCACTACTCTCTCTCCCTCATCATCTCTTCCCCCAAACCCTAAGGTTAGCCGCCGCCGCCTCTTTGGCCGGCCACCACCGTCACACCGCCACTCCCACATCAAAAATAACACCACCAATTTAACCATCTCGTCGAGATCTTTCTTTTGAGCTATAACACGCGCCCTAACCCTCATCTTAACATCAAATCCGAAGCAAATAATCACAAGTTCATCACCATTTTCTTGTTATTTCTTGTGTACTCTTCGATTTAGGATCGATTTGGAAGGTAGGTCGAGTTTTAACTCGATTCATGGGTTCGAATCGTGACCAAGGGGTCACGAGTTGATGAGAATCGTGGGTTTTCATTTAAAAACGTAACATGTTTATGGGTTTTGGTTGAGAACACGTTTTCTACAAGGTTTGGTATCCGGGTTTCATGGTTGGGTCGTGGTCGACTTGGAACCGAGAGCCAAGCTCTCGGCTTATTTTTATTTTCTTGGGTCGAAGCCTTGTGTGGCTATGGTCCTTGATTGATGATTGATTTGTTTGGTTGTCGAGGGTATGGTGAACCTCGATTTGATGCTAGCCGAGACCTTGTGGTTTCGGGGTTTCCTTTTCTTGTGATCTTTGGCCATACCGAGACCTCAAGGGTTCTCGTTGGAGTGTGGTTCGAGCCTTTGGCTTGTATGATTTCTTTTGTGGTTCGATCCTTTGGGTCACGGCTGTTAGCCGAATACCACTTGTTGCCGAAATTGACCATTGGGTCGAATTGAGTATATGATTTCTTAGTTAGCTCAAGTGAGCTATTTGATGCTTGTGTTTGGTTCGAGTCTAAATGGCTCGCGGTTCGGAGCCGAGACTCAAATGAGTCGAGGGCTCGGGTCGGCTTGGTAAACCGACCCACACATTAACTTTGTTAATGTCATTAAATGTATAATTGTAAACTTGTTATATTTGTTGTGGTGGTATTTATTTTCCCGGCCGTACGCATATGGGTCGAATTGGACATTGATTTTGGGTATTGAGGAGTTGTTGTCGATTGGTAAGTGTGATGAGGACCGGTTATGAGACGGTCGTTAGATGAAGGAGATAGGTTAGTCAGGTACCGTAGTCGGACCTTATTGTTGTAGCCCGTGGTTTGAGATTGTGATTGGACGGAGATTTATTATTTATGACTTTTTCTTATTGTTGGACTTGGACAATGAGCCGAGGGTCATGACTCGGACATATGACCATTTCGTATAACTCAATAATTATTAAAATTGAAACGGAAATAATAAAACTCGTAATAATAATTATTGATAATATGAACGTCTATATGAAAGTATGTACGTGAATAACGTATATATAACTATATAAACGCGTATATTAATAATAATAATAATCACGAGTTGTATTATAAATAATACGAATAGATATATATTAGGCTACGAAAGTGGCGTAATATTATTAAACGTATTATTATTATAAAAATTGTGTTATAAACGGGAAACTCCCGACAATTATGAAACATTTAACAAAATGTCATTTCGAATATACAACGAATAAATTTATTGAGTTAGGCGAAATTGTTGTCACTCGGGTCCAGGTAAGTTATTATTTGTGACGTTCGTGTTGTCACGGATATATGACGACTAATATAGACGTTTTCTATAATTAAATAACCACTTAACCGTAAGGTTGAGCCGGGTTATTTGGCTATATAAAACGAACATATTAGTGGGCATCGTATCCTACGACGCCCACAGGTTGTAGTATATGTAAAGTGTAATAGATTGCGAGTGTATATATCGGGAAATCTGGCCAATTTGACGATATATATGAGGAATTTATTAAACTACGATATATACTATATAGTCAATATGTGCTATGTGCTTTATATGTGCTTTAGATTGGGTGTAATCTTGGAACGGTATATTACGTAAATAAATATGAGGATTATCAAATCGACGGATTTGGTAAACTTTGGCGATTTATTTAAATAATATATTGGGCTAATATTAGATCTATAGTTTATTATATCTTCTACGTGTGATCTTGTTGGTTTGTTTTGAGTCGACCCACCACCCGTATGGATACCAAACGCAAATACACCAAACTAATACGAAATGGATTTTCGGAAATAAAACGGATTCTCGTCCGGGTTTGGGAATATTATATATTTGAGGAAATGATTTCTGAAGGAGTTAATATTGTTAGGTCGTGCCAAGTCCGTAGTTGCTGTTTCGTGAGTTATCATACATCTTATTTCTACCTACCTCGTCTTGCTATTTTCTGGACTTGAGGTGAGTCATAGCCCCACTTTTTACTCTTGAACTATGTTTTCAATGATTGTGGTGAGAAACGTGCAAATCGTTTTACGTGGACTATTATCGCTTTTATATTCTTTCTAACCTGGCTATGCGTATGGACTAGGATCTAATGTCAGCTTTAGTCGCACCTTTAGTGTGTGCTATTCAAGGTTGGCTTATTCGGTTATTGGTGGATTGTCAGCTTTAGTCACATATATGTTGTGTGTACTATTCAAGGTTGGCTTATTTGGTTATGTGGAATTGTCAGCTTTAGTCACATATATGTTGTGTGTACTATTCAAGGTTGGCTTATTTAGATACTGTAGCGTGCACCTATAGGTTATTATACTTCGGAGGTTATCCGAGTTATTATTGGTATTGCGGGGGTTACCCGAATATCTATGTTAGTACGGAAGAGTATCCGTGTGTTTTGTTAGTACGGAAGGGTATCCGTGTGTTATGTTAGAGCGGAGGGTATCCGCAGGCTTTTGGCGAATCCTTAGTCTAGCTAGCAAGCGTTTTGCGTATATGTCCACTATATCATTAGTTGAACTTAAACCTATGATCTCACCAGCGAAAGCTGACTTTTAGCACGTTTTCTCAGGTAATTAAGTGTTGAGGTGCATGCTTGGATTGGAAGGCTCGGCTAAGGCACGCGGTTTATGGATCTATATTTTCTGAACTCTGATAATAAAATTTGGACCTATTATTATTTTATTTTGGGCCTGACTCTGAATGACGTTGGGATAAATGTAAACCTTAAAACCCCGTTTTGGTTGTGTTTTTATTATGTTTACTTTATCTCGTTCTATATTGTCTTGTGTTGGATACCAATCCCCGTAGCACCCCGAAAGCTTGTTGAGTCTTCCGCTGTATCAAATTTTGGGGGTGTTACAGATTGGTATCAGAGCCAAGGTTATAGAGAACTAGGTAAATAAACGCCTAAACTATAACCGTATTTTTATAGAAAATGATCCTTGACTACCGCCCGCCAGCCCGCCAAGCCGAAGCATCTTCTATTATTTGAGGTATTATGAGATATTTGAGATGATTGTTAGATTGAGACTTATTGAGATGACTTGAGGTTTATGGATTTTAGTATTAAGATGGCGTTCTCGAGGATTTATATGGTCTATATGTTTTATAAACATTTTAGTAATGCGGTGTTTGAAATTCTTTTATTGAGATTATATATGGAATTATTTGATGAGTATGTTGGTATGGTTTTATGAGTTGTGATTTAAGTTGTTTTGAAACACTTACACCTACCCTACGCCGTTGTCACAGACTATGGCCTCCCATATGCCCGATGTCGTCGAGGACATTCTTACTGCACCGGTTTTACCTGCACAGTTCATTATGGCATCTGATGATCCTTACCAGATGGCCATGACTCCAGCTACTGTATCACAGGCAGCTTATACTTCAGCACTACCTGCTGCATCTACGCAGGGACCCTCATCTTCTTTAGGGCTCCCTGGTACATCGAGGCAGCTTACTCTTCATCAGGCTTTGGCTCGTGTGGCACCACGCTTTGCCCACCGAGCTACGGCACGCATGTCGGTACGCCCTACTCCATCACCTTTACAGATTGATGTTCATTCTCTTCTGTCTGAGGCACCGCCCACATCACTGCGTCGTCGTCCTAGATCACCTACTACATCTTCACATGGTTCACCTAGTAGGAGACGACGAGTGATGAGGTACTCTTCCGATGAGGAGGAGGAGGAGTACGAGGGTGAGGATGAGGCTGATGACCCTGAGCGGGAGGATGACCCTCAGGAGGCTGAGCATGGTGATGATGATGACCCTGAGGAGGAGGATGACCCTCAGGAGGATGAGATGCCTGATGATGATGATAATGAGTTAGCACCACCAGCTCAGGCTGAGGAGCCTGATTCACCTGTACACCCGATTGAGCCTGATTCACCTGATCATCCGTTCTTGTTTGAGTTGCCACCTGGTAGTCCCGTGGAGTCGGATGCATCTTCGGAGGTTTCTGCTGAGCATGCAGAGTTGGGTGAGGTTGGCAGGTTGTGGGCTCGGATTACTGAGCTTAGTGACAGAGTTGCACGTGTATCTGATCGACTTGAGAGAGTTATTGGAGAGTTTTTAGCAGATTTGAGAGTTGATTTGACTGTCGCTGTGGGCGGGGCTACTGAGCTGAGGAGAGTTATGATGGATGTCCACGAGCATATCGATAGTTTGCAGCGAGGATTCGTTACTGCTCGTGAGGCCGACCGCAAGCTTTGGCAAAGGAATGTCGAGCTAGAGAAGGAGGTGGCTGACCTCAAGAGAGACCGAGACACCCATAGCGTGGAGTTAGGATCGTTATGGAGGGATCTTGATGGCTTGAGGCAGGAGTTGAGGATTCTCCGTCAGCCACGTGGCTAGTTGTTTGAGTTATATTATCTTGTTGCTTTCTTAGCCGAGGAGTGTTCGGTTAGAAAAGCTAGTTATCATATTTTGATGTATTTTGTTCGGTATTCGTCTCTTTTGGAACGATTAGTATGTTTTGTGTTATTTGTTAGTTGGAACGATATAGATCGCTATTGTATGGTTGATGGTTATTAGTATATGGTATTATGTGATTTTGGGTGTTATGGAAATTGAGTCCTTATTCGCTTATTATTACATAGCGTGTCGTTGCCATTCTTTCTATGACTTGATTTCGTTGAGATGTTTTGTTGAGCATGTCGATAAGTTCTAATGGAGATTCATGAACTTGTGTGATGTTACAGATCAATGGCACCCCGTCGAAACCCTGTTAGGTCTACCAGGACTGGTCCTGCTGTGACTACTCCTGCTCGTCGAGGTCGTCGACCTACTCGAAATGTTGAAACCCCTACTCCTGACAACCTGGACACCACTAACCGTAACAACAGGAATCAAAATGTTGATGTTCAGGGAGACAATGGTCATGTTCCACTTAATGCACCTACTGTGGATCAAGCAATGATCAACCAACTCGTGGAGCAAAGAGTTGCTGAACTACTCGCTGAGTCAAATCATTCCAACAATTCTGCTGGAACTTTTCCACCTGTTCGTGCAAATGGATGTCAATACAAGGAATTCAAGATTTGTGGACCCATTGAGTTTGGTGGAACTGAAGGAGTGGTTTACTTAGTCAGATGGATTGAGAAGACTGAGTCAGTGTTTAATGTCAGTGGTTGTGCGGAGAATGCGAAGGTAAAGTTTGCTTCTTTTACTTTCAAGGATGAAGCTTTGACTTGGTGGAACAACTACCGAAATGCAGTTGGGAGTGATGTAGCGTATGCTATGACTTGGGAGCAATTTAAGTCCTTGCTGATTCAGACTTATTGCCCAAGGAATGAGGTCAAGAAGCTAGAGATTGAATTTTGGAACCATAAGGTGAAAGGTAATGATATGACGACTTACAATCGTCGTTACCAGGAGTTAGCCTTGTTGTGCCCAGATATGGTGAAAACCGAGACTCAAAAGATTGAAAGGTATACTGATGGATTGCCTGTAGCTACGAGGAATGATGTAATTTCTGCTAGGCCTGCAAACATCCATGAGGCCATCACAATTGCTCAACAACTTATGGATTCGTTGGAATTAGAAGAAGCTGATAAGGAGAAGAATGGAAAGAGAAAGAGAGACCGGCACTCTAAGAGTAATGATCACCGAAGCAAGAGACAAGCTAAGGCTTATGCTATTGGGAATGGAGATAAGAAGAATCAGAACGGTAATTCACCCAAGTGTGACCGTTGCCACCAGCATCACACTGGATGGTGTAGTGTGAAATGCCAGAATTGCTCAAAGAAAGGACACACAGCTAGGGATTGTAGAGCCCGACCTCTTGCTATGGTTCAAGCTGCTCCTGAAATGAGAAATAAGGCAGATGTTACTTGTTATGGGTGTGGAAAGAAGGGACACTATAGGAATGAGTGTAGAGAATCGCGGAACCGTGGAAATCAAGGCTCGGGTGGTAATGGGTACAATTATGGAAACCGTGGAGCTAGAGGAAACCGTGGACGACAAGATAATGGGGACCAACGTGTGGAAGCTGGAGCTGCTCAGGGAAGAGTGTATGCACTCGGGAACGAGAGAGGAGAAGATCCGAACGTCATTACCGGTACGTTCCTTCTCAATAATCGTTATGCTTCCATACTATTTGATACTGGCGCCGATAGAAGTTTTGTGTCCACTACGTTTGCACCCTTACTAGAAAAACCCCCGATGGCCTTAGGAATTGGATATGATATTGAGTTAGCTAATGGAAACATAGAAAGGATTAATACTATCATTCGAGGTTGTACGTTAAATTTCTTGAACCACCCTTTCAACATAGATCTTCTACCCGTCACGTTAGGAAGTTTTGATGTAATCATTGGTATGGATTGGTTGTCGAAGTATCGTGCTCACATACTTTGCGACGAGAAGATCGTGCGCGTGCCATACGGAAAGGAAGTCCTAAATATATTAGGAGACCGAAAGGATTCTAGGAGCCCATCCCGATTAGCAGTTATATCTTGCACAAAGTTACCGAAGCTAATGGAGAAGGGATGTTACCTTTTCTTAGCCCAAATTTCTGAGAAGGGCGAGACGAAGAAAAAGGAAAGGTGCATTGGAGATGTGCCTATAGTTCGTGATTTTCCTGATGTGTTTCCCGATGATTTGCCGGGAATCCCGCCGACTAGACAAGTGGAGTTTCAGATTGAGTTGATACCTGGTGCTTCACCTGTAGCACGAGCACCTTATCGTCTTGCACCTACCGAACTAGAAGAATTGTCGAAACAATTGGCGGAGTTAGCCGAAAAAGGATTCATAAGACCAAGTTCTTCACCTTGGGGAGCCCCAGTCCTATTTGTGAAGAAGAAGGATGGATCGTTTCGTATGTGTATTGATTATAGGGAGTTGAATAAGTTAACGGTGAAGAATCGATACCCGTTACCCAGGATCGATGACTTGTTCGATCAACTTCAAGGATCGAGTGTGTATTCGAAGATCGATTTGAGATCGGGATATCATCAACTTCGAGTTCGCGAAGAAGATATTCCGAAAACGGCTTTCAGAACCCGTTACGGGCATTACGAGTTTCAGGTGATGCCGTTTGGGTTGACTAACGCACCAGCAATATTCATGGATCTCATGAATCGTGTGTGTAAGCCTTACTTGGATAAGTTCGTGATTGTATTCATCGATGACATTCTGATATATTCAAAGAGTGAGAAAGAGCATGAGGAACATTTAAGACTCATTTTGCAATTGCTCAGGAAGGAGAAACTATATGCCAAGTTTTCGAAATGCGAATTTTGGATTCCGACAGTACAATTTTTGGGTCATGTGATTGACAGACAAGGAGTCCATGTGGATCCTGCAAAAATTGAGGCGATAAAAGATTGGGCTGCACCTACAACCCCGACCGAAGTTCGTCAATTTTTGGGTTTAGCTGGTTATTACCGAAGATTCATTGAGGGATTTTCGAAGATAGCTAAACCATTGACCAAATTGACTCAAAAGAGTGTTACGTATGAATGGGGAGATAAAGAAGAGGAAGCGTTTCAATTGCTTAAGAAAATGTTGTGTAGTACTCCTATCTTAGCGTTACCAGAAGGTAACGAGGATTTCGTCGTCTATTGTGACGCCTCACATAAAGGTTTAGGAGCCGTGTTAATGCAACGAGAGAAAGTGATAGCTTATGCTTCCCGACAGCTCAAAAAGCATGAGAAAAACTACACTACCCATGATTTGGAGCTAGGTGCTCTAGTTTTTGCTTTAAGAATATGGAGACATTACTTGTACGGAACCAAATGTGTTGTATTTACTGACCATAAAAGTCTACAACACATCTTGAATCAAAAAGAGCTCAACATGAGACAGCGACGTTGGATCGAGTTGCTAAGCGATTATGATTGTGAAATTCACTACCACCCTGGTAAAGCAAACGCTGTTGCTGATGCTCTTAGTCGAAAGGAAAGAGTACAACCATTACGAGTTAGGTCATTAGGAATGACTATCGTATCGCCATTACCGTCTCAAATACTTGAAGCTCAAACGGAAGCGTTGAAGGCAGAAAATAGACCTGCCGAGAATATATTTGGGATGGCTGATAATGAGAAAGGATTGGTTAAGCGTTCTGATGGATTATTATGTTTTGGAGATCGGATTTGGGTACCTTTATATGGAGAAATTCGGGAATTGATTATGCATGAGTCGCATAAGTCAAGGTACTCCATTCATCCTGGTTCCGATAAAATGTATCAGGATCTTAAGAAGTTCTATTGGTGGCCAAATATGAAGGCAGATATAGCATCGTACGTTAGTAAGTGCTTGACATACGCCAAGGTTAAGGCTGAACACCAGAGACCGTCAGGACTACTAACGCAACCAGAACTTCCAGTCTGGAAATGGGAGCGGATTACTATGGACTTCATTACCAAATTACCGAGGACAGCTAGCGGTTGTGACACTATCTGGGTAATTGTGGATCGTCTGACAAAGTCTGCTCATTTCTTAGCTATTAGTGAAGATGATAGTGTGGATAAGCTTGCGAGGTTATATGTGAAGGAAATTATTTCGCGTCATGGAGTCCCGATATCTATTATTTCGGATCGTGATAGTCGTTTTATGTCAGCTTTGTGGCGATCACTTCAAACGGCTTTGGGGACGAGGCTTGATATGAGTACTGCATATCATCCCCAAACCGATGGTCAAAGTGAGAGGACCATTCAGACGTTAGAGGATATGCTTCGTGCATGCATCATAGACTTTGGTAAAGGCTGGGAGAAGTATTTACCCCTTGCGGAGTTCTCCTATAATAACAGCTACCATACAAGTCTTAAGGCTGCACCATTCGAAGCTTTGTATGGCAGAAAGTGTCGTTCGCCTATTGGTTGGGCAGAAGTTGGAGATAGTCAACTTACAGGCCCTGAGCTTATTTTGGAAACTACCGAGAAGGTAACTCAGATTCGTGATCGGTTGCAAGCCGCCAGAGATAGGCAGAAGAGCTACGCCGATCAGAGACGTAAACCTTTAGAGTTCCAGGTTGGAGACAAAGTGATGCTGAAAGTCTCGCCTTGGAAAGGTGTAATACGTTTCGGGAAACGTGGTAAACTCAACCCACGCTACATTGGACCATTCTTGATCTTAGAAAGAATTGGGCCCGTGGCTTATAGGTTGGAATTACCGTCCGAACTGAGCAAAGTTCACGACGTGTTCCACGTGAGTAACCTGAAGAAATGTCTTTCTGATGAAATGCCCGTCATTCCAATGAGGGACATTCGTGTTGATGAGAAACTGAATTTCGTGGAGGAACCGATTGAGATTTTAGATCGGGAAGTTAAACGACTCAAGAGGAGTCGCATTCCGCTCGTCAAGGTTCGTTGGAATTCCCGACATGGACCAGAATTTACGTGGGAACGTGAGGACGAGTTCAGGAAAAGATATCCGAAGCTTTTCACTTCGTAGATAAATTTTTCCGAGTGAAACCCGGGACGGGTTTCCTTCTGAGACGGGGAGGATGTGACAACCGGCAGTTTAGGGAGCTATTTTTAAAACCCGCATTACAACTTAAGTTCGTTTATAATTGTTATTTGAAATTTTCATTTCACAACGAACTTGTAAGACCTATTTTATGGATATTTTAATTAATGACGTTATGGAATTCGTGAATTATGTTCATAATTCATTTTGATTATATGATCGGTGATGTATATTTGAATTCTCACTTGGTACTACGTTGACTTTGGCACTAGGATTACCTAACGGCAATTTTATGATTCGTCTTAACGAGTCCGTTATATATTTTATTTATTTACGAGAGGTTCTCGAGTATTGTTGAAATTTTAAAATGAGTTCGGGTTCGGGCCACGTGTTTTTACAGTTACCCGCGTTACCCGCTCCACCGTAATAATATCCTTATTATTACTATTATTATTATTATTCTTATTATTATTAAAACCTTTTAAAAAAAAAAAGTTAGTATAAGGGGGGCGTTTGGTCCGGTTTTTACCCACACAACACAAACACTCACTCACCATTTTCACTACTCTCTCTCCCTCATCATCTCTTCCCCCAAACCCTAAGGTTAGCCGCCGCCGCCTCTTTGGCCGACCACCACCGTCACACCGCCACTCCCACATCAAAAATAACACCACCAATTTAACCATCTCGTCGAGATCTTTCTTTTGAGCTATAACACGCGCCCTAACTCTCATCTTAACATCAAATCCGAAGCAAATAATCACAAGTTCATCACCATTTTCTTGTTATTTCTTGTGTACTCTTCGATTTAGGATCGATTTGGAAGGTAGGTCGAGTTTTAACTCGATTCATGGGTTCGAATCGTGACCAAGGGGTCACGAGTTGATGAGAATCGTGGGTTTTCATTTAAAAACGTAACATGTTTATGGGTTTTGGTTGAGAACACGTTTTCTACAAGGTTTGGTATCCGGGTTTCATGGTTGGGTCGTGGTCGACTTGGAACCGAGAGCCAAGCTCTCGGCTTATTTTTATTTTCTTGGGTCGAAGCCTTGTGTGGCTATGGTCCTTGATTGATGATTGATTTGTTTGGTTGTCGAGGGTATGGTGAACCTCGATTTGATGCTAGCCGAGACCTTGTGGTTTCGGGGTTTCCTTTTCTTGTGATCTTTGGCCATACCGAGACCTCAAGGGTTCTCGTTGGAGTGTGGTTCGAGCCTTTGGCTTGTATGATTTCTTTTGTGGTTCGATCCTTTGGGTCACGGCTGTTAGCCGAATACCACTTGTTGCCGAAATTGACCATTGGGTCGAATTGAGTATATGATTTCTTAGTTAGCTCAAGTGAGCTATTTGATGCTTGTGTTTGGTTCGAGTCTAAATGACTCGCGGTTCGGAGCCGAGACTCAAATGAGTCGAGGGCTCGGGTCGGCTTGGTAAACCGACCCACACATTAACTTTGTTAATGTCATTAAATGTATAATTGTAAACTTGTTATATTTGTTGTGGTGGTATTTATTTTCCCGGCCGTACGCATATGGGTCGAATTGGACATTGATTTTGGGTATTGAGGAGTTGTTGTCGATTGGTAAGTGTGATGAGGACCGGTTATGAGACGGTCGTTAGATGAAGGAGATAGGTTAGTCAGGTACCGTAGTCGGACCTTATTGTTGTAGCCCGTGGTTTGAGATTGTGATTGGATGGAGATTTATTATTTATGACTTTTTCTTATTGTTGGACTTGGACAATGGGCCGAGGGTCATGACTCGGACATATGACCATTTCGTATAACTCAATAATTATTAAAATTGAAACGGAAATAATAAAACTCGTAATAATAATTATTGATAATATGAACGTCTATATGAAAGTATGTACGTGAATAACGTATATATAACTATATAAACGCGTATATTAATAATAATAATAATCACGAGTTGTATTATAAATAATACGAATAGATATATATTAGGCTACGAAAGTGGCGTAATATTATTAAACGTATTATTATTATAAAAATTGTGTTATAAACGGGAAACTCCCGACAATTATGAAACATTTAACAAAATGTCATTTCGAATATACAACGAATAAATTTATTGAGTTAGGCGAAATTGTTGTCACTCGGGTCCAGGTAAGTTATTATTTGTGACGTTCGTGTTGTCACGGATATATGACGACTAATATAGACGTTTTCTATAATTAAATAACCACTTAACCGTAAGGTTGAGCCGGGTTATTTGGCTATATAAAACGAACATATTAGTGGGCATCGTATCCTACGACGCCCACAGGTTGTAGTATATGTAAAGTGTAATAGATTGCGAGTGTATATATCGGGAAATCTGGCCAATTTGACGATATATATGAGGAATTTATTAAACTACGATATATACTATATAGTCAATATGTGCTATGTGCTTTATATGTGCTTTAGATTGGGTGTAATCTTAGAACGGTATATTACGTAAATAAATATGAGGATTATCAAATCGACGGATTTGGTAAACTTTGGCGATTTATTTAAATAATATATTGGGCTAATATTAGATCTATAGTTTATTATATCTTCTGCGTGTGATCTTGTTGGTTTGTTTTGAGTCGACCCACCACCCGTATGGATACCAAACGCAAATACACCAAACTAATACGAAATGGATTTTCGGAAATAAAACGGATTCTCGTCCGGGTTTGGGAATATTATATATTTGAGGAAATGATTTCTGAAGGAGTTAATATTGTTAGGTCGTGCCAAGTCCGTAGTTGCTGTTTCGTGAGTTATCATACATCTTATTTCTACCTACCTCGTCTTGCTATTTTCTGGACTTGAGGTGAGTCATAGCCCCACTTTTTACTCTTGAACTATGTTTTCAATGATTGGGGTGAGAAACGTGCAAATCGTTTTACGTGGACTATTATCGCTTTTATATTCTTTCTAAACTTGCTATGCGTATGGACTAGGATCTAATGTCAGCTTTAGTCGCACCTTTAGTGTGTGCTATTCAAGGTTGGCTTATTCGGTTATTGGTGGATTGTCAGCTTTAGTCACATATATGTTGTGTGTACTATTCAAGGTTGGCTTATTTGGTTATGTGGAATTGTCAGCTTTAGTCACATATATGTTGTGTGTACTATTCAAGGTTGGCTTATTTAGATACTGTAGCGTGCACCTATAGGTTATTATACTTCGGAGGTTATCCGAGTTATTATTGGTATTGCGGGGGTTACCCGAATATCTATGTTAGTACGGAAGAGTATCCGTGTGTTTTGTTAGTACGGAAGGGTATCCGTGTGTTATGTTAGAGCGGAGGGATCCGCAGGCTTTTAGCGAATCCTTAGTCTAGCTAGCAAGCGTTTTGCGTATATGTCCACTATATCATTAGTTGAACTTAAACCTATGATCTCACCAGCGAAAGCTGACTTTTAGCACGTTTTCTCAGGTAATTAAGTGTTGAGGTGCATGCTTGGATTGGAAGGCTCGGCTAAGGCACGCGGTTTATGGATCTATATTTTCTGAACTCTGATAATAAAATTTGGACCTATTATTATTTTATTTTGGGCCTGACTCTGAATGACGTTGGGATAAATGTAAACCTTAAAACCCCGTTTTGGTTGTGTTTTTATTATGTTTACTTTATCTCGTTCTATATTGTCTTGTGTTGGATACCAATCCCCATAGCACCCCGAAAGCTTGTTGAGTCTTCCGCTGTATCAAATTTTGGGGGTGTTACAGCGGCCCCCTTAATTATATAAGGCGGGCCCCTTAATTTTAAGGGGACCGACCCCTAATTAAGGGGACATGCCATCTGATGGTCAGGGATACTGTTTTCTTTATCACTTTTTGACCCATTTCACCCTATGCTTCCCAAAATTCACAAACATATTTTGTCCCATACTATCCCTCAAAATTCACCTTCCTAAATCACATTTCTCATACACTATAAATACTCTCTTCCCATCATTAATGCCATCACACCCAAACATGTCATCTCCCAACAACCAAAAACCAAAGATTTCAAGAACCGCAAGGATCTCCGTCAAACCCGTTTGGAGGAGGAAACTTGATTCTTGTCATAACTCAAGTGATGTTATTCCAAGTCAACCTACAACTAAACCTCAAACCCACACTAATGACTCATCTCACAACCTATTATCCACTCATGCCCTCATTAATGCTTCTTCTTATGATAAGCATGCTCAATCCCAAAACAACAATCCCAATCTCTCAATCAATACTTCACATGTTGCTCATTCAACAAAAACACCACCCACTCATGAAGAACCTCTTCCACCCATTTCATGTTTTCATGACTACCCAAGCTCAACCATGTCTCCACCACCAAGAGTACCACCACCACATCCTACAACTTCACATGCCACTCCTTTGTTACATGTTCAAACCTTCACCCAAGACAACTATCATGTTCCACCACCATCACCTTCCTCCGAACACTTGAAGTTCGTTGAGGAGATAAAAGAGGCTCATGAGCTTAGTGCTCTTTTAGCATTACATCTTGCTCAACGCAATTTGGATTCACCTCAATCAAGCTCACCATCATCACCACACAACATCAACCAAATTGAGAAGCATGTTAACAATTGTCCTTGTTGCATCTTCCTCCAACAACAAACCATTGCATTGAATGAGCACTTTACTTGGATTGAGTATCTTCTTACTAGATCTCAACAAACATCATCACTTGAACAGCATCAAAACCCTCAATCAACAAACCCAACTTCAAATCCACCACCTCCAAGCTCCACATCTCCAAACTCACCAACATCCATGCAACCAAAAGTTTACCTCCATTAAACCACCAAGCATTTTATATGCTTACGTTTCTCATTTTCAAATAAAACACTTCAACCATTTTGGGATTCAAGAAAGTTTAGTGACACTCTATGTTGGCAATTAGGATGTTCTACTTAGTTTAGAATTCTATCTTTATGGCCTATGTGATGCGTGGGAATCGCAACAGGCTTTACCTCTCGAGGGATCTCGAGAAGCTTACAACCCCCACCAGGCAGTGTACATGATCGTTGTAGTATAGTATAGTGACAAGTACCGGGGGATTGATCGTTCAGCTAGGAATAGTGTCGCTAGGATTAGAAAACCTAAATACTAGTTCTAAAGGTGCGGGAAGATTATTTTTTGTGTTTTTATATTTTATGAAAAGCAAGTTAAAATCTCGGGTTTGAAGGATTTGGGCGGAATTAGTTGCTAATCAACTAACCCAATACTAAGATGCAATCAAAATAAAATACTAAAAATGAAAATAAACTAATTATACTAAAGTTTTGAGCAGTAATTGGAGAAAATGTGTTTACTTAGATTTCACTACTCCCTAGACATCTTTTACATGTTAATTACTTGTTATAATTGCATGGATGACGGATCGTATTTCTTAATACCATTCATGGGGTGGCACACTTAACTCCCCAATTTTATGAGCTCTTATCTCCTCCTACACCATGCCCAGCACAACTATAGGGATTGTAAACAGTGGCTCATGCATTAAATACAACCAATAAAGACCTAGTGCGCGTCGGTTCATGTTTCTTAAGACGTTCAAGCATGTTACCAATTGGAGATCTGCCAGTTTTCTTAAGCCTAACATATAAATCATTCATCCAAGACAAGAATAAACAAGTAATCAACACATAATCAACATCTAGGTTTCATTAGATCTAAGCAAACACAAGATAGATCTAGCCTAGCATGATGGAATTAAGACAAGAACAAGATATAGACAACCAACACATAGACATATTGATTGAATTAGAAGAACACTTATCTTGATTAAACATGCAAGGTATCAAGGGGTTGGAACCCTTGAAAAACTTGTAAAGTTACACCAAAATCGTACTTAGGGTTTCTCCCAAAACTTCTCTTTTAAATGTGAAAAATTAGAAAACTATATATAGGAAAAGGGTCTGACGGTGTCAAGACCAATTAGGTGACGCCGTCACCTCGCCGCCAAAACTAATCTCGGACTGCCTAGATCTACATTTGACGCCGTCAAGTGTTAATCATTTCCAGGCCGTCATGACTTTTACTCTTGACGCCCTACCTTCATGACGCCGTCAAATCTCTTCTGGATCGTCATGGAATTTTGCTCTTGACGCCGTCAGGGAGTTACTCTTGACACCGTCACCTACTGTTCCCAGCATGGAAAATTAAGACTTTGGCGTTTTCTTCACTTTTATGCTCCAAAAACGTCCGAATTGCTTCCTTTTCCAGATTTCTCTCCCAAAGTACCTAAAATCACAAAAGGAACGATTTAGGGCAATATTTGATCAAATAAATTCGAATTCGGGCTTAAATGACCCCCTAAAAATGGATCATTTTTCGCCTCATCATATACCCTTACACTTGAGATTTGCTTGTCCTCAAGCAAATGCGCTTTTATTCTACTCAAAAGACAAGTTAGGGGTCATTTAACACTAATATAAAAGTAATTACAAAAAATAGTCGTTCCACTAAAGACCAATAGACAAGCACGGAGGTCATATACTAGCACCTCACAAATAGTGTTTAGATACTCACATCTCTCGGGTGTAATAAAGTGTAAATTACAATATGGAAACGGAAGATATCTCTCACTACCTGTCATAGCAAAATAGATTACCATAGGCTTGGGAAAGGATCAAACCTCCACCACATGGCGTAAGCACCTAGGATAAACTATCAAAGAGGTCTTTTAAAGGGTTGTAACGTTAGGTGTAGGGATATGAAATACACGGTTTTGTTGGATAAAGGAAGTTTTACTGGTGGTGAGTTAACAATCTTGGTTAATTACATGTACAATATGGCGTTGCTAAGCCAAGACTAGACTCGACTTAAGCTAATAAATGAAAAATAACAAAAACATAAAATGAACATAGAATGAAAAGGGATGGTAGTCCGTATGTTTTTTCTCTTTTTCCTTTTTCTATTTTTTTTCTTTTCTTTTTCTTGATTTTTCGATTTTTTTTTCCTTTTTTTTTTTTTTTTTTTTTTTTTGCATACACTCTTACCCTACCATCCAAAATAATACATCATAGGGAATGAACATTTCCCTTACACTTGAATCTTTACATACTTTACATTTAACTAATCTAATGACTCGAATTAAGAAAATCGAAACACTTGGAGCACTTTTAAGATTAACGTACATATGGGGGTAATAAATGATGTTCTTCCCCATTACTCCATAAAATAAGTACTTACCCATGAGTCTCAATCGTCCCAAAACAATATGTACAAGGATATGACTCGACTTAGCAACCATGTAATCAATTAGAAAGTTAACTTAGGGTTTAACAAATAACAATAATGCACTAAAAATGAGCGCATACACGGAAGGCTAAGGCGATTTGGTTGTACATTTAAGTGGTGTGTAACAAATTCTTCCTTTAAGTAAGATGCTTAAAGTTAGAAATGAAAAGATAGGCTCGGAGGGGTGTACTAGGGGTATCGTGTACTAAAAATGAGTACAACGCTAAGGGTGTGGGAAAAATTAGTTGACTTAACTAGCCAAGTAATATGACTTAAATGGTCAAGTAATTATGATACGGGTTTAACACAAGGGTGATCCTAATGCCTCTTATCATGTAGTAAATCCTACTACACGAATGTAGTCTCACTAGCGGTCTCGGGATGCATCACTAACGCAAGTTCTAGAATCTAAATGCTACCGGTACACTCATAAGCACTAATATAAATGCTTTTCCTATCAAATCTAAAGGCGAACCTCACATATTTGGGTGGAAAATTTTTCTGAATATACGGTTATGTGCTAGTCATACAATCTCCTATCCATGAGACGCTTGCTATGGCTAAAGTTTCACTCCTAAATGTTGTAAAAAAATTTAAATTTGGCACTAAAATTGCACTAACAAGTATTTCTCATAGTTTTATTGCACATCTACCATCAAACAGAACAAACTCAAGCGAAAGTGCATATGTAAGGTATCATCTTTTTACCCTCCCCTTACACTTAAGATGAACATTGTCCCCAATGTTCAAGTAAAGAATGTAAAAGTGAACAAGTAAAGAGAATGAAATCAAATACTCCCCTGATTCGCTCGGTATGGATAATGAGGTGGCCAGGTTAAATCTTCCTCCAAGAAAATGAACAATCAAAGCTTCCCTTCCAGAATATAAATCATCTTCTTGTCATACATAACCTGTAAAACCTGAGAAAATAGACAAGACAACCTCGCGTAAAATCGGCGGCATCCTATATAAGTTACTAAATCCTAGAAAACAAGATAAGATATAATGCTTGTGGAATGAAGTTTGCAGATCTCCTGGAGATTATAAAACTTAATAATTCACAAAAACTTTAAGACTCTGTTAGAAAAACAAAACCGGTAAAATTTCCAGATTTTTACACCTGACGCCGTCAAAATTGACCTGCAGAAATTCTTATGTTAAGTTTCCAGAAAATTTCTGGAAAAACTTGGTCCTACTTCCTGGAAAATCCTGCAAAACTTCATTATGACTCAATACAAGCATTTGACTCTAACAAATACGAATATACATGTTCATTTAATATTGTGGAGAATCATGATCGGTTTGTTTCTTAAAAACATATTTGGGGTTTCCCCTTACACTTATCTTTTGCAAAAATACTTTTAGGTGGAGTTAAGACTAGGCCAAAACAACAAAGTAAAGCATTTCCACATTTTTAATAGAGAGACATGATCTACCAACAATAAAAATAAAGCATGCATACGGAAGCAAATAACAAACAAACAAAAATAAAATCACACAAATAAGAACACACAAAATGAATAATGTCACCATGAGCACCACTTAATTATTTCAAACAAACGTAAACATGAAAGTAAATTGTTCAAGGCCAACAGAGGCCGCATCCTAAGCTATTACAGTACCAAATGTTTCAAATTACACAACCATCAATAAATAGTTCAAAGACAACAGAAATCAAGAGGAGTCACTGGGGAGGAGGACCAAAGCGGTAGTCATAGCCAGGAGGGAGGTGTCTGGTGTACCCGTAGGGAGGGTAGTCAGTCTCACGGCCTGGGAAGGGATCAATTTGCAGGTGAGGCTCAAGCTGATCTCGGGTGGAGATGTGCTGCATCTGGCGGATGGTATGATCGTACATTCAATCAAAGCGCTGGTCAGTGGTGGCCCGCCATGCGTCCATCTGACCCATCCAGGCACCCTGGTGTGCCTGCCAGTCTTCCCGACTCATGTGTCGGTAGTAGTCAGCCGTCCCCTCCTCATAACCCTGGAAATGATGCTGCTGGGGATCTACCTCATCATCAGCATCCTCCTCAACATCTGGCCCCCCTACCTCATACCAAGTATAGGTCTCATTCCTCTCAGGCATCACAATGTTCATCTGCCTGAGGGATTTAGCCCTCACTACCCTACATGCCCCACAGTCGCTCAAGTACCCCATGATCGGAGGAGTAAGAAGGTCATAGGAACGAGCCAACCGGGTCACGAACATCCCCCCATACACCTTGTCAATATCCCTCTCACCCACACTGGTCCTCAAATAACTGGCCACCCAAAATGGGATGTTGCAGTAGACATCCGCTGAAAAGATGGTGTACAAGTAGAACAGGTCTGAAGCAGTGACACGGTGAGTGGTGCCATGACGTCCTGACAGGCTGTATGTGATGCACCTATGGACCAACCTAACTATGGGGTCCCTGATGGATGCTGCCCCAGTAGTCGAGGTGTAGACCCCATCCCCTATGGTCGGCCAAAAAGTGATACACCTCATCTCACTCCTCTGAGTCTCCCCATGTAACAACCTCTGCATAAAGACCCCATCAACCTCCTCCCTAGTATACAACCCAATCCTCCAACCAAACTCAGTGACCGAACACGACCTCACTTCCCCTCCTAGCCTAAAATAGATAGTGGTGCCCCCCATATCTGTCCTAGCCTCAGCCTGATCAAAACGGAAGGTCGCAAAGAACTCCCTCACCAACTCACTATATACCGTCTCCCTAATCCTAAACAACCTCTTCCACTGAGGACCCGCAAATCCATCAGTGTGGATTCTCTCCAAAAACGTAGTCTCCAACCCTTGGGCCCTAAGAAACTCCCAGTCAACCACAGCCCCAACATCAATATGGTGGTTACAAAGCTCCGCATACTTGGTGTTAGCACCAACATTATCAAACTCGCTCCAACTATGGACCAATTCTCCATAATTGACTCTTTGAGACCTAGAGGAACTACCCTTATGTTGACGAGATCTTTTGCTCATTTTCCTGGAAAAAGGTAGAGTGAACGGAAACGATTAGAACGAGAATTCAAATGAACTTCATGCAGTCAGACACATCTGACGCCGTCAAGAGTAATCCTGACGTCGTCATATTGATCAGAATCCGAATCATGCAAATGCGAGGGAAAAATCAATTTTCAAACTCTTAACCCATTACCCAAACGCCCCTTTAATCAGAAAACATGTGTGGGGGGTCAAAGAATCCGTAGCATGAGTGGATTTCCCTAAACTAATGCATGATTCGAGTGGGATAACATAATCAACGGGTAACCCCATGTTCACGAATCACCAAGTAGATGGCATTATGATTTGTTAATAATGGGTCAAAAATGGGGTTTCGGGCGAAAGGGGTTTTCCAAATTGATGGATCCTAAGGACAATTAATCGAAAAAGGATGAAGAAAAATCACTTACCAAGTGAAGATTGGATGCGGAAGACGTCGAATTGAAGGGTGGAGAATCGGAGTAGCAGCAGCACTTTGGGTGAGATTTGTTGGGTATGGGTTGAAAGTGATTGGTTTTGGGTTAATATTGCTGATCCATCGAGCTGACGGCGTCAAGAGTTAAGTCTGACGCCGTCAGATGCCCGTGTGAGGTGAGAATTAGGGTAGTTCCATGTTTAGTCCCTGCACTTTGCGTGAATAGCTAAACATTAGTAAAACCCATGAGTAGCTATTCCGTTAACGAGGTCCACCAGGGTCGAACGTCTCATTACTATCACGGAAAGAAGTAAGGTTGTAGAAGGGGTTGGGTGACGTTTTGGCAGAGTTGAACCCCGTGCACGGGTCATTGGTGTGAAAAGAGAGATGTTGTTCCATAGAGGGTTTCAAATCAGTGGTGTTTTTGAGGTGCAACCTCTTTACACCGGGTTTAAAACCAAAAGAACGTCTTTTGGATAAGTTCGGGAATGTGGTTCGCAAACATCCAACGAAAATGTTATGGAATTGCGAACTCTTCTCTGTATGGGGGTGCTCATGAGAACGGGGGGTGGTTAATGGTAAAACACTTGGGGAAAATTTTCCGTTATCCTCTTGGTCAAACACCAAAGGGGTTGAAACCTCGAAGACTTTTTCAATTTTCTTAGGTACGGAATTTTCTTTGATCTTTTCTTTGACCCTTGATATGAATTGGTCTGCGAAATTCATAAAAGCTTTATGAGTGCTTTCCATGCGTGCTTCTAGGTGATGGATTTGTTTTTCCTGATTATCCATGAAGGTTACCATTATCCCTTCGAATTCCTCTTGTCGTGAACGTTCAGGAAAATTCTGATCGATAACCGTATTCCTACGTAGATTATGATTCCACACGGGTTCAGCAGCAAGCTTCTCAATACTCATTAATTCTTTTACCTGCTTCTCGATGCTTCCTAACAACTGTTCTTGGGTGGCACATGTGTACTCAAGTTTTCCCTTGCTTGGGAACATCGGGTCCTCCCATCCTTCTTCTTCGTATTGTGCCAACCCCTCAAGAACTTTCCAGTACTCGTCAACGCTAAGTCTATTTAGCCTACCCTTGGCTGCGTAATCAATGGCTCTCCTTGTTTGATAGTCAACCTTATCGTAAAAGATTTGGATCTGGAGCCATGGTTCGATGCCATGATGAGGGACTTTTCAGAGCAGGTCTTTATATCGAATCCATGCTTCATAAAAGGTTTCATTTTGACATTGTTGGAACATCAAAATGTCATTTCTAAGCTTAGTAGTTCTCCCCGGTGGGAAAAATTGAGCAAGAAAACGAGTGGTGAGATCATCCCATGTGGTGATGGATCCCGCGGGTAAACGCTCAAGCCATTGACTAGCTTGATCCCGTAGAGAGAATTGGAATAGGCGTAATCGGGTTGTCTCTCTAGTTGCAACATATAGGTCTATGGAATCTACGATTTTGAGGAAGTCCTTAAGATGTTGGTTTGGATCTTCGGAACGAAGTCCATGGAATGCACATCCGCTTTGCACCAACCGGATGGTGTCGGATCGCAAGGGAGTCACATTGGCTCCGGTGAGCTCAATGGTGTTTCGGTAGCCTTGGTGGCTAGGTCGGGAATACTCTCCTAAGGTTCGGGGCCTAAGGGGTTCTAGTGGTGGGTTTTGTTGTGGTGGGATGACGGGTTCAAAGATGTTACCACCTTCCATGATGTTGGGTGGTGAAGAGTTACGAACAAAGACACAAAGAAATGAGATAGACTAAAGAAAACCTAAAAATAAAAATAAAATCTTAGTAGAAAGGAATCTAGCAAGTAGATCTAATACAAAGAAATTCTAAGCTAGACAATAACTATTCCCCGGGCTGCGGCGCCAAAAACTTGATGCGTGGGAATCGCAACAGGCTTTACCTCTCGAGGGATCTCGAGAAGCTTACAACCCCCACCAGGCAGTGTACCTGATCGTTGTAGTATAGTATAGTGACAAGTACCGGGGGATTGATCGTTCAGCTAGGAATAGTGTCGCTAGGATTAGAAAACCTAAATACTAGTTCTAAAGGTGCGGGAAGATTATTTTTTGTGTTTTTATATTTTATGAAAAGCAAGTTAAAATCTCGGGTTTGAAGGATTTGGGCGGAATTAGTTGCTAATCAACTAACCCAATACTAAGATGCAATCAAAATAAAATACTAAAAATGAAAATAAACTAATTATACTAAAGTTGTGAGCAGTAATTGGAGAAAATGTGTTTACTTAGATTTCACTACTCCCTAGACATCTTTTACACGTTAATTACTTGTTATAATTGCATGGATGACGGATCGTATTCCTTAATACCATTCATGGGGTGGCACACTTAACTCCCAAATTCTATGAGCTCTTATCTCCTCCTACACCATGCCCAGCACAACTATAGGGATTGTAAACAGTGGCTCATGCATTAAATACAACCAATAAAGACCTAGTGCGCGTCGGTTCATGTTTCTTAAGATGTTCAAGCATGTTACCAATTGGAGATCTGCCAGTTTTCTTAAGCCTAACATATAAATCATTCATCCAAGACAAGAATAAACAAGTAATCAACATATAATCAACATCTAGGTTTCATTAGATCTAAGCAAACACAAGATAGATCTAGCCTAGCATGATGGAATTAAGACAAGAAAAAGATATAGACAACCAACACATAGACATATTGATTGAATTAGAAGAACACTTATCTTGATTAAACATGCAAGGTATCAAGGGGTTGGAACCCTTGAAAAACTTGTAAAGTTACACCAAAATCGTACTTAGGGTTTCTCCCAAAACTTCTCTTTTAAATGTGAAAAATTAGAAAACTATATATAGGAAAAGAGATCTGACGGCGTCAAGACCAATTAGGTGACGCCGTCACCTCGCCGCCAAAACTAATCTCGGACTGCCTAGATCTACATTTGACGCCGTCAAGTGTTAATCATTTCCAGGCCGTCATGACTTTTACTCTTGACGCCCTACCTTCATGACGCCTTCAAATCTCTTCTGGATCGTCATGGAATTTTGCTCTTGACGCCGTCAGGGAGTTACTCTTGACGCCGTCACCTACTGTTCCCAGCATGGAAAATTAAGACTTTGGCGTTTTCTTCACTTTTATGCTCCAAAAACGTCCGAATTGCTTCCTTTTCCAGATTTCTCTCCCAAAGTACCTAAAATCACAAAAGAAACGATTTAGGGCAATATTTGATCAAATAAATTCGAATTCGGGCTTAAATGACCCCCTAAAAACGGATCATTTTTTGCCTCATCACTATGTAACAATGATTATGGGTTGACATAATCATTTTCTATTAATGAATGATTTAATATCTGTTTAAAACTCTCTTTTGCCATGCTTATTATTAGTTGGTATTATGCTATATGTATTTGCTTGTGCCATGCGTGTGCTTCTAATATTTTTCTTGCAAGAATTCCATAACTCGAACCCTTGGTGCCCTCAAACGAGGGGGAGCATACATCAAGGGGGAGCTTTCCTTTTATTGGCTTAAACCTTTTTTATTCTAAAAAAAGGGGGAGAAGTGAATATAAACTCACTAAATATTTGTTTAAAAATTAATTTTTGGATTTAATGAGTTTAGGTTTTGTAATCATCAAAAAGGGGGTATTGTTGATATAAATAAATGACTAAAAACGTTATTTATATCTTTTGATATCTCTATGCTTTGATAATCACAAAACGAAAACACATCAAACCAAAAATCATGACGTAAACAAGTATTTAGTAGTAAATAATCACTTTCACCATATAATCACTTAAGGTATGAATAAACATTGTGTTTAATGCATTATAAGATCAAAGGGGTATTTAATTAACTAATACAAAGTTTATTTAATTATATAAACATATTATATATTTTTTGAAAAACACTTTTGGTAATAAAGAAAAATGTTTTAATCATACTAAATATATGATTTCAAAATTTTAACCAAAATCAGTTAGTTTTTCACCAAATAAACTTTCTCCACTAAAAGATAAGTTTTCTGGTCGTTACAGCTGGGCGGCCCCCTTAATTATAAGGGGCGGTCCCCTTAATTTTAAGGGGGCCGGCCTTGATTTAAGGGGACCGGCCACGCTCCTCTGTCAAAATTTGTTACCTATAAATACCACCTTAAATCTGAAATTTTTCTCACTTTTTTGCACTAAAAATTTTCTGATTCAAATCTCCATTTCAATCTTAAAAATCCTTTGATCATATAATTCATATGCCTTTGTTTCCAAGTGATCCAAAGCCTCATTCATTCAAGTGCAAAGAGAAGAACACATCTATTTATCAAGACTAGGAGTATTACAACTTAGTATCATCTTGCTATCTAAGTTGTTTGATCATTTCATCTTGTATATAATTCATTCTTTGGTGAATATAGTGTATACATTGGTTAGTTAGATTTAGATATAGGATCTAGATCTATTGAAGGTGTGAAGTAGTACTAGAAGTGAAGAAGTAGAGGTGGATAGGATTAGTGATAGAAGAAATAAGAAGTGGTAGTATATTGAAGTAGAGATAGTTGTGAAGACAAAGAAGTTGAAGCTCTGAAGTTGAGAAGACCTTGAAGCATATAAGTTGTGAAGTAGTATATATCTTGGAGTAGTGGATAGGACTTAGTAGTGAAGGTGTGAAGAAACAAGTGGCGTAAAGAAAAAGAGTTATGAAGTAGTAAGTTGTGAAGAAGCTAGGAGTGAAGTAGTAAGTTGTGAAGAAGCTAGGAGCGAAGTAGAAAGTTGTGAAGAAGCTAGGAGTGAAGTAGAAAGGTGTGAGGAAGAATTGGTGTGAAGTAGATTGGTGTGAAGAAGTTGTGTAGAAGTTGTGATTGTGTTGTGACAAAGTTGTGGTGTGTAATTTGGTGTGTAAGGTTTTCTCCGCCATAAGGGAGGTTTTTGATTTAGTGAAGAAAACTCTCGAGTAGGTGACTCGGGGAGTGGAGTAGGGCAAGGAAGGTGTCCTTGTAGCCAAACCACTATAAATCCTTTGTCTCTCGGTTTGATCTTTCCATCTTTCACTTTTTGATTAGTTACTTGTTAGCATTTCATACATAGTTAAAATTACTTGTGTTGTGCATATATTGATTTCACATAAAGATCAAACTAAAATTCATTCATAACATCAATTTTACAAAAACAAACCAAGTACATTAACTTATATTAAAATTCTTATACATATATATGCTTATGTATGATATATGAAATTGTAAATCCTTTCTCAACATTATATATAAGTTGTGTTTATACAAAATCGTAAATAAACTAGTATCTATATTTTTGCATTAAAGAGTTTTGAAATTTACGTCTATTCTTTAGAAGCTAACTTTTATAAAACAAATAAAACGAAAAAGACGTAAAACTATTCAACCCCCCTTCTAGTTTTCCACACTAATGCTAATGGGCGTTGGTTTCACCAAGCAACCCCAAAAGCAACGCGCCTCTCCCCCTAGCTCTCTCCAATGCAACGTGACACTTGATCAACCGAAACAATTGTGATGTTGGTTTTGTGATTTTTGAAGGTTGGGGAGTAAATGTGGGAGTTATTGGGTTGCTTTTGTGATCACCACTAGCTAATTGTGATTAGGGTGAAGTTGTTGAAAAAGTAAGCTGAGGTGGCGCTGACGTAGCGGGGTTGCTTGAGTGAGAAAGTAATCACCAGTAGCATTAGCCTTAGGACAATGTTGGGCGAAAGGTATGATACTAGAATGGGACGTACTATCAAATTCAAATCATGTTCTTCACCGAAGGGACGTACAATCTTTTTCTACAACGGTTATCCACTTTGATGTGTAAAGTTTAATTAAAGTGTCGTAAACCAATAACTTGTCTCCAAGAAGTGTTTAGCATATGCGTAATGCGTTCGATGAATCATCGTTTGAACAAAACTCGTATGAAATGAGTCATTCGTCAATTTTTAATAGTTTAGGACTCATCCCTTTACTTTCTACTAAAATACTACTCCGTACATAGCAATCAGTTTAAAATATATTGTTTTATGTAACTTTTATTTCTTTTCAAGTGCAATATTCGACTTTTTAGTAATTGACCAAGAATGCATAACAATTCATTTTTTGCTTAAATGCTTTTTAGTAAGAAAAATTATCAAAGAACTAATAAAATCGAGTGGATTTAACTTTTAAAGAACATAACTACTTTAAGTAAAAAACCGCATAATTGTATGGATGCTACTTAAACCCACTTTAAAATCGATAATGTTTTACAAAACGTAACAGTATTAGTTAGCAATGTCAGTTAACGGTTGTAGACTGTAGTGCATCATATGTTTGTTTTGAAAAAAAGTTGTAGACACAATATAGAAACAATTGCGTCTAGCCACAAATTTATACTAAACATAAGACACGAATCTAATTATTGAAATGTTAAAAATTTCAACACAAGAAAAATACTAATTGAAATCAACACTTAATGAACCTGTTATAATTATAGTTTCTTAATTTTACAAGCTTTCAACCCATCATAATTGCATTTAACCCATTTATAAATAAACATAACCACTAGATTCACCTCTATATATATATAGAGGATCATCAATGATTTCGGACATGTAGTATAAACATTTCATAATGCACGCACT
Organism: Artemisia argyi; assembly: GCA_030686995.1. Lineage (NCBI taxonomy): Eukaryota > Viridiplantae > Streptophyta > Magnoliopsida > Asterales > Asteraceae > Artemisia > Artemisia argyi. Next base: position 143,321,496 of record CM060699.1, read on the forward strand.
CACTCATACATACTTGATCTATGTGGCCATGTGGGGCATTTCCTCCGAGATATCCATGTTATTTTTTGAAAGTTCTTATTAATCATCAACTGAAAACCAGACATACCATAAGTTTTGAAATTCTTATACGTGGTGATATTCTTTATGGAAATCTAATCTACTAGCGGCTCTGTACCTGTAAGTTTTACGGCCGACATGTGAAGCATAAATAATGAATTGAAGTACTTATCAAATGTTTAAAAGCAAACATCAAAAAGCGATATGTTTTATTTCATACAAACATAAAACAACAACAGATTAAAAACATTGACTTATTCAAATAGAACATACAACGACATTCACTGTAAGCAAACACAACACATATTATTTTATTAAAAGACCCATGCCATTAACCACTTAAGACCATTTGATATACCACTCGTAAGTACCATACTCGTATGCAGTTATCTTGTAATATTTAGCATTTGACGTAGCAAAAGCATGCCATTCCTAGTCCTTGACGATGACAAGCTCCATGGGCCGCCTTCTCCCAGTCACGACATTGTCGATCACAGTTCTTTGAGATTCCACAAAATCCTGACCATGTCTTGCTTCTTCGCTCACATAGCTTGTTTTTCACTTTTTTACTTGCCACCATATCTGAAATTACTTTAAGCAAACGTAAGAAATTATGCAATTTAAAATAGCAGTGTCAAATTTATGTTTGATATATATGATCAGTGGTGGAACCAGAAATCTAACAAAGGGTGAGCACTTTTTTTTCCATAACGATAAAATGTATGCATTTAAACTATCAAAAAAAATCTTTATACACTATGGATGGTGTTCCATGCATGGCCCCGTGGCTATGATATTTTGGCAAGTAAATTATTCACAACGTATCTAGTAAGACAAGTGACAGATATTTCATCACCAAATCAATATTTTCTCACCTGGATTAACTACTAGGAGCAAAACAAGGAGAAACACAACGAGAAAAGTATAAAGCTTGGTGTTTATTGCCATTGTGGTTTTGATTGACATGGTGATATCCAACTTTAGGTGGATATTTATAGCACAAAAACTGATTTAATGTTTGAAAACTGAAGGAATAAAATAAGTATACAAAGTCTTATTTGTATATTTTAAACCCATTGCTTATTTTATTACGGTAGTAAAGATTTTCCAAGATTTCGTCCATCGTCTAAATGCTTGTGCCAAATGAAGGCATAAAGACACGTGTTTTGAAGCAATAATATGATTAACTGATTATTAATAAAAATCAACATAAGTTGAATTAATCCTAGGACGACCTTGTGACAAGACACACTTAATATTATTATAATTGATTTTTCTTGTCTTTTCTAACTACAATAATGAAGTCAGAAGTCATAAGCTTATTTAAGAAAAATTCAATAGCTTATGGGGCACTTAACTCGCTCTAACACTCGTTCAAAACATCCACTCTTTCTTCACTCGCTAGAGCTATAGGGAACGGAAAGAAAAACTTAAAGAGTGAAAATCCGGTCCTAAGTGCATCTTTCGTTCGGATCCTCCCACATGTTCAATCTTTTTTTAGCGGTTTCCCCGGAAATCTTTATCATTAATGCAACCTTCATTTTGCTCATTCATGTAGTTGTATTTAGTATGTCTAAGAAATTTGATATCCACCGTTAGTTGGTAGGTGAAGTGGTTGGATTTTGCGAGGTGTTCCCACCACTGATGTATGTGATTCCAAGATCCGAACGAGAATGAATACCACACAGAAAAGTCAAGTTAATGATTACTCCTATTAAATTTTTGCATGTCGAAAGATAAATCTTATCCATTTATTTAAAAAAATATAATAATAATAATAATAATAATAATAATAATAATAATAATAATAATATTAAAACTCACTTTCACCATTTTTATAAAATTATATATCTCAATAACCGTAACTATAAAACTACATAAATTGTGACAGAACATTTAATTGTATTTTAATAATGGGGCAACTTCATATATTTTTGACACTTTTTTCTTTTTTTAGGTTTTTTGGTATACACTATACAATACTTGGTTTGATATATCACATGTGAGATAATAGTAATCAGTAATTTCGAACATTCAACATGCTTTCATAAAACATATATAAATATTTGTGTAGAACTTTAAATGATTCATCATTTTTGGCATTGAAAAATACACATCCTTAGTTACATAATTTTTGAAACTCAAAATCAATACATTTTATCATGTAAGTTGGAGAAAATAGAAGAATTTTCTTTTTATAGTCAAACCTGATTGATGTACCCATGTGATATAAGAGCAGAGGATACCCTAGCGAATGTGCACTCCAAATCTGACGTGACCCTTCTTTTGGCGCCGCCACCCTCATGCCACAGTACCTATGGACGGAAATTAGAAGGGACCGAAGGGGCTGCGGCCCTCCAAAAATTTTGACCTTATGTACATTTTATACCCTTTTGTATATGGTTTGAATCATTTTTAATACAAAAATTTCAATATAGTGTATATCGACCCCCTTTAAATAAATATTTTTTAAGTTGGCCCCCTCACCAACAGTGTTCAAATTCCGTCTCTAACAATACCAACCCTGACGTCGTTTTTTGAGTTAGAAGATTTTTAATAAAATTAACACTTAATTTTTCCAACCTACCATAATTATTGTTTATTAATTTTACAAGCTTTCAACGTGCCATAACTATATTTAACATAAGTAAACGTAAACCCTAGTTTCTTAAATTTACAGTGTTCAAGTTTCGTTCCTAACGGAACCACCCCTAGCGTTGTTTTTTGAGTTAGAAGATTTCTAATGAAATTAACACTTAAATTTTCCAACCTACCATAATTATAGTTTCTTAATTTTACAAGCTTTCAACGTTTCATAACTATATTTAACATAAATAAACGTAAACCCTAGTTTCACCTTTATAAATAGAGATGGTAATTAATAATGAAAAATGATTGAGATATTTAAAGTTATGACATGACAATAATTTATTAGTTTGTGAAAAATGGTCCAATTGGTGTCATCAACAGAATTCTGCTATATAAGATTAGACATGTATTTAAACATATCAATCAGTGCTCATTAATAATTTGGTACAAGAAGTACGAACATTTCGTAATGGACTCACTCACACACACTTGATCTATTTGGAGCCTTTCCTCCCGCTACGGGATATCCATGTCATCTTTTGAGATTCTTGTCAATATTAACGAAAAATTGGACATACAATCGATCCAACCTCAAAATATAACTCGTTTCACAAGTTATACGTGGTGATATTCTTTATGGAAATCTAATCTACTAGCGGCGCCTCTGTAAGTTTTACGACCTACACGTGAAACATAAATTGAAGTACCTATCACTGTTTTAAAAGCAGATAACAAAAGACGATATGTTTTATTTCGTACAAACATAAAACTTAATGAAAAACATTGACTTATTCATAACGAATTTACAACGACATTCGCTATAAGCAAATGCAACACATATTATTTTATTAAAAGACTCATACCATTAACCACTTGAGACCATTTGATATATCGCTCGTAAATATCACATTTGTATGTAGTTATCAGCATTGTGACATTTAGCAATTGACGTAGCAAAAGCACGCCATTCCTAGTCCTTGACGGTGACAAGCTCCATGGGCTGCCTTCTCCCATTCACGACATTGTTGATCACAATGCTTTGAGACACCACAAAATCCTGACCATGTCGTGCTTCTACGCTCGCATAGCTTATTTGTCACTTTTGTACTCGCCACCATATCTGAAATTACTTTAAGCAAACGTAAGAAATTACGCAATATAAAATAGCACTATTGAATCTATGTTTGTTATGATAAGTGGCGCCTGGCGGAACAAGAAATCTAACAATTAACAAAGGGTGTGCAGCTTTTTTTCTATAACATTAAAATGTATGCATTTAGTTTTAAACTTTAAAAAATCTTTCTAAACTACGAATGGTGTTCATAGGTATGCACGACCCTCTGCCTCAAGTATGTCCGTCCCACGCTGTGATAATTGACAAGTAAATTATTTACAACGTATCTAGTAAGGATAAGTGACATGTATTCCATCACTAATCAATGTTTTCTCACCTGGATTACCTACTAGGAGCAAAACAAAGAGAAATACAAAGAGAAAGGTATGAATTTTGGTGTTCATCGCCATTGTGATTTTAAATCTTTGATTAATATGGATATATATCTAAATTTTTAAGTGTATATTTATAGTGCAAAAACCGACTAAACGTTTGAAAACTAAACGTCTAAATGCTTGTGCCAAAATAAGTATACAATGACACGTGGTTTGAAGGCAAAATAAGTATACAAGGTCTTATCGTCTGTGTATTTTGGATCCATTGCTTATTTTAGTAACGATTTGTTTCCAAGCAGTTTCGTCCATTGTCTTGTTCACCTGTATATGAATTTGCTGCAAATAAAAAAGGTCTGCCTGACTGCCGTCTTTTTTGAATCTTTCAAATGGCTGACTTGACTTCGATTCCACCATTTGTACACATGTCATATTGTGATACTAGCTTGGGCAGTTGTCTTAGATCGGAGGGAACATATATAACGTAATACTAGCAAAAGGTTGAAAGATACAAAAACACAACTCTAGTAAACAAGATTATGTTCGTTGACCTAAGCCATTTGGCCTCGTCAAATAAACATCTCAAGCCAGTGAGTCGCACAGGGACGGAACCAGAAGACAAAGTCATCGGGTACATTTATGAGAAATCAAACAAGACTACATGCATAACTTTTTGAGACCGGGTGCATTTATAAAAAAATAGAGGTTTTATAACAAAATTAACACTACGAGACAAAAATTCATGGGTGTCCCGGGACACCCCCTGGTTCCGTCCCTGGAGTCACACGTACCCGAAATATTATAAAGCAACTCTGCCATTAGAACATACTAGAAGGGTACCCGTGCAATGCGGCGGTGGTACCCAATGACTATTTTTGTGGCTAATGTGGTGGCAACGGCTGATGTGTTTCTAAGAGTTTTTTTTTTTTTTTTTTTTTTTATAATTTAAGAAAAGGCATGGTTAAATGGTTTGCATGTGTTTTTGTGTTGTGTTTGAGGTTTTATATCCCGATCTATTACCAAAACCACAAGATTTACCACCAATACCACATATATACTGAAACCATAAAAAGCAGTGGTTTCAACGTAGTGGTTTCAACGTAGTGGTTCCAACGTACTGTGATGGCGGAGGATGAGGTGTTGACGGTTGAGGAGGCTCTGATGGTGGTGTACGTGAGAAGATGATTTCTTATTTGAGAGAGAAAAGACAATAGTTTTTTTTTTTTTTTTTTTTTTTTTAATAAATATGTGTTGTATGTTATTTTATTTTGATTTTATAAGCAACAAGCTGTTATAATAGGATGTATGAATGTTAGTGTTACAAGCTGACTGAATTCAATAGGCTGTATAAATGTTAGCGGTTACAAATTGACAGAATTCAATATATGACTATAGCTTGTTAATTTCTTATTAAAAAAATATTTTTGATTTAAAAAAATTTAATACTTCTTTATTTAGAAAGTCCTAAATCTTTTATAAAGTAGTATAAATAAGCAACACAACACCGCCAACTAGAACCATGAAACCACAGTAAACGAACACCTAGTCACCCAAGAGGCTAAGGCTGGCTGCAATAACGACCTCGACCGACTCGATCCTAGTCGGTCGAGTCGGTCGTCCTTATTGTGGTGAGGAGGTCGCGACCGAGAAACAAAGCCAAAACAATCACACTCGGTCTCAACCATGACCGAGTGTTTTACCCCTTTTTTTTATTTTTGATCCAAAACCTTCCACACATTCATGTTTATAGCCGTTGGTTAAAAAAAATAAAAAAATAAAAATACACACTATAAATACCACTTTAAAACACACACTTTCCAGCATAATTCAAACAACAAATCAAACACAAAAAATGGCTTGTAAACTTCCCCACACTGTGGAACAAGTTCAAAACTATGTCCAAAAACAAGTCGAAATTGATGACAAGGAACGCCAAGATGCAATTATCGAAGTTATTAAGAAGTTTGAGCTGGCGAAGTTACGCAAAGAACGCCTGAGAACACGATACACAGCGTGCAAAGATATCTATGTCGAAAGAAAATATGTGATCGACCAGTTTTTGTACAATGAGTTTCGCAAAGACGCTGATGTTGTTGAAACATTGTGGGGTTGTGTGCAGCAGATAGAGAACGAAAAATCCAACAAGATACGTTGGAGTTTTGAAGAGAATTTGCAAGCTGATGATGCACCACAACAACAACAACAGTTTGTGCAAGGTGCATCAAGTTCATCTGCACCAAGAGTTGTTGAGCCACAACAACAGCAACCTCATCTTGATAACTTTCAGCTAAGTTTTGAGGAAAATGTGAAACCTGCTAATGATGGCTGGAACTCTGAGGACGAGCGGGAGCTGAGCAGGATGGAAGCTGAGTTAGAAGCATAGAGGTTTGCGAGCTTTGATCCGTATGACGACGGTTTTCACTCCGACAACTCGCAAACCTAGGATCACCCAAATTATAATTGAAGTTTTAGTTTTTAAATTATTATTGTAATGTTTTAATTTTTGTTTATGTAACGTTTACGTTTTTATTAATAAAAATTTTACGTTTGTGTTAAAAGATCCCGCCTGAATTTTGAATTTAAAAGATCCCGCCTTGTATTTAATTTTTGAATTTAAAATTTATCCCGCCTTCTGTTTAAATTTTGAATTCAAAAATATCCCGCTTCTTATATTTTATCCCCTATAAATACCACACAATACAACACTTTTCTTCACACACTCCTAAAGCATTTCACACACTACTAAAGCATTTCACAATGAACAATCGGTGGTCAATGGAAGAAGAAGATCTGCTAGCTCGCGTATGGCTTGAAGTTCAGGATTCCGGAGACCTTGTGAATGGACGTTCTTTTTGGACTGAAGTTACACAAAGGTTCAACAATCAGACCAATGGTGAGAACCGTAATAAAAATAGTATTACGGCTATGTGGAGTAGAATGAATGTTGAAGGTCGTAGGTATAATGCTATTTACAAAGAGTTGTTGCGTACAAGTGAAGACCCTTGTCGTCTCAGCAATGCAAACCGAATTTATTATGAGCGCTATGGGAGAGGGATATATTATCAACATGTGTGGTTCGTTCTAAGAAACACAGATGCATGGGACAGAGACGATGAGTAATGGGAGACCCTTGTGTTATCGTGCTTTATTTATTTTCCGTATCGTGTTTTATCATATAATGTGTACGTTTAATTTTTAGTTGTTTTAATTCCGTATCGTTTCGTTTATGTAATGTTTACGTTTTATTAATAAAATTTGTGTTTGTGTTAAGTTTGTAAAAAAAAAATAGAACTTGGTCGCCCTTACTGTGGCACTGAATCGCCTGCAAGTCGCTGGAGAGAGAAAGCTGACGTGGCAGAGAAAATAAGAAGGATTCACCCTTATTTTCAATCCTTATTGCACCCAGCCTAAGATTACCCGCCACATTACCACATAAACGAAACACGTACACCCGATTTGAAACTTAAAAAAATTAGTAGCAAATTGTTAGTGTGTTCATGGTGCATGCAAATCCCATAATAATTTATAACTGACCCATCACCTCAATGCGTAAGAAATTATGATAGCAGCAATTAATTTGATTTTACATGTTAGTGAATAGTGATTTTTTATTATAGTGCTAAGTTTTCCCCATTCCCTTATTACTTCGAATGTTGTAAATGTAAACAGCCACTTAATTTGCTGAATTTAGTCTGAAATTTTGGAGACTTTTATGCATTATGTATATTGTTTTCACTTGCTAGCTTATATTAATAAATGGTATAATCCCCATAATCTTCATTCATGTATTAACCAAATATTTATACAGATACAAAACGTATTCCCCAAGACCATAAATGGGCTGGGCTAATAATGACTAATAGCGGACTAATACTAGACAAATACAAATAAAGATATAGTAAATCTATTCGGCTAATACTCCCCCGCAGTATAAGCGGGAGGTCTTCGAACGTTCAAACTGGTGCGGAAATCAAGAAACAATGCAACAGGAAGACCCTTAGTAAAGATGTCAGCATAATGAAAATGTGACAACTGGCAAAATAGGGAGCCGTTTTATAAAACCCGCATTACATCGAAATTATAAATTTGGAATTTTTGAAAGTTTATTGTGACGAGATATTTAATGAACGTTGGTACTTGATTTTTAATCGTACGATCTTTATGAGATTTGGTTATTTATTTATGGTTTGGTTGATTCGGTCGTAATGATTTATTTTATGATCGTTACTTTGGCACTACATTGACTCCGGCACTAGGTTGACCTAACAATTTTTAATTATGTTTTATATGGGTTCGGATATTATTATTATTTTTGGAACGGGTTCGGTTGGAGAAAGTGGTTTGATTATTTAAGGTTTCGGGTTTGGCCCGTGTATGCACATTGGGCTACTTAGCCCACCTTACTCTCACTATTATTATTGTTTTAATAAAAAGAAATTTTTTTTAAAAAAAATTACTTAAAAATCGTCCTTGTGGTCCGGTTATAGCAAACACACACACAGACACAACCATTTCACTCTCTCCTCTCTCTCTCAATATTTACCCATCTCACAAACCCTAACCCCCTTGAGCCGCCGCCGCCACTGCCGCTCCACCGCCACACCCACGTCCACACCACCACCACAAAACGATTCCCTATCCCATTTCCTTCTCGATCTACTATCACACGCGCTTAAATACCCCCCCCCCCCCCAAATCACCACGTTACATCACCAAAGTCACCATTCTTTTCCTGTTTTTGAGGTTACCAAGTTTTTGTCTTGAGAAATCGAAGGTGAGACGAGTTCCTACTCGTGTTTTTAGCGAAATCGTGACCTTGGGTCACGAATTTAAAGATACTCGTTTGGTTCATGGGTTAAAACACGAAATACTAGTGGGTTTTTGATAAAACATGATCTAAATCGAGTTTGGTATCCGGGTTGTTGTTTATTTTTGATGGGTCGAAGTGAACCCGAGAGCTTGTGCTCTTGGTTTGTATTATTTTCGGTTTCGGTTGTGGATTTGTGATGATTCTTGATCTTGGTGCTCGAATTTGTGATGTTTGGTTATCATTTTGATGTTTGGTAATACTTGGTTGTGTTTGGATTGACCCTTGTGGTCGTTTGGTATTTGGCCGACACCCCATAGGGGCTGTTTGGGTCGAGTTGGCTCGAGCTAGAGCAAGCCGAGACCTAATGGTCTCGGGTGGGACTCGCGTACCTTGTTTCGGGTGTAATATTGACCCGGGTTGACTTGGTAAATCAACCCGTAAATGAGTATGTTTTCGGTTGTTATTTATACTTGCCGAATTATTGATGTTGTCGTGGTTATTATTTTTGACCATGGGTTTCTTATTTTGAACTTGAAGTGGTATATTTGGAATACGAGTTATATTGGAGATGTGTTGTCGAGTGTGGAACTTGGGGACCGATTGTGAGACGGTCATTAGATGACGGAGATAGGTTAGTCGGGTGCCGTAGTCGGACCCTCATGTTGTAGCACGTGGTTATGGGATGTTTGGACGGAGTTGATATATTTATATTGTGACTTGATTCTTATTACTTTGGACTTGGACTATGAGCCGAGGGTCATGACTCGGACATGTGACCAAATTTTATGACTCGATAAATATTTAAAAGTCGATTTTAAAAATAATACTCGTAATAATATTATTAAGAATATAATCGTTTATATACTTATATAGACGTGTTAAACGTATATATATATATATATATATATATATATATATATATATATATATATATATATATAAATGCGTATATTAATAATAAAACGATCACAAGTAAACGTATAATAATAAAACGATAGTTATTATACTATGCAAATAGTGTAATAAATGTCGGGATATTGTTATAAATAATAACTATATAAATAATGGTGAAATATAAGTCGGATAACTAATAATTAAAAATGTGATTTTGTTTATAAATTATAAACTTATCGAGTTATACGAATTGTGGGTCTTTAAAGTCCAAGTGGGCTTTATATTGTAACCTTGTGTTGTCACGGATATATGACGGTTAATATAAACATTTTATATATCGAATGACTTATTCTAGATCGAGTTATTTGACGATATAAAATGAGTATATTAATGGGCATCGTATCCCACGACGCCCATAGGATGTGGTATATATTTTAGGGTAATAAATTACTATATGTCTCGTGGAATTTGGCCGATTCGACGATATATATAGGGAATTCATTGGACTACGACATATACCAAATAGAAATTTATGTGCAATGTGCTTTAGGTTGGGTATAATCTTGGAACGATATATTACGTAAATAAATATGGGAGATTACCAAATCGACGGATTTGATAAGCTTCGATAATTATTTAAATAATATATTGGGCTAACATTAGACCTATAGTTGTTTTATTATTGTTCTTTGTTGTGGCTTTTTGGTTTGAGTTGTGTCGACCCTCCACCCGTATGGATACCAAACGTCGAATTTCAAATTAATATGAAGTTAATTCGAGAAATGGATATTTTTCGAAAGTAAAGTGGAATACGTTTGGGAATGGGAATATTTGATTTTGAGGAAATGATTTCTGAACGGGTTTGATATTGTTAGGAAGTGCCGAGTCTGTAGTCGCCGTTACGTGAGTTGCTTGAGATTACTTACGTCTTTCTTCTATCGTTTCTTTTGAGGATTTCTGGACTTGAGGTGAGTCATAGCCCCACTTTTACTCTTGAACTTTGTTTTCAATACTTGGGGTGAGAAACGTGCAAATGTTTTATGTGGACTATTATCGCTTTGTTTATTTATTTCAAAACTTGCTATGCTTATAGAACTAGGTAGGATTAAGCGAGGCCTAGTCCCGAACTAGGTAAGCTAGTGATTGGTTGTTGAGCGAGGCCTAGTCCCGAACTAGGTAAGCTATCGGATTGGTTATAGAGCGAGGCCTAGACTTGAGCTAGGTAAGCTATTGATTGGATTGATTGGAGCTATAGCGTGCACCTATAGGGATGATTTGTTTTGGTTGGAATATTTTGGTTGGATATTTTGGTTGGATGATTGAGGCCTAGACTAGCTAGCAAGCGTTTTGCGTATATGTCCACTATATTGAATTATGAATCTAAACCTATGATCTCACCAGCGAAAGCTGACTTTTAGCACGTTTTCTCAGGTAATTAAGTAATGCTCTGCGGATGCTTGGGATTGGAGGCTTGGCATTTGGCACCGGTTATGGATCTATATTTTCTAAAACTCTGATAACTATTGTGGACCTATATTTATTTCTTTTGGGCCTGACTTTGGATGATTTTGGGATAATGTAAACTTTAAAACTCCGCGTGGTTGCATTTTATTTTGTTTACTTTATCTCGTTCTTTTATGACTTGTGTTTGGATACCAATCCCCGTAGCACCCCGAAAGCTTGTTGAGTCTTCCGCTGTATCAAATTTTGGGGGTGTTACAGAAAACGTGAAGGAACATGAAGCACGCGAACTTGACCCGAAGCAACATAATCACGGACGAAATGAATGTCTATCTCAATGTGTTTCGTACGTTGATGTTGAACCGGGTTGGTAGATAAATATACGGCACTAACATTGTCACAATATACAATAGTAGCAGTAGACATAGAAGCATGCAACTCACGCAGCAAATTACGAACCCAAGCAGTTTCCGCCACCACATTAGCAACACCACGATACTCAGCCTCAGCACTCGACCGAGACAACGTCACCTGACGTTTAGCAGACCAAGATAACAGATTGTCGCCAAAAAAAACACAGTAACCCGAGGTAGACCGGCGAGTGACCGGACAACCCGCCCAATCAGCATCTGTATAAGCAATAAGCTGAGCAATAGAAAACACATGCAGCTGAAGACCATGATCAAGTGTACCACGAATATAACGTAAGATACGCTTCAAGGCAGTGAAATGTGGTTCACGAGGATCATGCATATAAAGACACACCTGCTGAACCGCATATGAAATATCCGGCCGAGTGAAGGTAAGATACTGAAGCACACCAGCTAGGCTACGATATAAAGTAGGATCACTAAAAGGGTCACCATTAGGTCCAAGTTTTGACTCTGTATCAACAGGAGTGCGGCACGAATTACAGTGCTGCATATGAGCCCTCTCAAGAATTTCCTCAGCATACTTGGACTGCGATAAAAACATGCCAGAAGAAGTTCGAATAGCAGAAATACCAAGAAAATAGTTAAGAGAACCAAGATCCGTCATCGCAAATTCGCCATGAAGAGAAGTCATAATGCGCTGTAAAACATGTTGTAGAAGAAGCAGTTAGGATAATATCATCCACATATAATAATAGGTAAGCCATGTCAGTGCCTCTGTGAAACACAAAAAGTGACGCATCAGTTTTGCTATGCTAAAAACCAATACGAGTAACAAATCCGGCGAACCGCTGAAACAAAGCTCGAGGGGCTTGCTTAAGCCCATATAAAGAGCGCTGCAAGTGACAAACATAATCAGGTCGAGCGGGATCCACAAACCCAGGCGGCTGATGCATGTAAACTGTCTCAGATAAATGTCCGTGAAGAAAAGCATTCTTCACATCAAGCTGGTGAATAGGCCATGCATGAGACACGGCGAGACTCAAGACAGTGCGAATAGTAGCTGGCTTAACCACGGGGCTAAAAGTCTCATCACAATCAATCCCCTGCTGCTGACTGCGACCATTTGCAACTAGTCGCGCCTTATACCTGCTTAATGAACCATCTGCATGAAACATGTGCCTGAAAAGCCTCATAGAATGAACAATATTCACATTAGCTGAACGGGGCACAAGTACCCACGTACCGTTTGTAATTAATGCATTGTATTCATCTAACATAGCCTGTTTCCACAGAGGAACACGGAGAGCATGAACATGCGAACGAGGAAGGGGAGACACGGTGGTGACATGATAATTCATACGCTCGAGAGGTTTAGAAATACCGACTTTAGCACGTGTGACCATGGGATGGGTGTTGACGTTTGAAGTGGGCATATGGGGCTGCTGTATTGGCTGGATCGGGGTGGTAGGCGACGTGTGGGTATTGGGATGTGGGATGGGCTGGATAGGGGAAGGTTGATTGGGCTGGTTGATAGGTGCTGGTGTAGCGGGCTGCGCAAGAATTGGACGATCGGGCTGGTTAATGGGCTCGTGAGTAGCGGGTACATCAGGCTAATTGCAAGGCACGGGTGTGGTGGGACGGATTGGTAAGGGTATGGATGGTAGTGTATCTAAAAAGTCAGAATGTGGAGAGGTGTACTCGTGGAGTGATGCGAAAGGGAAGATATCCTCATCAAACCGAACATGCCTAGATAAAATTATTTTGTTTGAGGATAAGTCAAGGCACCTATAGCCACGATGATTGGTAGGATAACCAAGAAATACACAAGGAGTGGATCGTGGTTGAAGTTTATGCGCAACAGTGATATAGGGATAACATAGGCACCCAAAGACACGTAAATTATCATACGGTGGAGGGCGGTTGTAAAGTTTAGTGAATGGTACTTCATTTTGAATGGCGGTGGAGGGAAGAATGTTTAAAAGTTAAGCCGCCATATTGAGTGCTTCCACCCAATATGAGGGAGGTATATGAGCTTGAAAAAGCAAGGTGCGGATAAGGTTATTGATGGTGCGTAACATGCGTTCAGATTTTCCATTTTGTTGTGATGTGTGTGGGCATGAAAATCGAAATTGAATTCCGGTTTTGCGAAACAAATCATGAAATCGGGCATTGTCATATTCTCCCCCATGATCACATTGTAAAGCCTTTATATCTACACCAAATTGTTTAGTTACATAAGCACGAAAAGAAACAAAATGATCATACAAGTCCGACTTTTTAAGTAACGGATAAACCCAAACAAAATGCGAAAAATGAGCTAAGAATATAGCATAATATTTAATACCACTCTCACTCGGAATAGGGGATGTCCATATATCCAAGTGGACAATGTCAAAGATAGATGCAACATTCGACTCCGAAGTATAAAATGGAAGTTTTATTTATTTACCCAGTTGACACGCATGACACAAAGCTGACGACTTTGACCGATTACAAGAAATGAAATTACTATACTCTAAACGACGAAGCACATCTTCACCGGGATGCCCGAGACGTCTGTGCCACGTAGTATAACTGAACGAAAGCAAAGCAAAAGGATATTGCACGGATGACGGTTGCGTAACCGGGTAAAGGTCTCCTGTGCTATCACAACGAATAAGAAGTCTGCCTGTCTGGAAATCCTTCACGGAAAAACCATAAGCATCAAACTCAATAGAAATGTCATTATCACGTGTAAATTTGTGAACAGAAATTAAATTTTTAATTATATGAGGGGTGACAAGTATATGATTAAGCTGCAGTGGTTTATGAGAAGTGTACAATAGGCTATGTCCAGTATGTGTAACAGGTATAGATTGGCCATTTCCAACATACACGGATGGATAAATGTAAGAATCACTAACAGAAGTGTGAATACCTGCGTTGTCCGCCAAGTGAGAGGAAGCACCGGTGTCCATGTTCCAGGCGGGATCCGGAAGAGTCGTTGTCTGAAAAGCATGTGGAAGCAAAGTAGCCTGCGACTGAAGAGAGCTAGGAACCATGTAAGTATAGTTGCCTGGATAAAAAAATAGGAGCACCTGGAACCATTTGTTGAGTACCGAGAGTGGGCTGGCCCAACTGTTGGGCTTGCTGGGCCTGTGGCACTTTAATACCATTAGTAGCTAGGTGGGCCTGTTGCACTTGATGTCCACTAACCTGTGGTCCACTAAGATTACTAGGTTGGACCAAAGGAACATAGGGCATTCCTATGTTAGGCTGTTGCAAACCAAAACCATTGGGAGTATTAGAAACAGGTTGACCATGCATACCAAAAAAATAAGGATTGACATATTGCATGCCACTCATTCCAAAGAACGAGTGAGGTACAATAGGTGCAATATTAGGTGCATCAGACTTAGATGTAGGTGCTCGAGCAGCGGACTGGGAGACGCGAGCAGTGGGCTGACCAGTTGTACCATTGTTGTTGGACTGAGACCTAGCATCATGAGACCCATGAATAAAATTGCAACGTGACCCATATGTACAGGACCCACGCTGAAAGTTATGCCACAGTTCACCCCCGGAGGTTGTGTTAGAACCTGTCTTTGGACTGTTGGTTGTGGTAGCCACAAGGACTGTCGGCGAAGAGGAAGAAAGATGAGTTGAAGATAGGGCAGTAGCGAGTTGAGCCATATCACTTTCTTCCAAGAGAACCATGGACCTTACTTGATCAAAAGTGGAAAGAGGCTCTTTATGACGAATAATGTGAACGAGCTCGGGAAACCTAGCACGAAAACCATTAATGGTGTACGTGATTAGGCTCGAGTCACTCACTGTAGAGCCAAGGTTAGCAAGTCGATCAGCCTTCGACTTAACTTCTTGAAAGTAGTCCGTGACTGACATACTACCAATGAGCATATTACGTATCTCATTATCGAGTTGGATTATACGAGCAGCCTTGTTGTCGTGGAAGAGAGCTTGTAACCGAGCCCAAACTTCATGAGCCAAAGTAGTGTCATCGATAACCATGTCAACCAACTTAGGAGAAATCGTGGAATACATCCACATAACCACGAGAGAGTCATTGGTCGCGTGATATGGATCATTTTCTGATGTACTAGTGGAAGCCGGTTTGTCGAGATGATGAACGACATCATAGGTCCGACAAAACCGTTTAAATAGGTTGCTCCATGAGTTATAGTTTAGCTTTTCTAGATCAAGGGGTGGGGATGCACGCCTTGATACTAGCTATCGAATAAGCTTTATCGATAGGTTGTTTGGGAGGGAGTGCAGATCCGGTCATGATGCTATGACAGGGTGTATATGGCGATGCAATTGAGCAGGTAAAAAGCAAAGCAGGAAAAAAAATGCAATGAATATGGTGGCAGTAGCAGGTTAGGGTTTAAGGGTGATTTAGGATCGTTATTTGTTTCTCTGATACCATAATAAATGGTATAATCCCCATAATCTTCATTCACGTATTAACCAAATATTTATACAGATACAAAACGTATTCCCCAAGACCATAAATGGGCTATGCTAATAATGACTAATAGTGGACTAATACTAGACAAATACAAATAAAGATATAGTAAATCTATTCGGCTAATACTTATTACGTGTATGGTTGTGAGTTCATCTTAATTTCTATGCAAGTATGTTTATTGTAGTTACAAATTACATTTGTCTGTGTCTAATGTAAATTCGAAGCTATAAACTTGGTCGATCTTAAACTTAACAAATATTAATTTGCATTCTGTTTATAGCTTTGGCACCAAACTTAAAATTGCATTCTGTGGAATTTGCATATGTGAACCAAATAACAAACTTTGGAATCAAAGCTAAAACAAGCCGATCAAGAATCTGTATGAGAATATTCAGCCATCAGTAATTTGCGTATCAATAGGCCCGGTATATGCATATACAAACACTGCAACATGTCACGAAACAAAATGATGACCGGAATTACGCAGAAACTATTGTTACAACAATAACCGACGAGTCCAAAATACACTAATCAACAATGGCAAAAATCACCAATGTCCATACCTTTCTTTTCGTATTATTCTTTGTTTCCCTTCGCACTAGGAGGAAAACCTGGATTATTTGTCTCTTGCAAGACTTGAACCCTGGGTAAAACCTCCCCCAAACTCCAGAAGGAGCTCAAGTGGCCAACTGAGCTAAGCCAGTTGGTTTTAATTATTTAAAATAATTAAATATTTTAATTATTAATATTATGTGTTTTAATGTAATTTTAGATATGGTAATGGGTACAAAAGTGCTAAACAAGGTATGCAGGCGTAGATCGAAGCGAGACATGGTCTGGGATTTGTGGGGACTCGAAGCATTGTGATGAGCAGTGTCGAAATTGAAAGGGGGCAGCACACGGAGCTTGTCATCGCCAGGGAGTCGGGAGGGCGTGCTTTTGCTACTTCAATTGTTAAATGTTACAAGACTGGTTAATGGACATGCATGAAGTTGCCATATTACGAGTTTGCTATATCTAATACAGTTATTGTTAAATGTTTGTAAGTGGTTTCTGAGTCTTTAAATAAGAAATCACTAGAATGGTACCCGAGCAATGTGGCGGCGGGTACCGTGTGATTATATTTTGCGTTATTTTGTTACACGTTTAGTTGTCTTCATGCTTTATAAGTAGAGATATTAGAGATTGTTAAGCCAAATAATTTTAGTTTGAACAACCAACAGCTTCCTAACAAACTTATAACTAACCAACTTGCTTCCTAACAGCCACAATGATTCTGATTCCCATACTCATTTATTTTTCAACTGTGATTATGCTAAGTCCTTCTGGAGCAGAGTTTTGAGTAAATTGGAAATGAGATGTGAAGCCAACCATTGGGATGAGATTGTTAACTGTTTTGCCACTCAGACTCATGGGAACAATATTAACAATATTACTAAGAGACTTGGATTGGCAGCTAGTGTTTACTTGATATGGCAAGAGAGAAACTTTAGAATTTTCAAGGGTGAAAGAAGAGGGGTGAAAGAGATATATAAAGTTTTTGAAGAAACTATTAGACTAAGATTGCAAAGTCTAAAAGTTAAACCTTCAAGGGCCGTATATGCTACTCAGACAAGATGGAATGTCAATCTAAACATTGTCCCTAAAAATGCAATTAAGGGGCAGGCAGGTTTTGCACACTGATTGTATTACAAAAACTTACTTCCTAACAAATTAATTTTGAAATCTTTCCATAATAAGTAAGAAAAAAATCTGAATTTTAAGTCTTTCTAATTATAAAATAGTCTCAAATACATTATATGGTAGTAGTATAGATATATTGTATGTGTCGGATTTAATTTGGGTATATATGTGTAAACTAGTGTTTGTTTTGTAATGAGGATGTAATATATATTTTTCTTATTCAAAAGGCATTTTACGTTATATATTTAGCTCTAGATCATTTTAAGACCCGAATGATCAATCGATCAAAACACTTTAAGCCTACTTCGGTGTTAGGACAGTGTTGGATGATGATACTAAAAGTTAGTTTGTTTTCATCTCGCCAACAAATCATGTTCTTATAACTGGAGACACACACAATCTTTTTTCTGTAACAGTTATCTATTCGACGTGTAAAGTATGATTGAAGTGTCGTAAACCAATTATAGTTGTCTCCAAGGAGTGTCTTATATACGAGTATGATAAATCATCGCTTGCACAAAACCCGTATGAAATGAGTCGGTTTAACTTTCTTTATGATTGTGAATAAATATACCTTAATAATTCTCAACTTATAACAGTCCCTTTACTTTTAACTAAAACATTATATTGTCGTAACTTTAATTGTATTGTCGTAACTTAAATTTTATTCAAGTGCAGTATTCGATATGCCCAACAATTTAGTTAAGATGTATAACTATTTATTCAATGCTTAAATGCTATATATTGTATGAAAAATTAGCAAACGTCTTATCTAATACCTACAGTTATTTTCATGAAATATAACTTAAGTTAAATACCTTATATTTCTAGCGATGGTTCTAAGAGCACTTGGTATAATGGCGAGGCAAAACCACTCACTTTGGTCTCACGAGTTGCCACGTCACTATTGCAAACCTCCCTTTACAATCCCCTTATTACACGCAACTTAAAATAACGATACAAAAAAAAAAAAAAAAAAAAAAAAAAAAAAAAACCCGATACGCAAATTGTTGGTTTTGGTAAATTGCCTCGTGAATCAATTGCGTCCCATATGGAGGAATTTGTAGCGACGAGGAGTTAGAGTTTTGTGACGATAGGGTAGACGGATTTGAAGAACTCCCGTATTGTTGTTGGTTTGACGTGAGAAGATTCGTAAAATATCCAACCTCGTTTGGATTTTGTGATTTTTTTTTTTTTTTTTTTTTTTTTTTTTTTTTTTTGGAAGATTGAGAGTATTGGTAGTTTTTTGTTAAGAATTGTATGAGAAAAATAGTGTATAATGATATGGTATTTATAGTGTGTAAAAAAGAGGGTTAAGGTTTTTTTTTTTTTTTTTTTTTTTTTTAGATGTAAAATGGTAATATTACCGTTTGATTTCAAAAATGGGACCCAACCAAACGGTTCAATGTCAGATTTTCACCTCGCCATGCAAATGAGTAAACCATGAATAACGAGCTACGACGAGTTAGGCCGGTGTTATAACGAGCCACGGCGAAGAACCACGAGAACCACACCAGGTGCTCTGAGTTTCTTAAAGCTACTTTATACTTAATCGACAGGGTCAAAAGTTGTGGCCTATAAACAGTTACGTGGCGTTATAAAAAATGATTATATGATTACTAGATTTCAACTTTATATCTTGATTTCTTTTTAATGAGCTTGTGGATTATCATTGTGTATGTGCGTTATCATACAAAGCGTGCATGCATGCATGGCTTAGTAATAATCAGAGGCGTAGCTACATAGAGGCTTTGGTGGGCTATGGCCCACCCAATAAAAATTGCAATAGTATATATTAGTTTACTCATTAAATGTAAAAATTAATCACTAGTGAGATTTATCTTTTAAGTCTATCGAAAAACAAAAAATAACAACTATTATTGTTTTGTGTTACATCTTGGCCTACCCATAAGTAAATTTCTGGCTACGCCACTAGTAATAATGTGTTCGATCAATTGTTTTCATTTTTTTTTAACAACAATTGAATTAGAAACTAGTAGGGAGCTAGATAATAGTACAAAGAGGGGATAAAACGTTACAAGGGTAATCAAACCACTTTATCTAATTTAATTTTTTTTCCCCTCTACTAACAATCCAAATCCAATTGAAGGAATACGTCTTGATATCATTGAAGATAAGATCTCTAGAAGGTTTCTTGGAGGAGAAAATAACGGTGTTCGTGTATCGCCATATGGACCAAATTGTTGTTTAGACAACAGCATCGAAGAATCTAATGAACTTCCCCACAAGAGGTGTATGATCTGCCAAATAAACTAAGTCATGCAAACTAAAGAGCGCAACATTCGGAATTCGCCGCCACTTGTTGTCATAACATTCAAAATATACATAATACGTTTATAGACTTTATCTATAGTACCTTATAATGTATTTAGGACATTTATATTTAGAAGTCTTAAAATGTTTAAGACCAAAAACATTGCTTTAATAGGAAAGATGCATACACATATAATTAAAAGCCTAGAAATTTAATTGTCTTTAAAAAGACTGGGTTGTTACAAGTATAGCCTTGAATGCTTGTAATTTTTAAGACTTGCAAGAAAAGAAGCATAATGTACACCACTTTAACGCACATAATTTTCAGACTTACAAGACAAGAAAGCATAGTGTACACAACTTTTATGCACATATTAAAAAAAGCAAAACAAAACACCACATTAATGCTATTTAATGCAGTCAATTAATTAACTGGTCAATAAATACAATTAATACAGAAAATACCCCTTACATAAGAAATACAAATTATCAAGCATATTGTACAACCAAATTAAACACAATTTCTGCATTAAATGTAACTAATACAAATAATAAAACACATTATACAAATATTCAAGCCCGAATGGGTGCGGGCCAAACGGGCTCGAGCCCGAACGGGCACGAGTCAACAGGCTCGAGCCCGAATGGGCACGGGCTAATCGAAATTCTTGATATCCGTAAATTTGTTGTCAAAAATAACATAAAAACTAAAATACATGATTCACCGAAAAATTTATTTCAGGATACCCGCCGCTGCAACGCGCGGGTACCCTGCTAGTACTTACTTATAAATGCATGTTACATGGCGAAAGTAAATTAAAAACCTGGCCAGATAATAAGATACGGTACGTGTCTAATGTCTTTATATGAAAAGATGCATTTCTTTATAGATGAAAAGGTACATTTAAAGGAAGATAAAGAGGTGTGCTACACCCACATAAAGTTTACAAAATTTCAGCCACTCGCTGACGTGGCAGAGTGCTGATTGGTTGATTTTCTGTGGCCCACAGAAAACCAACCTATCACCACTCTGCCACGTCAGCGAGTGACTGAAATTTTGTAAACCTTAAGTGGATCTAATATTTTCCGAAGATAAAACAACCAGAAAAGTGAGTGCCTAGAGGCTAGGACCAAGTTTTCAAACTTGTTTATCTCACGATTATAATACTTCAATTTATACGTTTCATAAAAACCAACCTATCACCACTCTGCCACGTCAGCGAGTGGCTGAAATTTTGTAAAACTTAGGTGGATGTAGTATTTTCCGAAGATAAAATAACCAGAAAAGTGAGTGCCTAGAGGCTAGGACCAAGTTTTCAAACTTGTTTATCTCACGATTATAATACTTCAATTTATACGTTTCATAACTTCAAAAATATGTATAATTTTTTCAGAAATACTAGTTGTATTAGCAAATGGCGTTACAAAATTAGAAAAGGCGTTTCGAAGTTTAAACAGCCACTCTACGTAATTACATTAGACTTATTCTTACTTGACATCCGATTGAAAAAATGAAGTTTCACATCCTTTACATTTATGCCTTTATTGCTTCGTTTGTTTCCAAAAGTGATCTCCTTTTAATTCCGCCAAGAGATCTAAAGAGTCGATTGATTACACCGTCAAAAAGGTAGTTGAGGTTACGTAGATGTAGAGTTTACTCGATCTATCAAGGTGAGTCTCAACAATGTTAAGAGCCAAGGGAGGCCCGGAGGGGGTGCAAACCCGATTCCCGCACAGGGCACGTTTTCGAATGGGGCACAAATTTTTGAAAATTTTTTAATATATTATATATATATATAATGTAAAAGTTTATATATATATATATATATATATATATATATATATATATATATATATATATATATATATATAGGGAAGGGATCCAATAAGAAGAATAATTAAAAATAAGAAGGGTAAAAAGTAATTATAGCCACACATTTTAATATGGGAGGGAAAATTTGAATAAAGATGCATCCATTTTTGTAGGTGCATCTAAAATGTGTGGTTGTGATTACTTCCTATCCTTTCTATTTTTATTATTCTTCTTATTTGATCCTAAATATATATATATATATATATATATATATATATATATATATATATATATATATATATATATATATGTCTGAAATATAAATATATAATAGTTCAGGTACTAAACATGCATACAAGCAAAGTTTATATCCTTTTTAATAATTTATAGTTTTATTACTTTTATATTTTTACTTTACAAAATAAAATTCGGAAGATAAAGACATAATATTTGGAGGTTATCAAAAAACGTTCATGGAAGGAAGAAGAAGACGACTCACGACTCAATTAATCTTTAACTCTTTAAGGTATGATTCGAAATTTTTTATAATTAATCTTTATTTAATTTTTTTTATTTGATTACCATTTGATATTGAGTTTGGTTATTTTATTGATCGAATCATTTGATTTGTTTTGGAATTTGATATTTATTCAATTATTCATGTAATTTGATTAGATTTAGGCTTGGTTATTTGTTCATCCGTGATTTGCTATAGAGTTTAATTTGATATTTAGTCATAAAATTTGATTTGATTTAGAATTTGTTATCTGTTCATCCCTAATCTGATGTAGAGTTTGATTTGATTACAATTTAGTCATTCTTACTTCATCGAGTCATTTCCAGGAATTATGCCTCCTAAACAATTATCCGGCTGTGAAAAACGTAAAAAGAAGAAAAGAGATGAAGATATGAGAAAGTCACAAGCAGGTGCTATGTATAAGTTTATGAAAAAAGCGTCGGTTGAAGAACCAGAAGAGATGGAAGAGCCACAACATGTTGACGAGCAAGAGCATGTAGTACTAGTAGAACCCGAAGAGATAGAAGAGCAGCAACATGTTGAAGAGCAAGATGACTTACAAGCAGAACATGAAGAATCGGAAGAGGCTGAAGGGAATGTTGAGGCTAATATAAATGAGGCGCATGTTAAGCATAATCCTATTGATATATTTGATCCAAGAAGGTGGGAGGGACTTAATTTTGATGAAATTAAACTTTTAGTGGAGAAAGGTCCTAAAAGAGATACTACTATTGTATATGGTCCATATGATGTGCCTGGAAGGAATGGTAGACGATTTTCCGCAACTTTATATACAAGAACTTTATCAAATATGGAGAAGTGTGATAGAGAATGGCTAGTATATTCAAGAGAGGTAGACAAGAGATATTGTGTTTCTGTTGTAAAGTGTTTAGAAAAGGGGTTCCAAAAGGAGGATTGGATGGCGAAGGTTATCAAGATTGGCGCCATGTTACCACTCGAGTACAAGAACATGAAGTTAGCTTGGATCATCTCACAAACATGTATAGATGGTTTGATATGCGTAAAAGATTGGAGTTGAACGAAACAATTGATAAAGTTCAATACGAGCAACTCAAAATAGAAAGAGGTTATTGGAAACAAGTCATGTTTAGAATCTCGCACCAGTGAAGTTTCTTGCTAAACATAATCTAGCATTTTGTGGACACAAAGAAAAATTGAATCAAAAAGGTGATAATAAGGTGTTTTATTTTTTACATTTTTTGTTGTTCCATCTCTATCAAATACTCATTTATTAGTTGTATTTAACAGGTAATGGAAATTTCTTGGGTCTCATTGAAATGTTGCAAGAGTTTGATCCAGTTATCCAGGAGTATGTGAGGCGGATCATAACTGATGAGATGCATGTTCATTATCTTGGACACAGAATCCAAAATGAGATAATACTTTTGCTAGCTGAAGAAATTAGAAAAGAAATCATCAAGTGTATAAAGTAAGCAAAGTATTACTCAATAATACTTGATTGTACTCCAGTCACCAAGAACAGATGACTAGAATAGTGAGGTATTTAAAGTTCTCATCTAATTCTGTTACTGTCGAGGAGTCCTTTTTAGGATTTTTGAATGTTAATGATACCACTGGAAAAGGTCTATATGAAACTACACTTGAAGAGTTAAAGTCACTTGGTCTTGAAATTGTTGATATGCGTGGTCAAGGTTATGACAACGGGGCAAACATGAAAAGGAAACACCAAGGAGTGCAAAAGAGATTTTTAGATCTAAATCCTAGAGCATTTGACACTCCTTGTGGTTGTCATTCTCTTAACCTTACATTATGTGATATGGCTCATGTTTGTGTTAAAGGAAAGAGTTTTTTTGGAATCATCCAACGTATATATATTATATTTGCAAATTCAATTAATCGGTGGCAAATTTTGAAGAACAGTGTTAAAGGTTGGAGTCTTAAATCATTGTCCCAAACTCGTTGGGAAAGTCGTGTTGAGAGTGTTAAGGCTATCAAATTGCAACTTGTCGATGTGCGAGAAGCTTTACTTGAAGTCGGAGAAAAAGATAATGATGATGCAACTGCAAGTGCAGCAAATTCACTAGCGGAAAAAGAACTTGGTGACTTTGAGTTTGTGGTATCAATTGTCATCTCGTATCAATTATTAAGGGAGGTGAATATAGTGAGTAAAAAGTTACAACTGAAGGATATGCATCTCGATATTGCTATTAAAGAAATAAACAGATTGATTCAGTACTTCAAGGATTATAGAGAAACAGGGTATTCAAAAGCGATTGAAGAAGCAAAGGAAATTGGTAGTGAATTGGGTACTGATCCGATATTTCCACAAAAGCGTTTGATTCAAAGAAAAAAACAGTTTGGAGAGAATTCAAGTAGCCAAGAAACTTCATTTACACCTGAAGAGAACTTTTGAGTCAATTATTTCTTATACATTGTTGATCAAGCTCGTTCTTCACTTGAGACAAGATTTGAGCAATTCAAAGAGTACAAGAAATTATTTGGCTTTTTGTTTCCACATAACTTTAGGGGAATTGAAGATAAAGATCTTAAGTTGTCATGGTACCTTCTTGAAAATGTACTCAGGTTTGAAGAAAGATCGGATATTGATGCTGATGAACTTTATATGGAGTTGAAGTTATTTCACAAATTACAAACCGATGAACTTAACAGCCCTATAGATGTTTTGAAGCGTTTGAAAGAGTGGTGATTTTCCAAATGCAACCATTGCATATAGAATACTGTTGACTATTCCAGTCACAGTTGCATCTGCAGAAAGGAGTTTTCTAAGTTGAAGTTATTGAAATCTTATTTACGATCAACAATGTCCCAAGAAAGAATTAGTGGATTGGCCATGATAGCTATCGAGAACGGAATCTTAGAGGATATAAACTGTGAAGAGCTAATCAACCAATTTGCTATGAAGAATGCTAGGAGAGCTTCACGAATCATCGGTTAACTACTATGGTATGTATTTTTAATACTATGATTTTTTTTATGGATATAATTAATTGTTATAACATTAGTTATCATTTATAAAAAAAACAAAATTTGCTAGGAGTTAAGGGCATTTTTTTCTTGGCTCGCACTGGGTACTCAAATAGATAGTGTTTTGTATAATTTTTATAGGCGCCGTCAAGTCATCTTTTAACTTATAACATTTTTATAACACAAAACTAAAAAACATTTTCTTAATAACATTTCTATAATACACCACCAAAAAACCCTACTCACTAGAAAAAAAGGCCAGAAAACAATAGCCATTGAGATGGCTAGAAACCTATAACACGAGAGCTCCGATGCAGCTATAACAAGTATAGTGGCGTCACAGGCGCACAAATAGCCTTATTACATGTTATAAGTGTACTGCACCGTACACTCTAAATAGATGAAAGTTAGTTTTCAGAAGATTCGACCATGTTAGAATTTCGGTTGAAATTAAGTGCCAATAAAATTTCTATCCATCCAAATTAGGTTTTCTATCCATTCTGGTAAATTTATTAGGGGTCATTGCCCTTAAATGGTCATGTCTTTCGTTGTTTTTGGATGACACATCATTTTTTCATGGATATTTTAAATTGTTACGGTTGTAATTTTTAGATAGATAGTGTTTTGTGAAAACTATAGATCGGCTCAAAAATCACAACCACAACACAAGATCTCACCCAGCCAACCACCCCTTGGTGAATATTTTTATTACTAATAAAGTCAAGAAGATGAGTCCACAAGTGTGTGCTCACCAAACAAATACAAAAGAAAGGAAACTACCCCCTTCAGAATGATTCAGTTTATCACACTACAAGAACCAAGAATATAATAGAACCTCACTACACACTCTCAATCCTATACTAATACCAGAACCAGATGATCAAGATGATCACAATAACACCAAGACAATAAGACTGAATAGCAATGAGAGAATAAACCCTAATCGTCATTTTGAGAGATGAAGTTATGAGAGAGAGAGGCTGGGACATGAGCTTATATAGCATCAATTTACACTTCAGCCCTTCATATTTAGAAACCTGCTAAACAAAGCTAAAAACACCAAACTGTGAGAAATAAGTACAAGAATAGTCCCTGTACTTATAAACCATGAGAGTGATTAATAAAACTACAATATCCAACACCCCCTCTCAGTCTCATGGCTTAAACATGTCCACAAGACCAAGTTTCTCACAAAACCACTTATGTTGAGTTATACTCAACCCCTTTGTAAAACCATCTGCAACATTATATGCAGAACCAACCTTCACAGTTTTAATCACACCAGAAGATACTTTCCCTCTTACTAAATGAAGATCAATTTCAAAGTGTTTAGTTTTTTCATGAAAAACTGGATTAGCAGCTATCTGAATAGTTGAACTACTGTCACAAAACAAATTTACTGGTAACAAGCCCTCAATATCTAGATCCTTCAGTATTTTGTTTATCCAAATAATTTCACAAGTAGCAGATGCAAGACATCTGTACTCTGCTTCAGCAGAAGATCTAGATATAGTTGCTTATTTTTTACTTTTCCATGAAGCAAGATTATTGCAGAAATAAACACAATAACCTGAAACTGACTTTCTAGTTTTTAAACACTTAGCCCAATTTGAATCAGAAAAAGCATGCAAGCTAAACCTTTTTCCTTTATTAAACTGAATACCAGTACCTGGACCTTGTTTAAGATACCTCAACACTCTTAAACCTGCATTAAAATGAGACTGCAAAGGAGCATGCATATGTTGACTCAAACAATGCACAGCATAAGCAATGTCAGGCCTAGTAACAGAAAGATATATCAACTTGCCTACCAGTTTCTGATACTCAGTCAAATTAGTGATAAACTTATCACCATTAGTTTCAACATGATTCAAAACCACATTCTGTTGTAAAGGTGTAGCAGTAGGCTTACAAGCGAACAAACCATATTCACTAAGAAGCTCAAGACAATATTTTCTTTGAGTTAAACAAACACCATTATCATTCTCAAGAACTTCAATACCCAGAAAGTACTTAAGAACACCAAGATCTTTAATCATGAATTTAGAATTTAAAAACTGTTTAAACTTTTCAATTTCAAGTTTATTATTCCCAGTAATGACCATATCATCCACATAAACAAGTAAAGCCATAAAAACATCTTTCTCATGTTTAACATATAAAGAATGGTCATTTTTACTTTGAATAAAATCATGATCAACCAAAACAGTAGTTAATTTCTCATTTCATTGCCTAGGAGCTTGTTTCAAACCATACAAAGACTTAAGAAGTCTACAAACTTTAGTTTCATCTTTATCATAATAACCAGGTGGCAATTTCATATAGACTTCTTCATGAAGATCACCATACAAGAAAGCATTATTAACATCAAGTTGATAAAGAGGTCAATCATTAGTAACAGCTAAATTAATTAAACATCTAACAGTGACCATCTTAACAACAGGACTAAATGTTTCATCAAAGTCAACACCTTCTTTCTGCCCAAAACCTTGAGCAACCAGTCTAGCTTTATACCTATCCACTTCACCAGAAGACTTATACTTAATTTTCCAAATCCATTTAGAACTTATAGCCTATCTACCAGGAGGTAAGTCTGTAACCTCATAGGTATTGTTCCTATGTAATGCTTCCATTTCAGCATCCATAGCCTCATTCCATTTAGGATTAAGACTAGCCTCTTGGTAAGACTTTGGTTCAACAGACTTATTCAAGGTAGTGGTAAAACAAACATTTCTAGCAGACAACTTAGAGTAAGCAACATATTTTTCTAGACCATATCTACTAGAACTAGAGACAATGTAATCATTAAACCTAATAGGTTGAGACTTATGTCTAGTAGATCTCCTAAACTCAGTCTGAGGTTCTTCCTCAGTGTTGCTAGGTGATGAGGCGAAAAATGAACCACTTTTAGGGGGTCATTTAAGCCCGGAATTGAATTTATTTGATCAAATATTACCCTAAATCGCTCCTTTTGTGATTTTAGGTACTTTGGGAGTGAAATCTGGAAAAGGAAGCAATTCGGACATTTTTGGAGCATAAAAGTGAAGAAAACGCCAAAGACTTAATTTTTCATGCTGAGAACAGTACCTGACGGCGTCAAGAGGAAAATCATGACGGCGTCAAGAGTAAAAGTGGTGACGATCCAGTGCAAACCTGACGGCGTCATAAGAAGGGCATCAAGAGTTAAAATCATGACGGCCTGCATAAGGTGTATACATGACGGCGTCAGACCCAGATCTAGGCAGTCCGAGGAACTATTTGGCGGCGAGATGACGGCGTCAGACATTTGTTCTTGACGCCGTCACCTTCTAAACTCTATATATAGTTTTCTATTTTTCAGTCATTAGAGAGGAACTTGTGTGGAGAAACCCTAGGGCCGAACCTTGTACGTATTTTACAGCTTTTTCAAGGGTTTTCAGCTCTTGAATCCTTTCATGTGCTATTGAGATAAGTCTTCTCTTAATTCAATCAATATGTCTATGTGTTGGTTGTCTATATCTTGTGTTTGTCTTGATTTCAACATGCTAGGCTAGATTTATCTTGTGTTTGCTTAGATCTAATGAAACCTAGATGTTAATTATGTGTTGATCACTTGTTTATGGTTGTATTGGATGAATGATTTCAATGTTAGGCTTAAGAAAACTGGCAGATCTCCATTGTGTAACATGCTTGAACATCTTAGGAAACATGAACCGATGTGTACTAGGTTTTATTGGTTGTATTTAATGCATGAGTAAATTCTAATGATCCCATGTTAGGAGCTTCTTAGCTGGTTCGACATAGGAGTGAAGTAGGCACTCATAGGATTGGGGAAGTAAGTACGCCACCCCATGAATGATATTAAGGAATACAATCCGTCATCCACGCAACTATAACAAGTAATTAACGTGTAAAAGATATCTAGGGAGTAGTGAAATCTAAGTAAACACATTTCTCCCATATATTGCTCACAACCTTAGTTTAATATAGTTTATTTTCATTTCTAGTATTTTATTTTGATTGCATCTTAGTATTGGGTTAGTTGACTAGCAACTAATTCCGCCCAAATCCTTCATACCCGAGATTTTAATTTGCTTTCTAAAAAATATAAAAATACAAAAAGAATCATCCCTCATCTCTAGACCTAGTCTTTAGGTTTTCTAATCCTAGCGACACTATTCCTAGCTGAACGATCAATCCCCCGGTACTTGTCGTTATGCTATACTACATCGATCAGGTACACTGCCTGGTGGGGGTTGTAAGCTTCTCAAGATCCCTTGAGAGGTAAAGCCTGGTGCAATCCCTACGCATCAAGTTTTTGGCGCCGCAGCTTGGGGAATAGTTATTGTCTAGGTTAGAATCTCTTTTTATTAGGTCTACTTGCTAGATTCCTTTCTAGTAAGATTTTATTTTTATTGTTAGGTTCTCTTTAGTCTATCTTTTTCTTCGTGCCTTTGTTAGTAAATTAAATTCATTGACTATTCCGTTGACTATTATGGAAAACGCGAATCCACCCCTTTCCCTTAGAGAAGTGACTGTGTTACGTGAACAAATTGAGAGTGAGATTAGGGAACTTAGGGAGCTTAATAGGTTGATTAAGGTTGAGCTCTACCATGCATTTAGTGACCTAGCAACCGCCTTGTATTCAAATGAGGACCTAGGGCCTAATGATTTTGTGAATGTCGTTGAGGAACTTGAAGAGGGGGAAATAGATCCGAAGCTAAATGATTATTTTAATCTATACCCCACTAAGGGGGAGATTGCATATTATAATAATCTTATTGATGACCCTCGATCTCCTTTTACTAGAATCGAACCTAAGATAAAGAGAGGCGACCCTAAGAATGCTAAGATACCATGTATGATTGGGTATAGACACGTTGACAATGCTTACATTGACTTTAAATCCCCAATCAACATTATTTCCTCAAGTGTTTATAACGATATAGTGAAAACAAGACTTGAACCTAGAAGAGATCCCAAATACCCCGGTGGAGTTTGTAACTTTGTCGGGAGAGTTAAAGGTCTACATGTCTTTGTTGGGAATTTCACTTATATCACCGACTTTATGATTGTGGAAGATCTTGCTAATGTTATTGATTGTCGATTATCCAATTTTGTGTTTGGTATACCGTTTGTTGAGGAGTCCAAGTTAGAATATGATGAGATAGAAGGGACAATCCGATTTGCAAGTAACACCAATAAGATCACTTATAGGATGCCTAATAGAATGAAAGAATTTCGCTTTATATCCCGATTTGACAAGGATAACATTGGTGCTTTTGAGGACATCAATGAAGAGGATAAGAAAAAGGGCATGGATTATGTATGGGAAAAGAGGAGTCTTTTCTACAAAGATTGCTGGACTCTAGGACCAAAGTATAAAGTCGATAAGGAATTTGCCCATAGGATTATAGGAGCGATTGAGAAAAAGGTGATTGGTTTCTACAAAGAACATTTACAATCAGAGAGTGAAACCAACGATGAGGTCACGTAGTAACCCATGACCTTGAGTCTAGCTACAAGACTCGTAAATAAAGAAAAGCGCTTCTTGGGAGGCAACCCATGATTTTGTGTGATTTTTATTTTTGTTTGTTTATTATTTGTTTCCTTATGCATGCTTTATTTTTATTGTTGGTAGATCATGTTTCAAAACTAAATAGTGGAAATACTTTACTTTGTTGTTTTGCCTAGTCTTAACTTCACCTAAAGGTATTTTTGCAAAAGATAAGTGTAAGGGGAAACCCCAAATATGTTTTTAAGAAACAAACCGATCATGATTCTCCACAATATTAAATGAACATGTATATTCGTATTTGTTAGAGTCAAATGCTTGTATCGAGTCATAATGATGTTTTGCAGGATTTTCCAGGAAGTAGAACCAAGTTTGGTGACACTCCTTGATTGGCACAATAGGATGCTCTACTTAGTTTAGTATTCTATATTTATGGCTTTTGTAACAATGATTATGGGTTGACATACTCATTTTCTATCAATGAATGACTTAATATGTGTTCCTAATTATCTTTTGCCATGCTTATTATTTGTTGGTATTATGATATATGTGTTTGCTTGTGCCATGCTTGTGCTTCTAATATTTTTCTTGCAAGAATTCCAATTCTCGAACCCTTGGTGCCCTCAAACGAGGGGGAGCATACATCAAGGGGGAGCTTCCCTTCTATTGGCTTAAACCTTTTTGATTTTACAAAAAGGGGGAGAAGTGAATATAAACTCAATAAATACTTGTCTAAAAATTAATTTTTGGATTTAATGAGTTTAGGTTTTGTAATCATCAAAAAGGGGGAGATTGTTGATATAAATAAATGACTAAAAACGTTATTCATATCTTTCGATATCTCTATGTTTTGATAATCACAAAACGAAAACTCATCAAACCAAAGATTATGACATAAACAAGTATTTAGTAGTAAATACTCATCTCTACCATTTAATCACTTAAGGTATGAATAAACAAAGTGTCTAATGTATTATAAGATCAAAGGAACACTTTTGTTAATCACTAGATATTTATAAAATGTCACAAAACATTTTATATATTTTGTAAAACATTTTTGGCATTAAAAGAATATGTTTAATTCATTACAAATTTGTGAATTCAAATTTTCAACCAAAAATGGCAAATCTAATCCAGAAAAATTTACTTCACAAAAGGACAAGAAAATCCAACATTCAGGAGGGCGGCCCCCTTAATTTTACTAGGCGGCCCCCTTAATCATTAAGGGGACCGCCCCCTAATTAAGGGGACCGGCACGCTCCAGAACAGTATTTTCTGGCCCTATAAATATTGGATCATTCCACATATTTTTCTCACCTTTTTGCACTAGAAACTTTCTGATCTAAACATTCATTTCCTTTCTCTAAAAATCCCTTGATCTTATATACTTTGATCTTTGTTTCAAAGTGATTCAAGCCTCAACACTCAAGTGCAAAGAGAAGAATACTTCTATTAGAAGTATTACAACTTAGTATCATCTTGCTATCTAAGTTGTGTGTTTATTTCATCTTGTTGATCTTTCATATTTTGGTGAATAAGGTGTATGTATTAGTTAGCTAGATTTAATTGTAGAATCTAGATTTGTTGTAAGTGTGAAGTGGAACTTGAAGTGAAGAAGTAGTGTTGGATAGTAGTGAAGATAGGAGATAGTAGCAATAGTGACTAGTAGTGAAGTAATTGAAGCTTTCAAGTGGAGAAGACTAGAAGACAATTAGTAGATTGAAGTTGTGAAGACACTAGTGGCTTGAAGGTGTGAAGACATTATTGGTTTGAAGTTGTAAAGACGTTGGTGCCTTGAAGTTGTGAAGTTGCAAGACATTGAAGTCGTGAAGTATTTTGTGAAGGCGTGAAGATACTTGTGGTGTGAAGAAATATAGAAGAAGTAAAAAGGTGTAAAGAAGGTGTGGTGTGATATTTTGTGTGAGATTGGTTCTAGCTACGATTAGAACTCGACATCTTGCTTTGTGTCGTTAATTGGTGTAAGCTTTTGGTGTGTACGTTTTTCTCCGCCATAAGGGAGGTTATTGACTTAGTGAAGAAAACTCTCGAGTTTGGTGCTCGGGGAATGGAGTAGGGCAAGGAAGGTGTCCTTGTAGCCGAACCACTATAAATCCTTTGTCTCTCGGTTTGATCTTTCGATCTCTCATTCTTTGCTTGCTTACTTACTAGCTTCTCGTACATTATTATAATTGTGTGTTGTGCATATATTGATTTCACATAAAGATCAAACTAGGTTCCATTTACTACATTAATTGTACATTAGTAAAATATAAGTATATACACTTATTAAAACACATATACATATATAAATACAAACTTATATTTAAGTGAGATATATGAAATTATAATTTCTATTCAAACACTTTAAATAAGTAAGTGTCTATGTGATATATGTGAATTAATTTGTATCTATACTTTGGTTTCAAAGGTTTATACTATTAGCATCAATTCTTTAAAAGCAAACTTTTATTAAACGAAAAAGACGTAAAACTATTCAACCCCCATTCTAGTTTTCCACACCTCCGAGCCTATCTTTTCGTTTCTAACTTTAAGCATTTTACTTAAAGGAAGAATTTGTTACACCCCACTTAAATGTACACCCAAATTGCCTTAGCCTTCCGTGTATGCACTCATCTTTAGTGCATTATTGTTATTTGTTAAACCCTAAGTTAATTATCTAATTGATTACATGGTTGCTAAGTCGAGTCATATCCTTGTACATATTGTTTTGGGACGATTGGGACTCATGGGTAAAGTACTTATTTTATGGAGTAATGGGGAAGAACATCATATATTACCCCCGTATGTGCGTTAATCTTAAAAGTACTCCAAGTGTTTTGATTTTCTTAATTCGAGTCATTAGATTAGTTTATTGTAAAGTGTGTAAAGATTCAAGTGTAAGGGGAATTTTCATTCCCTATGATGTATTATTTTGGATGGTAGGGTAAGAGTGTATGCAAAAAAAAATAATAATAAAAATCAAAAAAAAAAATCAAAAAATTAAAAAATAAAAAATAAAAAAAATAAAATAAAATAGAAAAAGAAAAAGAGAAAAAACATACAGACTACCATCCCTTTTCATTCTATGTTCATTTTATGTTTTTGTTATTTTTCATATATTAGCTTAAGTCGAGTCTAGTCTTGGCTTAGCAACGCCATATTGTACATGTAATTAACCAAGATTGTTAAATCGCCACCAGAAAAGACTGCCTATATCCAACAAACCCGTGTATTTCATATCCCTACACCTAACGTTACAACCCTTTAAAAGACCTCTTTGATAGTTTATCCTAGGTGCTTACGCCATGTGGTGGAGATTTTATCCTTTCACAAGCCTATGGTAATCTATTTTGCTATGACAGGTAGTGAGAGATATCTTCCGTTTCCATATTGTAATTTATACTTTATTACACCCGAGAGATGTGAGTATCTAAACACTATTTGTGAGATGCTAGTGTATGACCTCCGTGCTTGTCTTTGGTCTTTAGTGAAACGATTATTTGTTGTAATTACTTTTATATTAGTGTTAAATGACCCCTAACTTCTCTTTTGATTAGAATAAAAGCGCATTTGCTTGAGGACAAGCAAATCTCAAGTGTAAGGGTATATGATGAGGCGAAAAATAAACCACTTTTAGGGGGTCATTTAAGCCCGGAATTGAATTTATTTGATCAAATATTACCCTGAATCGTTCCTTTTGTGATTTTAGGTACTTTGGGAGTGAAATCTGGAAAAGGAAACAATTCGGACGTTTTTGGAGCATAAAAGTGAAGAAAACGCCAAAGACTTAATTTTCCATGCTGAGAACAGTACCTGGCGGTGTCAAGAGGAAAATCATGACGGCGTCAAGAGTAAAAGTGGTGACGATCCAGTGCAAACCTGACGGCGTTACAAGAAGGGCGTCAAGAGTTAAAATCATGACGGCCTGCATAAGGTGTATACATGACGGCGTCAGACCCAGATCTAGGCAGTCCGAGGAACTATTTGGCGGCGAGATAACGGCGTCAGACATTTGTTCGTGACGCCGTCACCTTCCAAACTCTATACATAGTTTTCTATTTTTCATTCATTAGAGAGGAACTTGTGTGGAGAAACCCTAGTGTAAAACCTCGCGAAAATTCGTATAATTAACTTCGGTTAATTATATAAATAATCTTTGTCATTATTGTAATCACCATTTTTACGGGAAAATTTAAAATTTTCTTTGTATATTAAAATGGTCACGATTACGATATCGTCAAATTCGTCAAACGACAAAACAAGTTCTCGACAAAATTAACAAAATATTAATTACACTAAACCTAATTGATAAAAACTAAATTACTAAAATTAACTAAAATCCAACGGGCCCTTAATCTCCCTAAGCCCAACCGGCCCAAACTATAAACCCATTTTATTTTATAAAATTTCGTATAGGTCGACTAAGTAAGCCACAAAACGTCTCGTTCATTTTTAATTCGTACACACGACCTATGTATATTTTTGCACATCCTTGTTAAGCTCCTAGCCAACTATTAGTGTGTCGAATTTCACGTTCACACGTTGAGGTTTGATACGTTTTTAAGAGGCATTCCGTTTAGCTATGAATCAACCCAAACGATTCATACAAAAATTCATTTCTTATCCGTTTTCATTCCCGTTTATTCCTATGAGTTTCTAATATTATTTGTAACATATTTTCATGTGTAAATAATAACTATGATCGACTAAGACTCCTTAAAACGCAAATGAGCAACTCGTTTGCTAATAAAAATGGATGTCGACATATTAAGAACTCACAAGGACGATTTACATTGGCTACCTTTCACAAACCAATTTAAAATACTACTCTAGGCAATGCACAGTGGTGCTTGTCCCTCACAATTATTTGTATCATTTGCAACTCAAATCTTCATGTATATATATATATATATATATATATATATATATATATATATATATATATATATATATATACCGATCGACTTTCCATTTCCTTCATCATCACAAATCGTTTCTACTCTTTCTCCATTCTAAGATAACATGAAAACCTCAAGCGAACCATACGAGTACAGTTTGGAAGTAAGACGTTTGTAACTTCTTGTTATACGATCCATACTTGTCTCTTCTAGTCGAACGTGTATCTATACTACTCTTTTCATCCGTTTCTCTCGACTCTCTACCACCCTAGAGGTGTAGTAAGTCGTCTCCACTCTTTCTCGTTTCATATCATACATTATTTTCATTCCATGCATCATGTTTATTATTTTTCAAACATATATTAACTTTGCATTAATATTTACGTACGTATATACATATAGAAAGTATTACGTGACTAGCCTCTATCTTGGAAGGCCTAGGAGTCACGTATCACGCTTAAAATACGTTTAAAGTTTTTGTACATGCATCATATTTACTTGTTTTGAACTCTTATATACACGTATAAAATCATGCATACATAAAAATATTTCTAAGTCACTTTCTTATATATAAAAACGATCTAAACACCATACAAAAACGACGTATATCTTTTTATTTCACGTAACAAGCATATCATATTTTTCTACGTACTAATAGACCATCTAGAAAACTATTAGTTTCGTTTATATAACTTGTAAAAATAATCACGTTTGAACACCCTACTCGAGCCAAAGCAAATCGACACAAACCAGTTTTTCAAACTAAAAATCTATATAAAACCTTTATGTTTGTCGAGTGGGCTTAACCAAGGCCCAACAAGACTTCACGATTTAACAGCCCACTGGGCCCATAAAATATATTTTTAGAATCACAAACTAAGCTCAAGTTCAAGCCCAAAATAATTTTCATGCCCTCGCCTCTAAATTTTTAAATGGGCTTTTGTTTAGTTCGAATGAGGCCCAAAGCTAAAAAAATAAGCTTTTTATAAAATAAGCTGTTGAAATAAGCTTGAAATTAATAAAAGAAGTCACGGAAATTTTTATAAAATTTTTATAATCACTTTTGCAAAATTGGACTAAAAATGTAACGCGGCGACACATATAGGGACTAAATGTGAAAATTGTGAAAACTGAGGACTAAAAATGTAGAAACAGAAAGAAAGGATATAAAATTGATAATATAGTATTGTTACAAGCTTAGATTGTAATATTGGACATGTAGTGGACTATAATTGTAAAATATATATAAAAAGGACTAACGGTGTGACGCTAACGCCGTTAGTATAAAAAGTGTAAAATTGGAAAAAGGACAAGGACTACACATAATCTATTTGACATTCTTATTTTATTTTCTATTTTACGGCAACCCTCACGTCATATGCATTTTCGTTTCATTTTATATATATATATATATATATATATATATATATATATATATTAAATTTTCGTTAATAGTATATATAACGATACTTAAAAGGTTAATATTTTTACTTACGATTCAAAAAGGTAAAACTACGATGGATATTTTAAATAAAGTATTTTCATATCATGCATGGCATAATAATTTCACTTCACATCATCTATTCGTCATAACGAATAATGTTTATTCGTTATTCGTTCGTAATTTCCAAATAGTATTTGGTTATATTCTCTGATAAATTTATTTATCAGGTTCCGTATCAAAGACGTTTCCATAATCGTTCCCATAAATCTCATCCTACTTTACTTTTCATCATTTCCAAATCAATCCAGATGAGTCATAGCCCCATTTCAAATAATTGTTTTTAACTCATTGGGGGAGATACATGCTTACATATACTTTGATAACTTGATAAGTATATGAAATAAAATAAAATACATGATCCAAATCAATTTCCTAATTGATATTAAAATAATATAATTTGTGATTAATAATATGTTAATGTTTCCAATGTGATTATTGTGGTATGTGAAATATATATTTACTGATGAATTATTTGACTGAAATATTGATACTCATATGAAAATGTTCTCAATTCAATTATTGTGGTATGTGATATAAATGTGTTACTGGCGAAATATTCAAACTGAATTTCTGATACTCAAATGGTGATATTTTCAAACTGAATTTCTGATACTCAAACGATGATATTTTCAAACTGAATTTCTAATACTCAAATGATGATATTTTCAAACTGAATTTCGGATACTCAAAAGATGATATTTTCAAACTGAATTTCTGATACTCAAGCAATGATATTTCCAAACTGAATTTCTGATACTCAAATGATACTATTATCAAATTGATCTCTGTGATACGATACTTGATTTCATGATGTTATGCTAAATGAGCCCATAGGTCCTTGATATTGCCTAAGTTAGCTTATCGCCATAAAGCCCCTCTATCATGAGCCATTAATCACTGTAAAGTGAGCGTGAATATAGTGGACAGATTCGAAGCCTGTTTCGGGTTGACCTCCGATCCCACTAATGCTTGACGGAATGCCAAATTGCAATTGGTTAGCCGCATTAGTCGTGATACACTATATTTAAGT
The DNA here is from genome assembly GCA_030686995.1 of Artemisia argyi. Lineage (NCBI taxonomy): Eukaryota > Viridiplantae > Streptophyta > Magnoliopsida > Asterales > Asteraceae > Artemisia > Artemisia argyi. The sequence goes on from CM060699.1 coordinate 143,359,772, forward strand.
AAAAATAGGAATTGGCAAATCACCTATTACACGAGGGCAAATTCTGTCATTGATTTGATAGAACACCCCTTCTGTTAACGTCTTGCGTGTCATGAGGCTTGGTGCAATATCTATAAGGGAAAGATATATGTATTCAACATATATTTAGATACAGCTGTATAGGTTTGGCCATATGTGAATTGTTTATCTGATCGATTTAGTATTATGAGTTTCCAGCTCATGTTAAGATTATTGGTTCTTTATTGAATGTGATTGAATAATTATATGATTTATTTGTGATTATATTCGATACTTGTTTCCTTTCTGTTTGTATTTTATTAATACCAAATATTCCTGAAATCTAACAAAATAAAGGGTTTTTCCTAAAACTCTATGAACTCACCAACCTTTGTGTTGACACTTTTAAGCATGTGTATCTCAGGTAATTTAACGGAGCAGGACAAGACACGGAGTGGGCATATATTACTCTGATAAATTAAAATGGTGTAAAAATCAAATTTGTCATTTTTACAAGCCTTTATATCTTTTCATAAGATTTTAAATCAAATTATTCATCTTTTATCAAAAATATTATTTAAATGACAAATGACTTTCAAAATGTTTCTTTTAAACCGTTTTCTGTGGTTAAAACTTCGATCCTCACCGTAACACCCAAATTAATTTTCCGCTGCGACAAACTTAAATTTTGGGGGTGTTACAGATTGGTATCAGAGATACAGTTATAGAGAATTAAATGTTTTCAAACATCAAAACTATAACTATATTTTCAAAATAATGATTTTACACCATAATATTTTATGCCCTCCGTGTCTGCAGACTGTTGTGCTCCATACTTTATTTGTTAGCTTCGCTTTTTTATAAAGATAACGTCACACATGTGAAATGGACTAGATTAGATACTACAGGGACTACTATTGTCAAGTAGGCAAAGTAATGTTGTAATGAGCCTATAAATACCCCTCATGACTCTCCATGAGGGGTGTGGGAAATTGTGTGTGTAACCAAACCTTTGTCATTTTAATAAACCACCTTTTCTTTACCTTTCTCTCTCTACTTTCTCTCTCTAGAACAATGATGTATTTTGATCAACCGCGACCTCCCGAACGTGTTTCTTGTGTTCTACAATTGGTATCAGAGCTAACCGGGGGCGAATCGTGGTGTTTTTGGGTGTAAAATCGTGTCTTTAAGTGAATTTTGATTCGAAGTTACTGTTCATCGCCAAAACTTTTCGAGTTAGAAGTAGTTTTTCGAGTTTGGAACCAATTCTATCGAGTTTGGAGTTTGGACTGTTTATCGAGTTTGGGTACAATTTTTTATCGAGTTAGGATACATGTGTTATCGAGTTAGGATACATGTGTTATCGAGTTAGGATACATGTACTTATCGAGTTAGGATTTTTTGCCGAGTTAGGCTGTTTCACCTAATCGTTTATCGAGTTAGGTTTTTTGTGGCTTACTCCTAAGTCGAAACTCTGCCAATATTTCTAATGGATATCGAGTTAGATGAAGTTAATGGTTATCGAGTTTGAAGAAATATGGCTATCGAGTTTGAAGGTTTATGATTATCGAGTTTGGGAAGCTATCGAGTTTGGGAAGGTTATCGAGTTTGAGATGGTTATCGAGTTAGAGGATGCTATCGAGTTTGAAAAGGTTACCGAGTTAGGAGCTTTATCGAGTTACATGGTTTATCGAGTTAGACCAAAAAAAAAAAAAAAAAGTTTTTTGGCGGGAAAATTTGAGTAAATTTTATTTTTGAGAGGAGACTAAACGTTCAATTTTTACGCGAGATTTTAATTTTGGTACAAGGTTGAAAATTTTGGCCCGAAATTCAAATTTTTAAGCCAAAATTCAAATTTTTTCGGTGAAATTTTGCGTAAAAATTTTCAAAACTCAAATTTTTCTGGTAACCTTAGAATTGCATTTCATGGTGATTTCCAAATTCTGGGCGAGCAATTTTTCCAATTTTATTTTTGGAGGGAAAATACGAAATCACTACGAATCACCCAAAATAGAATTTCAAGATTCACCAAAAACACACCACGTTTTGCTTAAACGATCCTGATCAAGAATCACATTCAAATGACAACGGCTAGTATCAGATTTTTGTGACTACGGAGTTTTTGTACGATATTGCTTATTTGGGTTTCAAGTTCATTTCACGGGCATGTGTACTTATTTATCTCAAAGTCTAGGGGTGGATGGATGCATGACTTTCGGAGATACTTGTTTGAGCAAACACTGGTAGAGATAGTGATTAAGACTTGGATTATCTAGTTATACTCGATGTAAGGAGTTACATTGTAGTACTCACGGGTTATAGCTATCACTTTAAGGAGTTACGTTGTAGTACTCAGTGTCACACGAAGTTGTGGATAGTTCAAGAGGCGGAGATTTCATATACTGTTTACGCGTTTGAGTATATGGATCAACCTATGCTTAAAGGAGTTACGTTGTAGTGCTCAGTATAGGTTCTTAGTCACACCTTCGTACAAGATCAAGTCACATATCTACGAGATGTTTACTTCATTCTCAAATTGGATATATTGGGTTCTCTCCATACAGTGGTCATTTACTAGCTAGTTGGAATTTGAAGAGGTCGCTTAAAGGTTGAAGAGAAGAGAAGAGATTGTAGAATAAAGAGAGTCATACTTTTGCGACACATACTCACAACTTATGCTTACACGGTCTATCTATATTGCATCAGAAGTGTAAAGTACGGGTAATTTTGGCATGTACACACAATAGTATGATGATTTCGATACATCGCAACCATCAGGAGGGAGAAGAACATGCCAAAAGAAGTAGTGTTTCATCTCTAGTACGTTGGTTGATCGAGGGAATTGTGCTTACACTAGAACCGAAGAAGTACTAATGATGTGTATATCGGAGCGTATTACCAACCTTCTGTGCAATACTATGTGAGTTATGCTATGATGCTCCCAGAACGACAACCACGGTGCAAACTCATTAGTATCTACCTTATCCGCTGCGAGATGAGAAGAGAGTTGTCTGTTCAGGAGGGAGCAGAGAAAAAAAATTAATTAAGGCTCACTAGTTAGGAGGGAGTAATAACCTAACTAGACCATTACAGTTGAAGTTCAGAGCTACAAAGACCTTTGCAGTCAGTGTCAAAGATCATACGCCGAGATCGTCGGAAGAGAGAACTTCAAGTCTGCCTCAGTATCTAGACTACAGAGACTCTGCGCTTCAACAACGCCAACATAGTTTACTATTGTTGTAATTTACATGTTTATGTGTTTATAGGTCTCATTGTATCCATTCATGTGTGACGATATCTTGGAGGGAGATTGTTAGCTTCGCTTTTTTATAAAGATAACGTCACACATGTGAAATGGACTAGATTAGATACTACAGGGACTACTATTGTCAAGTAGGCAAAGTAATGTTGTAATGAGCCTATAAATACCCCTCATGACTCTCCATGAGGGGTGTGGGAAATTGTGTGTGTAACCAAACCCTTGTCATTTTAATAAACCACCTTTTCTTTACCTTTCTCTCTCTACTTTCTCTCTCTAGAACAATGATGTATTTTGATCAACCGCGACCTCCCGAACGTGTTTCTTGTGTTCTACATTATTTGTTGAGATTATCTTACATGCTTAATAGTTACTCATATACAATTGTTATTTCCTCTGTACTGTTATATCCTTAACATACAAAATACTCATAAAATATTATTCTCGGTTACTACTGTAGCATGTCTTCAAGAACGCCCGTGAATATCAAATCTACTATCCATAATACTAATACCTCGTCAATCAATAAAAATTCTCCAAATAATGAAGATCCTTACGTACAAATAATAAAATCCCAACCTAATATAGAACTCAATCCGAGATCACCTTCGTCGTCACCTATTCGTTCACCTTTACGTCAAAGAATCCGGAGAGCTACCGAATCATATGAAAATTTGATTGGTGGCCAGGCAACATTCGAAGTTGGACAAGGTTCGATCCAAGAGATATCATGGACGAATGTTAAACCAATTTCTCTGTTACCTTATACTTCAGATTCTACAATACCAAATTCTCCAAATAATTTATCTTCACCTAACTCTCCCGACTACGGTATAAGCACTCCTGAATCAATATGGAATCTTATTTATCGACATGCCGGCATATTGGATGCTTACACCGAACAGCTAAAAGGGTTACGACCAACTCAATTTGAATGGTACGACCGTAACCTTGACGCGTTGTTCAAGAGGGCAGATGCTGAAAGGCGAACAATATGTGAGTTAGGAATAAAGATTAATGAAATAAAGGACAACACCAACCAGGAACTTGGAAGTTTGGACTCCAGGGTTCGTTGTGCAAGAAGAGAACACGGTCAAACACATGTAAGAATTGGAGATATTGAGAGAACCCTATGGATGGCCAGAGATGCAGCCAGAAACCAGGGTCAAAAGATTGCCGCATTAGAGAGTATGTTGGCAAACCAAATGAACATGTGTCAAGAACGCTTCTCAAACATGGAAGCTGCACAACTTGAACTTGAGAAAGAAATTAGACATTTACGTCAGAGGCGTAACTAATCTTAAGTTTACAAGTTTCCTTGTTGTTCCTAATAAACCAAATAGACTTGGTTAATATTTCTTGTAATGTTCAATAAATTCTGAAACTTCAGAACATGTAATCAAAACATATTGTATAATAACATCCTTTCTGTTATATATATATATATATATATATATATATATATATATATATATATATATATATATATATACATATATATGTTATGAATCAATCTTTTCTTCCGTATAAATCATGCATGTAATGAATCCCCATATTTCATGCAAAAATCTCATCATTTGTTATTTCTATAATAACCAAATGATTCTATTCAGATCAATGGAGTATTAATAAAAGATCTTGTATCGTTTATCTTGCAAAGACAATCGGTCAAGTTATTAATATTTTGTTTACATCTGTAATATTGTTGGATCGATATACTCTGATCAAACTACTTTGTAGCTTGTAAGGGTTTAACAATATTGAATAAACTCAATACTATTAATATTGAAACACTGTTTTGACCTTGTAAAGTATGCGGAATCTACTAACACAAAGCTTAAGAAAACTTTTATATTAACCAAACTTAGAACCTGCTTTGTTACACAGATTCACTAACAATCCCTAACTATTAACTTTGATCAACTTCTAAGACTTGTAAAACTTCTAAAAAAACTCTTAAACTCTATCGACCAATACCTCTTAAGGCTCTTTATATAGATAACCTTAAGTCGGTTTACAACATATAATCCTTGAACGACAAGTAATAATCCCTAACTAATTCTAGAATATTCTCTTAATATTACACATTAATCCTTGTCTAATATTGCACATCAGTCCTTGCATCCTTCGAAGTACTTTAAGCAATCTTCATATCAGCAGTACTTTGACTTTATTCTTTAGCAGTACTTTGACTTTTGTTCTTCATGCAGCAGTACTTTGACATCCAGAAGCACTTTGATATTTCATATCCCAACAAATATTATTCAAATCTACCGTAAGATTTCTTACTAATTGCTAAGATTTCAATGATGTATTAAACGGAGATACTTGTTTGAGCAAACACTGGTAGAGATAGTGATTAAGACTTGGATTATCTAGTTATACTCGATGTAAGGAGTTACATTGTAGTACTCACGGGTTATAGCTATCACTTTAAGGAGTTACGTTGTAGTACTCAGTGTCACACGAAGTTGTGGATAGTTCAAGAGGCGGAGATTTCATATACTGTTTACGCGTTTGAGTATATGGATCAACCTATGCTTAAAGGAGTTACGTTGTAGTGCTCAGTATAGGTTCTTAGTCACACCTTCGTACAAGATTAAGTCACATATCTACGGGATGTTTACTTTATTGTCAGATTGGTTATATTGGGTTGTTTCTCTAGTCAACGGTCATTTACTAGCTGGTTGGAATTTGAAGAGGTCGCTTATAGGTTGAAGAGATGAGATTGTAGAAAAAGAGAGTTATAATTTTGCGACATATACTCACAAATTATGCTTACACGGTCTATCTATTTTGCACGAGAAGTGTAAAGTACGGGTAATTTTGGCATGTACACACAATAGTATGATGATTTCGATACATCGCAACCATCAGGAGGGAGAAGAACATGCCAAAAGAAGTAGTGTTTCATCTCTAGTACGTTGGTTGATCGAGGGAATTGTGCTTACACTAGAACCGAAGAAGTACTAATGATGTGTATATCGGAGCGTATTACCAACCTTCTGTGCAATACTATGTGAGTTATGCTATGATGCTCCCAGAACGACAACCACGGTGCAAACTCATTAGTATCTACCTTATCCGCTGCGAGATGAGAAGAGAGTTGTCTGTTCAGGAGGGAGCAGAGAAAAAAAAATTAATTAAGGCTCACTAGTTAGGAGGGAGTAATAACCTAACTAGACCATTACAGTTGAAGTTCAGAGCTACAAAGACCTTTGCAGTCAGTGTCAAAGATCATACGCCGAGATCGTCGGAAGAGAGAACTTCAAGTCTGCCTCAGTATCTAGACTACAGAGACTCTGCGCTTCAACAACGCCAACATAGTTTACTATTGTTGTAATTTACATGTTTATGTGTTTATAGGTCTCATTGTATCCATTCATGTGTGACGATATCTTGGAGGGAGATTGTTAACTTCGCTTTTTTATAAAGATAACGTCACACATGTGAAATGGACTAGATTAGATACTACAGGGACTACTATTGTCAAGTAGGTAAAGTAATGTTGTAATGAGCCTATAAATACCCCTCATGACTCTCCATGAGGGGTGTGGGAAATTGTGTGTGTAACCAAACCCTTGTCATTTTAATAAACCACCTTTTCTTTACCTTTCTCTCTCTACTTTCTCTCTCTAGAACAATGATGTATTTTGATCAACCGCGACCTCCCGAACGTGTTTCTTGTGTTCTACAAAAACTTTAAGAATCGTCTAAATACCAATTTTGAAAGTGGATTTAAAGAATGAAGAAAGATAATTAAACTTCATTTGAAATAGACAAGTCGGTTTGTTCCTTAGTAATCCCATATCAAGAGTTGATCATTGATAAAATGATACAACAAAGACATATCTTGAAATTAGATTACAGTAGGGAGTCAATTCAGTCTATCATCAATGAAATAATTAACTTCATTATTTAAATTTTTCTGATATTATATGGATTCTAATGTTGAGTTTCATTTATGTTTACAGAAAATGGAAAACATGAATAATGCATATCAATCATCATCAGAAATCACCATGACTCCTGGAGCTATCCAGAAATTGGTAAATGACATAGTGTCGGTGGTACTAGAAGGGACTACCGTAGTTTATCCGAGAAGAGAGACGGGTATACTTGGTAATCAAAACCCTGCAAGTTTCATGAAGTATAGGCCACCTCACTTAAAGATTCAAGAAGGAATGATCAACCCTACCATCAACCATCATCAAGGAATTAGGCATGGAATTTTTCCAACTGGAAATAATCAGAAGAGGAAACTTCCCGAGACAGGAATCATCAATCCTATCTACTGCAACATCTTCAATGCTCAAGACCGTTATCGCAAACATCTAGAAGACCGTATGAAGTATCAACATCAGCTGGGACTCAATCAGAAAGCTAATAGAAATTGTCTTGTCGCACCTATTTCTGGAAGTGGTTATCTTGGAACTCTACCTTGGTGTCAAAAATGCAACCAGCATCACACCGGGAAATGTAGGGTTAGATGCACGAAATGTCAGAAATTTGGTCACCAGGCAATTAGCTGTAGGACTAAGGACATGAAAGTACAACCAACAACCATTGTATGTCACGGATGTGGTGGACATGGTCTTCATGTGAAACGATGTCCAAACTACAATGTTAATTGGAAAGCCAAGACCTTTACAAGAAAATGAAGAATCTTTAAAGACCTTGATAGTATCAAGGAAATGGCAACTAGATTGGAACAGATGAGTAAATTCCTGTTGAAGATAAATAAAATCTAGTTTAAAATTTCCTAAGTTGTATTTCTTTCCTGTATTTCACTTCAAGTTACGATGGATGTAACTTAAACAATAATCTTTCTACTGTATCGAAAAATCTCCCTTGTAATATTTCCATAATAATAATAATCCAAGTTAATTTCAATTTCTGTCTCATCTACCAAATAACAATATACAATAATTACTCCATAAATTTTTGAATTATAATATGAATCCTAAAATTTTCCACTTTATTTCAAAAAGAAATTACGTGTTATATCATAAAAATAGCACGTTGAACACCATCTAAAACAATTTATAGAAATATATGATTGAACCAAATATCACATCATTTGGTCCTCAATTATACATAACCTGATCAACTATGTATAATTTAGGAAGAATTTTGTTATGAAAGGAACAATGATATTTTCAAATAATTTAATAACAATTTTCATTTAAAAGCAAGATAAAAAGCTAAAATAAATTGTTCATAATACATTGAACAACCGATAATAAATACCTATCATATGTCATCACCATTATGATAGAAATCAATAAAAGCACAAGCAAGAAAACACCAATAATTCACAATAACTAACAAAAGACATCAATAGCGAAATTTTTATTTAAAATCCATAAAAATTAATACATAAACAAATAATTAGCATCGGAAGTGCTATCGTTACAATTATTACAATACAAACAAAAGAATCTTCAATAGGTTGATCCGCTATAATAAATAAGACTACCAACAACAAAACAATAGCAAGAGCCACCACAGGATGAATCACTTTAATTATGCTGAAAAATAAATATAAACCAAATATTAAAAACAATAATGAGACAAATTCTTAAAAACAAAACGAGTTTATTCCTTATTCGTTACAAGAAAATAAAAACATAACAAGAATTTAATCCAAAACAACCCTATTTCAAGATTTTACCCCCAGATCTTGTCGACGGTAATAGCAAGGATAGTCAGGGGTACGACAAACATCAAGATCGCGACCAAGAATCCAAAGTCTTCATCCGGAGCGTACGCCAAGTAGATAGCAACAAGGACGACGTACACGATCGCTAAGATGGTTATGAGATGCGGCATTTTGATGGAAAAATGAGAGGAAAGTGATTAATGGAAGAAGTGGAAATTGGTAGTGGTATATATAGGCCAAATGTGACCGTTGGGCACTATTCCTGACCGTTGGGGCACTATTTACTAGCCGTTATTTCACTATTCATGACCACTATTTTCAAATATTTACAACCCTTAAATACGTCAGTTACCTTATCTTGTTGGGTACAAGTAAATCTAACTGAATCCCGTTTCCGTAGTTTTAGGAATAAAAATCTCCCGACAACCTCTGTTCAAAAATTCTTTACTCAAGTAATCACATTAAATTTGAATTTCGGGACGAAATTCTGAATGACATGTGGGTACTGTAAAACCTCGCAAAAATTCGTATAATTAACTTCGGTTAATTATATAAATAATCTTTGTCATTATTGTAATCACCATTTTCACGGGGAAATTTAAAATTTTCTTTGTATATTAAAATGGTCACGATTACGATATCATCAAATTCGTCAAACGACAAAACAAGTTCTCGACAAAATTAACAAAATATTAATTACACTAAACCTAATTAATAAAAACTAAATTACTAAAATTAACTAAAATCCAACGGGCCCTTAATCTCCCTAAGCCCAACCGGCCCAAACTATAAACCCATTTTATTTTATAAAATTTCGTATAGCTCGACTAAGTAAGCCACAAAACGTCTCGTTCATTTTTAATTCGTACACACGACCTATGTATATTTTTGCACATCCTTGTTAAGCTCCTAGCCAACTATTAGTGTGTCGAATTTCACGTTCACACGTTGAGGTTTGATACGTTTTTAAGAGGCATTCCGTTTAGCTATGAATCAACCCAAACGATTCATACAAAAATTCATTTCTTATCCGTTTTCATTCCCGTTTATTCCTATGAGTTTCTAATATTATTTGTAACATATTTTCATGTGTAAATAATAACTATGATCGACTAAGACTCCTTAAAACGCAAATGAGCAACTCGTTTGCTAATAAAAATGGATGTCGACATATTAAGAACTCACAAGGACGATTTACATTGGCTACCTTTCACAAACCAATTTAAAATACTACTCTAGGCAATGCACAGTGGTGCTTGTCCCTCACAATTATTTGTATCATTTGCAACTCAAATCTTCATGTATATATATATATATATATATATATATATATATATATATATATATATATATATACCGATCGACTTTCCATTTCCTTCATCATCACAAATCGTTTCTACTCTTTCTCCATTCTAAGATAACATGAAAACCTCAAGCGAACCATACGAGTACAGTTTGGAAGTAAGACGTTTGTAACTTCTTGTTATACGATCCATACTTGTCTCTTCTAGTCGAACGTGTATCTATACTACTCTTTTCATCCGTTTCTCTCGACTCTCTACCACCCTAGAGGTGTAGTAAGTCGTCTCCACTCTTTCTCGTTTCATATCATACATTATTTTCATTCCATGCATCATGTTTATTATTTTTCAAACATATATTAACTTTGCATTAATATTTACGTACGTATATACATATAGAAAGTATTACGTGACTAGCCTCTATCTTGGAAGGCCTAGGAGTCACGTATCACGCTTAAAATACGTTTAAAGTTATTGTACATGCATCATATTTACTTGTTTTGAACTCTTATATACACGTATAAAATCATGCATACATAAAAATATTTCTAAGTCACTTTCTTATATATAAAAATGATCTAAACACCATACAAAAACGACGTATATCTTTTTATTTCACGTAACAAGCATATCATATTTTTCTACGTACTAATAGACCACCTAGAAAACTATTAGTTTCGTTTATATAACTTGTAAAAATAATCACGTTTGAACACCCTACTCGAGCCAAAGCAAATCGACACAAACCAGTTTTTCAAACTAAAAATCTATATAAAACCTTTATGTTTGTCGAGTGGGCTTAACCAAGGCCCAACAAGACTTCACGATTTAACAGCCCACTGGGCCCATAAAATGTATTTTTAGAATCATAAAGTAAGCTCAAGTTCAAGCCCAAAATAATTTTCATGCCCTCGCCTCTAAATTTTTAAATGGGCTTTTGTTTAGTTCGAATGAGGCCCATAAGCTAAAACAATAAGCTTTTTATAAAATAAGCTGTTGAAATAAGCTTGAAATTAATAAAAGAAGTCACGGAAATTTTTATAAAATTTTTATAATCACTTTTGCAAAATTGGACTAAAAATGTAACGCGGCGACACATATAGGGACTAAATGTGAAAACTTTGAAAACTAAGGACTAAAAATGTAGAAACAGAAAGAAAGGATAAAAATTGATAATATAGTATTGTTACAAGCTTAGATTGTAATATTGGACATGTAGTGGACTATAATTGTAAAATATATATAAAAAGGACTAACGGTGTGACGCTAACGCCGTTAGTATAAAAAGTGTAAAATTGGAAAAAGGACAAGGACTACACATAATCTATTTGACATTCCTATTTTATTTTCTATTTTACGGCAACCCTCACGTCATATGCATTTTCGTTTCATTTATATATATATATATATATATATATATATATATATATATATATATATATATATATATATATATATATATATATATATATATATATATATATATATGTATTTATTAAATTTTCGTTAATAGTATATATAACGATACTTAAAAGGTTAATATTTTTACTTACGATTCAAAAAGGTAAAACTACGATGGATATTTTAAATAAAGTATTTTCATATCATGCATGGCATAATAATTTCACTTCACATCATCTATTCGTCATAACGAATAATGTTTATTCGTTATTCGTTCGTAATTTCCAAATAGTATTTGGTTATATTCTCTGATAAATTTATTTATCAGGTTCCGTATCAAAGACGTTTCCATAATCGTTCCCATAAATCTCATCCTACTTTACTTTTCATCATTTCCAAATCAATCCAGATGAGTCATAGCCCCATTTCAAATAATTGTTTTTAACTCATTGGGGGAGATACATGCTTACATATACTTTGATAACTTGATAAGTATATGAAATAAAATAAAATACATGATTCAAATCAATTTCCTAATTGATATTAAAATAATATAATTTGTGATTAATAATATGTTAATGTTTCCAATGTGATTATTGTGGTATGTGAAATATATATTTACTGATGAATTATTTGACTGAAATATTGATACTCATATGAAAATGTTCTCAATTCAATTATTGTGGTATGTGATATAAATGTGTTACTGGCGAAATATTCAAACTGAATTTCTGATACTCAAATGGTGATATTTTCAAACTGAATTTCTGATACTCAAACGATGATATTTTCAAACTGAATTTCTGATCCTCAAATGATGATATTTTCAAACTGAATTTCGGATACTCAAAAGATGATATTTTCAAACTGAATTTCTGATACTCAAGCAATGATATTTCCAAACTGAATTTCTGATACTCAAATGATACTATTATCAAATTGATCTCTGTGATACGATACTTGATTTCATGATGTTATGCTAAATGAGCCCATAGGTCCTTGATATTGCCTAAGTTAGCTTATCGCCATAAAGCCCCTCGATCATGAGCCATTAATCACTGTAAAGTGAGCGTGAATATAGTGGACAGATTCGAAGCCTGTTTCGGGTTGACCTCCGATCCCACTAATGCTTGACGGAATGCCAAATTGCAATTGGTTAGCCGCATTAGTTGTGATACACTATATTTGAGTAAAAATAGGAATTGGCAAATCACCTATTACACGAGGGCAAATTCTGTCATTGATTTGATAGAACACCCCTTCTGTTAACGTCTTGCGTGTCATGAGGCTTGGTGCAATATCTATAAGGGAAAGATATATGTATTCAACATATATTTAGATACAGCTGTATAGGTTTGACCATATGTGAATTGTTTATCTGATCGATTTAGTATTATGAGTTTCCAGCTCATGTTAAGATTATTGATTCTTTATTGAATGTGATTGAATAATATTTGTGATTATATTCGATACTTGTTTCCTTTCTGTTTGTATTTTATTAATACCAAATATTCCTGAAATCTAACAAAATAAATGGTTTTTCCTAAAACTCTATGAACTCACCAACCTTTGTGTTGACACTTTTAAGCATGTGTATCTCAGGTAATTTAACGGAGCAGGACAAGACACGGAGTGGGCATATATTACTCTGATAAATTAAAATGGTGTAAAAATCAAATTTGTCATTTTTACAAGCCTTTATATCTTTTCATAAGATTTTAAATCAAATTATTCATCTTTTATCAAAAAATATTATTTAAATGACAAATGACTTTCAAAATGTTTCTTTTAAACCGTTTTCTGTGGTTAAAACTTCGATCCTCACCGTAAAACCCAAATTAATTTTCCGCTGCGACAAACTTAAATTTTGGGGGTGTTACACCTAGGGCCGAACCTTGTACGTATTTTACAGCTTTTTCAAGGGTTTTCAGCCCTTGAATCCTTCCATGTGCTATTGAGATAAGTCTTCTCTTAATTCAATCAATATGTCTATGTGTTGGTTGTCTATATCTTGTGCTTGTTTTGATTTCAACATTCTAGGCTAGATTTATCTTGTGTTTGCTTAGATCTAATGAAACCTAGATGTTAATTATGTGTTGATCACTTGTTTATGGTTGTATTGGATGAATGATTTCAATGTTAGGCTTAAGAAAACTGGCAGATCTCCATTGTGTAACATGCTTGAACGTCTTAGGAAAGATGAACCGATGTGTACTAGGTTTTATTGGTTGTATTTAATGCATGAGTAAATTCTAATGATCCCATGTTAGAAGCTTCTTAGCCGGCTCGACATAGAAGTGAAGTAGGCACTCAATGGATTGGGGAAGTAAGTACGCCACCCCATGAATGATATTAAGGAATACAATCCGTCATCCACGCAACTATAACAAGTAATTAACGTGTAAAAGATATCTAGGGAGTAGTGAAATCTAAGTAAACACATTTCTCCCATATATTGCTCACAACCTTAGTTTAATATAGTTTATTTTCATTTCTAGTATTTTATTTTGATTGCATCTTAGTATTGGGTTAGTTGACTAGCAACTAATTCCGACCAAATCCTTCATACCCGAGATTTTAATTTGCTTTCTAAAAAATATAAAAATACAAAAAGAATCATCCCTCATCTCTAGACCTAGTCTTTAGGTTTTCTAATCCTAGCGACACTATTCCTAGCTGAACGATCAATCCCCCGGTACTTGTCATTATACTATACTACATCGATCAGGTACACTGCCTGGTGGGGGTTGTAAGCTTCTCAAGATCCCTTGAGAGGTAAAGCCTGGTGCAATACCTACGCATCACTAGGACCCTCACCATTTTCACTTTGTAAACCAGTGCCCTCAGAGGTGACCAAATTATCTTCTATTTGGGTTGCAATGGCATCTGCTTCATCCTCAACTGTGTTAACACAGTCATCAGAAGCAGTTCCTCTATTGCCATCCTCATTAGAAGGATCCCCCTCTTCATCATTGGGACTTTGAGGACTCTTGATGTCAAAAAAACTTAAACATTCAGAATCTGTTCCACCAATCTCAGTTAGATCAAGAGAATGTTCATTACAAGATTTCATTTTAAAAGGAAATATAGTTTCATAGAACTTCACATCTCTTGAAAAGAAGAAAGTTTTCTTGTCAATACTATACAATTTATAAGCTTTTTTTCTCAGTGGAAAAACCAATTAAAATACATTTATCAGACCTTGGAAAAAACTTATCAGTATTATTTAAAACATTTGCAAAACACAGACATCCAAAAGCCCTCACATGAGAGAGATCAGGGTCCTTACCATACACTATTCTAAAAGGGGAAGCACCATACAAGACAGAGGAGGGAAGCCTGTTAATCAAATAAACAGCAGTTAAAATACACTCAAGCCACATAGACAAAGGAATCCCCCCTGAAACATAAGACTCCTAGCCACATTTAACAGGTGTCTATGTTTCCTTTCAGCAATCCCATTTTGCTGAGGAGTATAAGCACAAGAAGTTTGATGAATAATACCAAGATTATTAAACAACATAGACATTTTATTATTCACAAACTCTGTTCCATTGTCAGATCTAACAATTTTAACTCTTTTTTCAAACTGATTAAAGATGAGTTTTATAAAATTTTCAATATATTCACAAACTTCCATTTTGGACTTAAGCAAATAAACCCAAACAGCCCTGCTAAAGTCATAAACAATGGTAAGAAAGTACCTAAACCCATCTCTACTAGTAACTCTATAAGGCCCCCAAATATCACAATGAATCAGATCACCAATATTAACAGACTTATGGTCACTTAGAGGAAATGGTTCTCTAGTCTGTTTAGCTCTATGACATATGTCACAAGGAGTAGACTGATCACCTTTCCGAAACCCAATGGTCTTTTGCAAAACATTCATGACTTGATCAGCAGGATGACCAAGTCTACAATGCCACAAATCTCTAGACACATAACAAATAAAACCAGAATTACACAGACCATAAACGTACTCACCATGAGTATGACCATCAAACAAATATAGACCAGCAGACTAACTACCAGTCCCCACAATTTTGCCCAGATTCAAATCCTGAATATAACATTTTTGCTCATCAAAACCAACAAAGAACTTACTGTCTTTTATCATTTTATTAACAGAAAGAAGACTAACATTATAATCAGGCACAACTAACACATCAAAGAGCACAATATTATTAGTCAACTTTAAACTGCCAATAGCAACAACTTTGGCCATAGTCCTATTGGGATGGCCAACAGTTAACATTAAACTAGTAATATCAACCACATTATTCATATTTGTAGTAGAGTTAGTCATATGTTGATTAGCCCCACTATCAATAATCCATCCCAAAGTAACATTATACCCAGTACCACCAGTTTTAGAACAGAAAAATCTTTCAATGTTGAGATTAAAAAACACATTATGATTAAGAAAACTATGTTTAATACTTGCCATATTAGTTGAAGCACCAACAGCAGGCTTCTCATTAATCAAACTCAGAAGTTTCACCATCTGATCATTAGTGAAAGAACCAGACAAAGAACCAGAAGTAGATGGCAAGTTTTGAGATAAATCAGAACTAGCATTGAATCTTTTATTAGCACCATTTTAACTAACCAAGTTAGGATTTCTTTTAAAACCAAGAGGATAACCATTTAACTCAAAACACCTATCAATAGTGTGACCAATCAACCCACAATGTTTGCATAGAAGATTAGGATTAGGACCTCTATTATTATTAGTGTTACCTCTTCTGTTATTACTATTAGAATTAGAATTAGAATTGTTACTATTATTAGCATTATTCTTAACAGTAAAAGTAGCAGGCACACTTTTAACAATCAGAGAACCAGGAGAAAAACCTCTATGAGATTCTTCTCTTGAAACCACAGCAAAAGCATCCTTTACATCAGGTAAAGGATCTCTAGACAACAAATTACTTTGACATTTTGATACACATCATTCAAACCCATAAGAAACTGCATGAGTCTAACAAGTTGATTATGCTTAAGAGTATCCTCATGAGCAGCACAAGTACAAGCAGGCAAGAGAGTCAGAATATCAAACTCTCTCCAAAGGGAGTTGAGTTTATGATAATATTCTGGAACAGACAAATCACCTTGTTTTAACTCATTAATCTTATGAACCAAATTAAAAATAACAGAACCATCCATTTTGTCATAAGTTTCTTTCAATTCATCCCAAACTTCAGATGCAATCTCAGAATACACTTGTCGAAGGTACAACTCTTGGGACAAAGATCCAAGAATCCATCCTAAAACAATAGCATTGCACCTTTCCCATTGCTGAGAAAGCACAATACTAGTAACAGGTTTAACACAAGTACCATCAATAAAACCCATTTTATTTTTCCCTCTTAAAGCAATTTTCATTGCTGTAGACCACATTTTATAATTTTCAGCACCAGTCAATTTCACATTAACCAAAGCTAAGTTGGAATTATCATTAGCATGCAAATAAAGAGGATTACCAGCATCTAAACTACTAATAAGAACAGGTTCAGCCATAATAACAGAACAAGAAAAAAGAAGCAGACAAACAAAAAATAACTAAACAAACAGATAATCAAACAACCTAACAAAACAATTAAACCAATAATCACCAGACTTCCAAGACTGCCCAAGAACCTATCCTCCAACGGCCTAGACTCAAATAACAGACTTAAACTACAAAGAAAAACTAAAAACTCACACCCAAACCAAACTAAAACACCCAGTTTCACACCTGTCAGGGGGAAGAGCAGGTATCCTTGCTTCACACGGAAGTAGGTCAAGATGTTACTCCCTGAGTTTGCAGTGTCACCAGTAAAGTGTTCAGAGGTTTAAAAAAAAAGAAACTTACAGAGCTCTGAAATCGCAGCGGAAAAACCAAGTAGCAACCACCAACAGCCTTGATTCACTTAGTCAAGACTGTTGATAATCAAGATAATCAACCAGAAACCTCCACAGATCACCAAGAATCAAGATCCCCAAATTTCAAATTAGGGTTTCAAGAAACCCTAACTGAAAAAATCAAGAATCACAAAAAACCGTTGAGACAATCAACGATTCAACCCACGGCCGTCAAGAAAACAGCCTCAATCAACTCCAATTGCAAGCCAATCAAAGAACCCCAAATCTTAACCAAACCCTAAAATATCAAGAGCCAACGGAGATCAAAACCGAGGCTCTGATACCATGTGAAAACTATAGATCAGCTCAAAAATCACAACCACAACACAAGATCTCACCCAGCCAACCACCCCTTGGTGAATATTTTTATTACTAATAAAGTCAAGAAGATGAGTCCACACTGTGTGCTCACCAAACAAATACAAAAGAAAGGAAACTGCCCCCTTCAGAAGGATTCAGTTTATCACACTACAAGAACCAAGAATACAATAGAACCTCACTACACACTCTCAATCCTATACTAATACCAGAACCAGATGATCAAGATGATCACAATAACACCAAGACAATAAGACTGAATAGCAATGAGAGAATAAACCCTAATCGTTATTTTGAGAGATGAAGTTATGAGAGAGAGAGGCTGGGACATGAGCTTATATAGCATCAATTTACACTTCAGCCCTTCATGTTTAGAAACCTGCTAAACAAAGCTAAAAACACCAAACTGTGAGAAATAAGTACAGGAATAGTTCCTGTACTTATTTACCATGAGAGTGATTAATAAAACTACAATATCCAACATGTTTAGGTCGTTTAAATCGTAGCAAATTTTGGCTTCTTAGCTCTTTTAATATATCTATACTTTCCTTTTACAAAAGTTTCATCGGCTTTGTGACTACGTACTTGGAAATTTGTTTGCAAACTAGTTGGAATGTTTTTAAAACACCTTAATAACATCACGTATAAAGTGATGTTGCTGGTACGAGTGATGCGTGTGTATATATATATATATATATATATATATATATATATATGGATCTCATGCACCTAGTGCTTTATAGAGTAGCACATATATATTACAACGATGAGTATGGTTGCGGTATCAAAAATACTTTTGCTACTGAATGTTCAATTCCTACTCTCTTCGATCTCATTAATTATAAACAAATTTAAATAAAATAGTTTACATACTTTAACTTTTTTAATATGTGAAAGAGACAACAAAGAGTGGTTTGAAATGGGGTAAAAGAGGCCACATTTTACGTGGCAATAATTACCTTTTTTCTTTTTGCCGATAGTATGCGTGCTTTTTAATTTAAGTCCACATATACTAGAATCCATCATTTTACGCATTCGAAGTGGTTCTCCTTTCTCATATGCATTGTCAACATCGGTGATTAATTCATGCTTTAATTTCCACAATATTAGGGTAGGCGTGTGCTTAATATGTTTTTATCTTTTACTTGCATTTTCAATGGTTATAACTTATAAACATTAGTAACAAAGATGGTAGAGATTGAGGCGCAAAGTTTTTTTCTTATTTATTAGGAGGTGGCAATTCAATGGGACGTAAACTTGAAACCAACGCAAAAAAACAATAATATATATAGGATTGGGTCAACATAGGTATCGGGTTGTGTTCACGTCGACCCACTTAATACAGTTTTTATGGTGGGAATGGTTTAAACGAGTCGACCTGTCAACCCTAATTTGTATCCCTTTTTAAAAAATTTGCTACGGGTTAAACATGTTATAATGCTTAAATGGGATAAATAGTGATCTGTCAACCTGTTTAACTTTTGTAACTTGTTTAACTTGACACCCTATATAGTAAACAAGCTAAATGAATCATTTTCGGGTCATATGTAAGTAGATTAGGTTAACATAAGTGACTCTTTCCTCTAAAAAGGTTGTGTTATAGCTTGAGACATTGAGTTATTTTGACCCGTCACACGAAACGACCAAACTGAAACCGTCCCAAGTTATCACCCTAATATGTAAACAAAACTATCTTCCGCTGTCCTACTTCAGGATAGTTTCGTTCACAGCCAACCTGCTAATGAACAGGTTAATGGCAAATGCCAAGAAACCTAGGCTGGTTTTTCGTTCACGTAGGAACAGAAGCTAAAAACGTAAAGAACCGTTTAAAAGAAAATTGAATAGTATTGATAGAATGAATTACGAAGAAGATGGTTTGTGGTTATATAGACCCATGAGTCCTAATACGACTATAACCAGGAAACCATTAGATAAAGATGCCTAACTAGAACATATATATGACCACACTTTTGAATTTCGTTTATTGTGCGTATTTTGTGATCAATTTACCTCTCTTTTGTTAATAGGAGAGATTTGATAAACAGTAAAATGGTTATTAAATAGAAATAATCGACGGAATTGCAATGTATAGTTACATCAAGTATTAAAAAATGGCAACACAGAACTAAAAAGTAATAACAAGTTATCTAATTCTTCCGAGTCAATACTCAATAGACAGAGTATTGTGTCTTTAACTTAAAATATGAAACCATAGATTAACAATCTACACTTCTCAAGGACAACTTAACATATATGTTAATATCAAATTGTTACAACATATCACATTAGCCCAATACCCATCTTCTAGAAAAGATAATTTGCATGGTTTATATAAAGGTAACATTAATACTTAATACAAACCACATGTATATATTGATAGACATGGAATGAATATCACTTTTGTCTTTAGATTACTTCGACATTTTCTTAGTTGGTAAGGAAGGAGAGTGACCGGCCATTCCTGTTTATCCCCTCAAACAATCTTTTTCAAGTTGCTTGGTTTTAAATAATACTCTGTTCAAACCAAAGGCCTCTTGGCCTAGCGGTATGTGAGTGACTCATCAACCTAGAGGTTGTGGGTTCAAGTCTCGTTAGAGAGTAGAGATATGTGAGATAGAATTTGTGAGATAAGGGGTGTAAAAATTTATCGTTCTAAAAAAAATAATACTCTGTTCAATCAAATAACATAGGGAATGTTATTATTTAGGTTAGGTTATAAGGAAGAGATATACATTTTGTTCTAGTTTGGGTTTGATTTTGATTAATATTAATTGATTTGATTTGTAATCATAGCGTTGCGCGTGTGCTTATTCTTAAGTGTTCAAGAAACAGATAGCTTAACATACATCAAGATTGCTCAAAATGAGACTGGGATCAATTAACTTCGTGTGCTTGTGTTGTATACTATCATGATTGACTTGTATATCAAAGAAAGTAGTTTGTGTACCAAAAGATTTCAGCAGATGGCCGGTATACAAAGCGCAGCTAGCGTAATACGCAAAATATGAATATTTGAAAACGTTGACATAGATCTATAATCGATATTAGTTCCTTCAATGGCTTTTCTCGATTATCATAGGCTTTTGTTGATCATATTACTTATGTTTAAGAAAAAGCATGCACTTTCCATGAACATAGATTAATGACTCAATATCAATTCAATAAATATCATGATTTATGGAACTGAATAATTATTTTAATCTATAAAAGAAAGAAAATTTAGTGAAAAGTAAAGTAGAAAGGAAAGGAAAATAAAGAACAATAATTCAAATTCTTTTTGAGAGGCTATATAAACACACTAAACCTTCAAACACTATCAAATCCAACCTTCCACCAGTTTTTAAAAATGGCAATCACTCTCTTTCTTGCTCAAATCTTCACTCAATCCAATCCTTTCGTAGATTGAATACAATAGTATAAAGAAACACACATTTTAACGTGTATCTAAATCATCCAATGGATTCAAAACACAAATCTGCAACAAACTTCGTGATTTTCAAGTACATGAGACTTCAGAAAATCACGACGTTGTTTAGATTCATAGAGATGTTTCTTTTCTTAGTCATGATGTCTAGGTTTTCATCTCAATTACCATTCGCGGTTAAAGTGTCTAATTACTATTTCAAAGGAATATCTCTCACCATGCTTAGCCCTAAGTTCGTGTTCGTGATTGGAAACATGATAATATTGATATTGTTTCTCAAGTCACGATCTCTTGAAAAGGACGAAAATGATGATGCATGCTACGAGTATGTTAAAACGTGTGATATGAACGTTGTAAATTGTAGTAAAGTGGTTGCTTATAAACCAAAGATCTCTAGAACTCGTTCAGATAATAGGATAAGAGTGAAAAGCAAAGATGATCAAACTCGCAATTGCAAGGAACTAAGGCGGTCTGTGACGGAGATTAGCAACTCGACTACGATGGCTGAGAAAAGGATTGTGAAAGAAGAACTGAGTAGTGACGATTTCAGGCGAACGGTGGAGGCTTTTATAGCAAGGCAGCAAAAGATTTTGAGAGATGAAGAGTTCTCTCCTATGGTGTATATTGGTCCATAGAATCATATCATGCATATGATATTTCCTCTTTTTTTTCTTTAATTTGTGTTTTGTGTTTTTCTTTATGTTGATGCAAAAAGAACAAAAATAGAGAAACTAAAAATACCTTTTAAGGTTTTATGAATGGATGCTGAATGGATAGCCATATTGGATGATTTGTATTTCTTAATGTTGCTTTAATCATCCTTAAAATATCCTGTAATAAAATAATTGCATAGAGTCATCCATTAAATTACAGTTGATTATCTTAATTTAAGTATTTAATTTACATAATTTAAGAAGAAAATCTAAATACAAATATGTAGATTCTACTCTTAAAAATGAGTTATTTTTAAAAGATAATCTAAACTGTACTTAATTTATGTTTGACACAAAGTAGAAAAATTGCTTAAAAGCAAAAGATGATAAAAGTGTGATTAAATCATTGGGGCAAAATCTACAATACACAAACCAGAAGTAGAGAAATCGTACATTATACCAAAAGCAAACTAGCATTGATGTTTATCTTGTGTTTGTTTTTTTAAAAAAAGTGTTACTAGCCCTCTTACTCCATCTTACTCTTACCAGTAAGAGGTGGGCAGACGTTTTGCTTGTTTGTTTTTTTCTTTGGGCAAATGATATTAAAAGGTAATATACTTGTCACAAATTCATCGAATGGGTAATGAACTATTTTTTTTCATTTTGAGGGTAATTTTCTTTCAAATTCATCATCTTTAGGGTATTTTGCAAAATTTTTAAACAATTTTGCCCTTCGGGAAAAAAAATTTTGTATTAGCTATGAGGGGCAAAATTGTCCAAAATTTTTACAAAATACCCTAAAGATGATGATTTTGAAAGAAAATTTCCCTCAAAATAAAAAAAAAAAAAAAATAGTTCACTACCCATTCGATGAAATTGTGGCAAGTATATTACCTTTTTTTATTATTTGCCCTTTTTCTTTTGATTAAGAACCAGTTAAACATATAACATCTTACTCAGTAAGAGGTGGAAGACTTGTCTTACTGTCTCTTACTCGATAAGAGAGATTGAAGATTCGTGTTAATATAATATATTTGATGGTTTATTAACTATGTTATATTTATGATAAAAAATCTTATTTCATATTTACACAAGTTACTTGAATAAATTGCAGAAACGAGCACTTAAAATCATTCGGACAATTATACAAAAACAAACAACGTTATTTTGTTTAGATTTAGACGTTCTAGCCACCTCGTACTAATTAGATGTGGTAGTCAGATTCAGACCTAAAACATCTAAATGAAACAAACACAATTTTGAAGAAAGTGAAACATCTATCTTTGCTATATCAAGATTTTTCAAGATAAATTTCCAATACAAAAACTAGTAGGTTGAATAATTTAAGTTTGCCATTAACTCTAGTCATAATTATAGTAAACAGTGGGGAATATCTTGATAACAAAAGGATATGATTTTGTAATGGGATTATATAAAAATGTGCGTTCAATAACCTAATTTATATTATAAATTCAGTAACCAAAATGAACAAAATGAAAGTAAGCGAAATTTTTAAAAAGTGTAGGAACATATTTGTATATTACCTTTTTGTGAGGGATTATACAAATTTTGTTTCACATGTTTACCGCTACGGTTTCACCAAATTAATCATTTGGCTTTTCTTTTAAAAAATTTCAACTTTCTCCATCGTAAGGACTAAGGAGAGCAAAGAGGATGAAATTATTTCCAGCATAACACATGCAAAATCAAGTATAGCATACAAAGAAATGACTGCAACAAAAACGGGAACGGTCAACGGGACTTTTGGTGAGGACATGAAATCCATGTCTCATTTTTAGACTTTGACAGGGAAAAAAGTGAAGAAAAATTCTTACTAAAAGATTGACCCAATCATTTTCCCTCAAATTTTTCGTTTTGGTTAATTGTTTCCCTTTAACTTTTCCCGCCAAGCCTTTAGCGAGAACATGTCTTCGCTGACCAAAATGTTGACCAGAATTAACGGTTGTAAGGGTTAATTAAGTAAACAACACGACGTTTAATTACCTTTGGCAAGGACATGTCTTCGAAAAAATAATAAAATAATAAAAATAAAATAAAAAATAAAATAAAGGTCCTTTCCAATGAGAGCAAATGTTGTAGATATGCATCAGACTAAAGTATTACTCCCTCCGTCCCAAAATTATTGTCCTCTATTGACTTTTTCGGTCTTTTGTTCTCAACTTTGACTATAAATATTTTTGTTTGTGTTATACAATTTTTGATAAAAATTATACAAAATGAAAATACATTTAAAACTCAATTCGTTCATATATTTTGTATCAAGTATTATGTAATATAAACAAAAATACTTAAGGTCAAAGTTAAAATATAAAGACCGAAAAAGTCAATAGGGGACAATAATTTTGGGACGGAGGTAGTACATAGTAACAGTTACCGAATATGTTCGAAACATGAATCCATGTGTGTAAGCATCAATACTACCAGAAAACGAACACTCCCATGATAACTTTTTTAGGAATCAAATCGCATCACATAAAAGTACTACAGTTTTGTTCAAAACAGTAAGGAATAAAGGCAAGCATATATTTCCTGTTCGTTGGATAATCTTTTAGGAGAAGCTTTACTCAGATAATCCTCAAATTAGTTGCGATCCAGGTAACTGACTTTAGGCAGGACTTTATGAATTTCGAAAAATATTTACAACTCTTTCTATAGTACAGTAACATTTAGCAGGATGCTAAATAGTGTTTAACCCTTCAAATTAATTTAAGCTTTTCCAGTTTATTACAGCACATATTAAAATTCAAATAGTTTTGATTAAGTGTGAATTGTGGCATCACTAATATTTTGCAGGATTTTACATAATATGAAATCTACATCTTTTTAGGAGAAAAATAATTCAAAAGTATTGTAAAAATCATATTTAGTTCGTTTTCGTTCAACTGCAATTGAAGAAAAACTTCACAATATTAACAATTATCCTCTGGACAGTTGTACATCATATGTACAATACTTCAATTTACTTGACATGGCACACTCAAAAGACTTTTTTTAACAAAACACTACAAAGACTTCAAAATCAGTGTTTTAGCTCTAAGCTGTTCTCAATAATATTTATCTAAAAAAGCTGTTGAATAAAAGTTCATGCGCATTTCCCGAAAAACAGAAAGTTAAAAATCTATAAACCAAAGACAACACCACTAGTTAACAATAGGATTAAGCTTTAGAACTTGCAAAAAAGACAGAACAAAACCTTAAACAGCCCTAAAGCAAAAAAGAGCCACTCTCTTGTAATCTTGTTTAAAGAAAAAAAAAATGTTTCCAAAGGGATACGACCAACTTTAACTCTCTTTTAGAACCGTTATCTTATCAATTTTATAAGTCTCACTAATTCATCAGATTCACGCACCATCTCTCTACATGAAATATCATTGAGCTTAAGTCTTGCAGACAAAAAGTTAGTTGATGTGTCAACAAGAGACCAAAAAGTATATTAACCAACTTCCAACTTAGGAATGGATAATGTTTTAAAGAAAAAGTTGATACTAAAGCAGTATCATATTCTAGATAATATTGTTATGCCATGATGCCAAATGCCCAATTGCCAATATAATTATAATTATATAATGCATCTTAGAAACACAAAGTGAAAGTAGATGGGTCATAAAATATGCCCTACAACAACCCAACTTGCCATTCTTACTTGTTAAGACTTGGGTGTTAGCTAACTCAAACCTAGGGTCATATCCCGTCCAAATGAACCACACCGATTTACCAAAGAGAAAAAGTTTGCCGGATTCATAAAACAGGACTCCATAGCCTTATAGATTAAGGGATACAAAGTTCTTTTTCTATAAGGAGGCCAAAGGTACAATGACTCTAGAATAAGGTACAACTCAAACAAGTCATAATAGGCAATCGTTTCAAGTTCACCATAGCATAACTGTTAACATGATAATCTTCTGAAGGCAAAACATAACTGCATACCAAATCACCTTAGCTCTCCAGTAAAGTAGTGAAACTAAAGGATTCAAACTTACTATGTAGGTAATAAGTTTAGCATATCCAAGTCGTTACGTAAAAACTCGACGTTAAATGTGCCTGCATGTAAAGATTAAACGTTGTTGATGTGTCAAATTTTAAGGTCAGAAAAACATACAGTTAGATGGGTATGTTCAAGAGGGGCAAAATATGCAGGTCAGATGGATTATGTAATGGGTCAAATGGAGACTTCCATATGGGTCGGGTCTGTTGACATGAAACAATTTTTCTTACAAAAAATTGTCTTTATATAAACAGTAAGTGTCGAATACTATTACAGTAAGAATATGATTTTTTGAAATGTTTCTTGCTTAGCTACTATTGAGTTATCACTGTTAATTATAAGACATGCCCTGAAACGACTCATTCATAAGTGCCATGTCTTTGTAAAAGAGAAATAAAAATATCTTAGTGCCATGTCTTTGTAAAAGAGAAATAAAAATATCCGTTTTTCAACATAGAAAAGCGACATGTTAGACAAGTGGCCAACTATGAACTATAGCACTACAAGTGAGGCTTTAAACCTGAAAGTCAAAAGATTTGATTCTGCACACTTGTAAAGTTTTAAATTTACGTTTCTGAATCATGTGTTTCCACTAATAGCAGTAAACCAATATTCAGGGGCTTTTCATAATATGAATTACCCTATTAGCAGTATATGCATATGCCAAAGAAAGCAAAGAGGGAACTCGAGTTCATAGTTGTCCTTACCAAAAATTCGGAAGATAGAATGTAGCTCTATACTGCCATTTTCATTTCTATTTTCTGGTGAGGATTATAGCCAATGAGCTTAAAATCATCAGCCACAAAAGCATCTATATCCTTCTTCTCAGAATTGATCTTCAAAATCTGCAATCAGAGTAAAATTTAAATAAGCTTGTGAATAGTAACTGTAACCATCCTCCTCACTAAAGATATTGAGAGAACGTTAAGTAAAAAAAGTATATTATTAGTCCACACAAAATACAAAATTACTGAAGGTGGCAAGATGTGTGGGTCACAGAGGTTGATTGACGGTTCGATGCAGTACTAGTTAAAACAATTCTGAAAAGGACGTTTTATGTAGACCCGCAAACACCTATTTGTCTCTTTAATTTGTTTTATACAGAACTTAAGGACCTAATTAAGTAAAACGATTACAAAAACAATATCATAAGGATATTAAGCTAACTTTTGAAAAAGAATAACTTTGGAGGTTGTATGCATTTAGGCCACTTTCAAACTGTCTGGCCCATTCTGCTTTTGGCTAATTGTTTTGGTGTGAAGCATATGAGATAAAACACAACACAAATTGACCCACTCAAAAGTA
The DNA here is from genome assembly GCA_030686995.1 of Artemisia argyi. NCBI lineage: Eukaryota > Viridiplantae > Streptophyta > Magnoliopsida > Asterales > Asteraceae > Artemisia > Artemisia argyi. The sequence goes on from CM060699.1 coordinate 143,387,005, forward strand.
AATAGGTCAAAATTGCCATCTAATAATTTTGCTAGTAAGCTAAAAATTATGCTTACTGGAAAAGGTTTAGGTGTCTTTAGAAGCTGGTCCTGCAGAGGCCTAACATGAGTGCTATAGACATGAGCATCACCAAGAACATGAACAAAATCACCAGGAACAAGATCTGCACAGAAACATCGGAAGATCAAATCCATATAAACACATAATAATTTAATAAATCGACAGAATTCTAGTTCATTAACTTTATAATATACATACCACAAACATGGGCGATCATGCATGTCAATAAGGCATATGATGCTATGTTAAATGGTACACCCAGACCCATATCTGCCGACCGCTGATACATTTGACAAGATAACTCTCCTTGATTTACATAGAACTGCCGCAAAAAACAACACATATGTTACTTACTTACTTAGACATCAATAAGAGAGTTAGAACATTAGAAACACCAAGTCGTTACTACGCAAACCTGTGCAAACATGTGACAAGGTGGAAGTGCCATCTGCTTGAGATCCGAAGGGTTCCATGCTGAAAGAAGTATTCGCCGATCATCTGGATTGTTCTTTATCTTGTCAATAACGTCTAGCAATTGATCAAATCCTTGACCAGTGTAGTCAGCATGCATGTTAGTATAGCTGCAAATAAGAATGTTTATAAGTATTTTACTGGGTTTTTAATCCGAAAAATGTACTGTACTTATTAATGTAACTTTCTAACCTTGCACCAAAGTGTCTCCACTGAAACCCATATACTGGACCCAAGTCACCTTCTTCTCTATCCACCAAGCCAATACTGTACAGGAACATAAAATAATAATATTAGACAAAAGTGTAAATATTTGTGCCAATTGAGAAGTAAAAGGTGTGAACTTGCCTGTCCAGATAGCTTCTGGATGCATTACCATCCCAGATATGAATGCCCTTATCTTGTAAAACCTGATGATCGAAGTCATGAAGAACTCAAATATACATGCCAACACAGCTTATGACTATACACAGGGTGATGGAATTTCACATTTTCACAATCTCATATTTGAGCTGGAGAATTGTCCGATTTTGTTTTTAGATAGCACAGGTTATGCATGTTTGTTGTTATTTAATTCATACAAAAACAAAAACAAATAAAAAAATCAAGAAATAAATAAATAACTAGGGCATAATTCAGATTACAACAGACTAATCATTTTAAACAGAAAAGTAAGATGCCGGCATTACTGATGGAACCACTGAAATCAGGTATTTTTAACTCTAGTGTTGTCCTCAGAAGTGTAAGGGAGATTAAGGGTGTGTTTGATTAATGCTTAATGACATCATTCAGCACTGATTTCTACATGCTGAATCGGTCAGTATGTTTGATAAATATAAAACTTGCCACTAAATGACACACAATGCACTGAGCGATTTTGCTTTGTATGGTACGCTAAACGATTCAGTGGCTACATATTTACTAAAATGCCTTAAAACTTCTCATGTCTCCCTCCACGTGGATCTCTTCTACAGGTTATTCAACATAAAAGAGCCATTACATAACCACGTGGATCAGTTTTATCCTCTATATATTTATCATTTGATTTGGGCTATGTATTTGATTATACATATTCGGTGAAATATTACGCCTTACATCTCAAAATATAATTTCATTTTGACTTTTTTTAAGTTTTTTAATTTTAACTTTGATTTTAATTATTTTTTTTTTTTTTTGTGTTATATAATACTTGATGCAAAATATATAAATGAATTTGTGTTTTAAATTGGTTACTTTTCATTGAGTGTTATATAACATGAAAAAAAAAAAAAAAAAAAAAAAAAAAAAAAAAAATTAAGGTTAATGTGAGGATGAAAAGACTTTGAAAAATAAAAAAATTAACTAATATTTTGAAACGGAGAGAGTATGAAGCTATTTATATACATATGATAAAATTATTTTTATTTACGTTAGCTTGTTTTGTTCATATCTATATTATATATTATGAAATTTATAAATAATGATTATTTATAAATCAACATATTTCATAATTACATCGGAGGTTAAAATGGTCATTTTCTTTTATTTAAAAAGCACACTCAAATATTTATCAAACAATAATTTTCATTCAGAAGCATTTTCACTCAGCATCTTTGAATTATTCAGCATCTTTGATTCACTCAGCACTAAATAATACAGTTTTATCAAACAGCCCCTAAAAGGGTCTAAAGATGACTTCAGAAAAGAATAACTGATCTGAGATACATGGATTTAAAACCCTCTAGAAGCTGCTACTGCTTAACAGTCCTAAATTATGACTTATTTGCATGTTTTCGTCTACAAGAGCTACTGAAGAATCGAGTTTCATGTGTCTTTGAGCTAACACTCTATTTAACATGATTATATTGTGTCAATAAATTGGGTCATGAAGTCATGTATAAATTTAATTGGGGTTGGCTGGTATATTTGTATGTAGTGTATGAGTTATTGATTGGGGGGGATCCCACAGCTCCTGTAGCTTGGCCCTATATCAAAGTAAGACCATAAAATACACAAATTCCTATTATAGATGCCTAGGTATATCTGAGCTACTGTGCAAATGAAATAGCAAATACCTATACTGCCATATAAAGTCATAGGTGCAGGTGTTTTGGACTCTAGCAAAATGATGCAAAAGTTAAATAAATAATGTAAAGATCAGCTCTTCAAATGTTTCTTATCAATAAAGAAAGCAGCATTACTTCACTTTTTATGTGCCTTTGAGAATTGTTAAACGAAGAAGATTACCTTGGCACTTGTTGACCCACTGATGAACCACAAAAGTTCCTCCACAACACCACGCCAAAACACTTTCTGTATAGACATATAAGAGACATATAAGTCAAATAGGACTATATATTCTCGGACATGTGTGTCAAACCATTGGTGATTAAGTCACAGAGATTACTCAGTCAGAGTTTCTTTAACTAATAAGTTAATACATTATTTGGAGATACGCAACATACCTTGGTCGTAAGGAGTGGAAAAGACTTTCGTAGATTGAACCGCATCTATTGGCAATAAAGAAACAAAACAATAATTAGCTTATCAAACAGATAACATAATTAGTCTTTTCACGCGTATAAACTGGTTAAAATGAGCTTAAACGCACCTGGCAACCAAATTTTGACAAAGTACCAGTCCCAGTGCGGTCACCCTTTAGAGCACCATTAGAGATGATGTCTTCCACGAGTTTCAAGTAAAGGTACTCCTCATGGTTCTCAAATATCTTCTTGGGCAGGAAAGAGAACATCCTTGCATCAAACTTTGTAGGTTCCAATTTAACATCAGACAACGTGCCATTAACCTCAGTGGGAGCTTCAACTGCAGAGTTCTTCACACGAACATATGTAGTGAAACAATGACGTATTCCTCTTTCCAATACAGGAAAGGACGAGTACCATGGCTGAAATTGTGAAACATCAATAGCAGGGATGAAAGTGTCACAATTTATGTCTGTTTCAATTTCAGTAATATGGATAGCATCACATCCCGGAGCATTGAGAGAATCCCTGCGATAAAGCTAGTAGTCAGATACATAAACGGTACCAAAAAGCCTCTAATTATGTATACAACAATGTGTACAGACCTTAGGATTTGGCCACCACCTATGACAAACACCCTCTCGATAGATAGACAATAGGGAGATGATGCTAATAACTCTAAAGCAGAGGTCATGCTCCCGCATATTAAAACATTCTCAGCCGTTGCAATGTCAAAACTCCCTGAACGAGTTAGGACAACATTGAGGCGACCAGTCAGTGGTCGATGCTCTAGAGGTATGCTTTCCCATGTTTTTCTTCCCATTATAATAGCGTTTTTCTTCGCAGGATCAGTTGTAGTCATAGTGACATCCTTGAAGAATTTGAGGTCAGAAGGCAACCTCCAAGGCAGTTTCCCATCCTTACCAATACCCATTGTACGCGTAGCAGCAACCACAACTTGATAAGTCCTTTGAGGATCAGGCTGTGTAATGGCAGTGCCATTGCACGCGCCAACAAGAGTCTCGGTAGCCATGAATAGTTTACGAGCCTGAAATAGACTTAGCGTAATCAGTGACAATAATAAATAGAGAGCTTCTCCAGGATGGACAAATACAGGACACTGAAAAACTATTGAAATTATTTACTCATTTACGTGTGAATGTATCCAAACATTCTACATAGAAAATGCCTATTAATAGGCCATTATCTTAATAAACAAGGTGCACTCACTTCTTTCTTAAACAGTTAACACAAAAACAGACAGAATAGCAAGTAGTCAGGTACGATCTCTGTTTCACAAATGCAATCCACCTTACATAACGTTTAAAACCAGATTCTAGACCAAGTCATATTCAGTCTAAAACGCCCTATCGTCTCCAAGTTTACCACTCGCAGTATCCTAAAAACCTTAATCATTCAGAACAGACTTTAATTATAGAACATATGGCGTATTAAATAGATATTGGCACCCAATTACCTCGATAGAAAACATCTGATAAGTAAAGAAAATTGTGGACACAGCCAATACCATCAAAATGTTATATACCTAAATGCAAGTATACAGCTCAACTAATAAAAAAACTATATAATATCTCCAACCACCAGCTTTAAATATTCATAAAAAACACACACATCATTATCCGAATCAAAAACTACACTTCAACCAACACGCAAACAAGAACCCACTCATCATCTTTCACATTAAACTAGTCACAAACCTTATCATCAACATTAAAATAATAGTCATCTCTAATTACTTCACTAATCACGGTAAACTCAACATATTCCCCCAATATTCTTCCAAATACCTAATTTCAACACTTCAACAATCATACAAAACATACATTATATCAGAAAAATACCTTATTCCATAACCATCTATTACTGTAACTAAAAGTCTACAACAATGTAACGCTGAAATTAACACAAACTAAAATAACTAAACTACTGATTTTCATACATTCATCCAAAACCTAATTTATAAGAGTAAAAATCGTCTATATATTATCAAAACTAACCACATTTCATCACAATCAGTAACTGCAACAAACTAAAATTATTTACACTGTTTTCCAAACTATTCATCCAAAACCGAGTTTTTATACTCATGATAAATTACCGCATTTAAAATACATTAGTTAACAGGCAACAATCTGTGACAATCAGATATAATCATCCAATAACTATTTATAACAGTGTAAAACTCATCTTCAATATTCAAATCATCAAATAACTAAACGCATTTCATCACGATCTATCTCGTGCTGAAATCAATTTTTACACCGATTCTCAAATATCTATCCGAAACCTAATTTTACCAACTCAACACTAATTTACAAATTACTAGAATCAACCACATTTTATAACAATCACTAACTACTACTACGTAAAACATAATACTTAAAATTTATATAAACTGAAATAAACTACACCGATTGTAATATATTCATCTAAAACCTAATTTTATCATTTTAACGGCGCAAAATTCATCTATAAATCATTATTATCAACAGCGCTCAGTAACAACAACTAACTACAACAAAATATTACTAATATAAACAGTAGCTAAACTAATTAAAAACAAAATTTTAACAGTGTAAAACTAATATATATAAAATTATCAATTAAAGTGCAATTTATTACGCCGAACCTCGCATATTCATCCAAACCTAATTTTAACGCCTTAACACTCATCAAAAATCATCTACATAGAATCGAAATTAAACGAACCTCTAATATATATAAAATTATCAATTAAAGTGCACCGAATCTCACATATTAATCGAAACCTAATTCTAACGCCTTAACACTCATAAAAAATCATCTACATAGAATCAAATTTAACCGAACCTCTAATATATAAAAAAATTAACAATTAAAGTGCAATTTATTACGCCAAACCTCGCATATTCATCGAAACCTAATTCTAACGCCTTAACACTCATCAAAAATCATCTACATAGAATCAAAATTAACCGAACCTCTAATATATAAAAAATTAACAATTAAAGTGCAATTTATTAAACCGAACCTCACATATTCATTCAAACCTAATTCTAACGCCTTAACACTCATCAAAAATCATCTACACCGAATCAAAATCAACCGCATTTCATCACAATCACTTATATTCAAAATTAATAACATCGAAAACCTAATTTTAACAGTGTTGATGAGTGTAACAATCACAGTCGCTAACTATAGATAACTTAAAATTAACCGCATTTTGTAACAATCAGTAAGTATAACAAGATGCTAATGAAATTAAATGAAAGCGAAATAGTTAAATTAGATGAAATTGAAGAAGGAAAATAGTGGTACCGATTGAAGAGTGAATAAGCGTGAAATGTACGGAATGGTTGGGGTGGTGTTGAAAATTAGGGCATAGGAAGGAAGGAAGGTAGGTTTTATAAGTGAAGACGAAATTATGAAATAGGAAAAAGTGTGATGAAAATAAACGAGTAGCGGAAATAGCGGTATTTATAAAAAGGGGGAAAAGGGGGGAATTTGGGGGTTTTTGGAGATTGGGCGGAAAAATAAATGAAACCGTGTGTCAAATATGTGTGAACTCACGACCTTTTTTTATTCGTGTAAATAAGGTAAATAAATCGGTCAATTGTGAATTTGTGATCAACGGATGGTAGTCAAATTTGTCAAAAACTTGTAAATTTTATTGGAAATATCTAAAAACTTACTGTAACTTGTTTTAATCATTTATAATTGCCGTTTGTATCTATTACAAGTTGTTTTTTAAAAAAAAAATTTACCAAAAATACCGAAAACTTGTCAGAAATGTCAATTCGATTAATCCCACCTAGATCAATTACTAGGTACAAGTTGGTTGACCGACTGATTACCAATTCACAATTTTTTGCAACCTTGCTTACACCATTGGTTGGACAGCTTCTCGCCAAATAAGAGATACAATTAGGACACGGGCCATTTGCTAATTTAAAATAGTATTCATTTTGGATTATCCATTTTAACCGTGATTATTATTTTTTGTAAAAAATACTAAATTTTTAGTAAATGCACCTGCTTCAAATAAAATATGTTTCTAGTACTTGCTAAATTGATATGATAGTAAGTAAAAAAGAGAGACTTCATTTCTATTAAACTCAATCATTTTTTTACGAAACTCAGGCTTTTCTTATTTTTATTTTTTTCACTTATATTATAGTCTAAAAGTTTTTGTATATCCGATCTCTTTTATTCGTGGTTTTGGCATTTTCAACTTAATGCGTATATAATATCTAAAACAGAAAAGATGCAACACATACTAACACTCGCATTCTAAATAACAATGGAACCACAAAATGATTTGTCACATTGACTCTAGGGCGTGCGGAAGTTCGGACGAAGCCAAATATTTGCTTTACAAAAGGTAATAGCAAAATGATATATCTTCATGCTACTGTATATTTCTTTAACTGATTCTTATACTTATAAATTTGGGTAAATTGCAAATTTACTCACTGACGTTTTGTGAAAGTGCAAAAATGACACCGAGTCATAAAGGCATACAAAAAAGCACTCAAGTTCCATATAAATGCAAAAAAGACACCGAGAGCTAACTGTCTTATGTTTCTCGTTAAGTGTCACATCATTGAGGGTATTATAGTCATTTCATTGTTCATTTTCTCACGAACCTTTTGGTATAAATGTGACATGACCTCAATGGTTAAATTTGCAAAGTTAGTTTTCAAGTTTCCATATTAAATTGTCAACGCCTTCACTGCTTCACACACACACACACCCGTAACCAAAAAAATTATCATTCCTTAACTAGTAACATCTCTCGCTATCTTGATCTCGTGATTGCCTGTAACTCATTTTGTTATATCGGAAATGATGCTAGCACATTACCAGTGAGAGGTTAATGAAGACATTCATCATGCACAAAAATTGATGAGTATGTGCCAAAAGTTGTCTAATATGCTCGGTATTAGGGGGACCTGATTGCGGAGCTCCAAATCTTAAGGGGCTCGAGAGCTGCAAGGGCCAATGTGAACAAGCTTAGGAGGATTCAGTTAGCTCATATTAGAAAGATGAGGGGGTTGATGAGGATGCTTAGGCAAGCTAACGACAGCATTGTTTCCAATATTGAGTTTGTTGTGAGGCAAACGTACATGTGAAGGGGTTGGGTGCTGGAAGGTGGGATGGATTGTTTTGTTGTTTATGATGGATGTAGGTAGTAAGTGGTTTGGCACTTGTGGTTTCTTTTGTTCATTTTGGTGCCCATGTCGTAAAGTTGTAGATGTAGATAGGGGTTGTGGTTTCCCCTATCGTAAGGTTGTAAATGTAAGGTTTATGAATGGAAGGGGTCGTTTGATCCTGATTTTATTGGTATACAGTGTTCGATTTGTATCCAGGGGCGAAGCTTCATAGGGGCCGGGGGGGGGGGGGGGGGGGGGGGGCGCCCGACCCCCCGAAATTTTTTTTGCGATGTAGGGGGTATATAGTTTTCGTGTAGAAAAATTTCGGTATATTCGGTTTCGACCCCCCAAAAATTTCGGTATACCTGAAATATAGCCTTAGGAAAAAAAAATTTAGATCCCGACCCCCCACTTACAAAATCCAAGCTTCGCCACTGTTTGTATCACAAACACAAACATGAAATTGAGTGAATTCTAACCATAATACACGAACACAAATTTGTAAATGCTAATAATCAAAGTATATAACACAAACATAAAACAAATAAACACAAACATAATATAACAGAAACACAAAACAGAGTATTGATAGGAGTCAAGCATGACTAAACATTTAACGCATATGAAATACTTTAATTTACATAATATTGTTCGGCATGTACCAAAAAGATGAACCCATCACAATGCCTCCACACACCCTTTGGTGTATTCAAAACTGAGGTAAAATAGTTCAATTTACATTAGTCAACTTACATTAGTAAATACAATCAAATTAAAACTGTTTTTGTTTCTACATATTACATAATCCCAAAAGACGAACCCATGTGTCAATCTTCAAAAGCTTCTACTGGATAAACCAACAGGTGATTAGATATATCTACACAATCAAAATATACAATGAAATGAGGTTACTATAATAGGCAATGCAATGTATCCAAAAAATTTGCTAAACAATTCATTAAACTCACCTAGTCAAAATAACACCACTTTGTTTCCCATTGAACTTGGTGCCCTTAGACCCAGTATGCAATTAGTGATTTTAACATCACTTCTTAGGCTCAAAAAACCCGCACCCATAGAACCACCCTCTCTAATGATAATACCAACTAGTTTGTTCCTGTTAATAACATCATTGCTTTTCCCTTATCCACAAACCTCTTCACCCTCTTTTTATGCTTCCCGAATTCAGGTTTTGAAGCATCAACATCATCCACAACCCTATAAGGTTTTAAAGTGCTAGTCCTAAAAGGAGTTGAAGTACTAGAGCACCACAAGCTAGCATCTTCTTCTACCCATCCGACAACCTCCCCACCTTCACCCTCTACATCAGTGTTGTTTAAATAGTATTGAGATAACATCTGTTTTGTGTGAGCAACAAACAACTCTACAAAACCGGCCCGACAACCTAGTTCGATCATTGTATGCACATCATTGTCTGTGTGAATCAACTTTAAACCTTCTTCTAATGATTTGCCAGGCAAACAAAATAACACAACCCATTTTTCTCCCCTAATACGTAAAACACATTATACAGACCAAGGCTAAAGATATGTATATCAGAGACAAACCCACAAACTCTGGAAACATTCACTTGTACATACCTCAATAGACCAAATTCAAAGACTCTATTATTGTGCATGTTGAACACAACTTCACTCTCATAACAAATTAAACATGTCACTGTTTAAATTCAAACGTCAATAGTCAATTAAAGTAACATACTATTCACATTTATCATTTTAATCCAAACTAATGGTATACATGCTAAAGTCAATGTAGCAGCAGTCAATGAAATAGTTATGCTAACAAGTGCAGATTGAAGTATGCAGGCTCAAATGAAGCAGAGCAATGCAGTGTTTTATATCCCACCACATTGTACAAGACATCAATCCTACTACCGAAGATGCAAAACTATTGATTATGTATCATGTATAGTTGTAGTTTAGTTAATAAATCAATGTGGTGATATAGAAAACAATCTTTTGTTGTTCCTTTAGTAAGAACAGATATCAGACAATATAATGAGAAAACAGAGAGAGGACAGAGTGATTGAAATAAAGATTATTTCATTGATTGAGTTGAAATGAAGCTATTACATCTGTATATAAAAGAAAGAACTTTGTGGGTAAAACTCTTAACTGACATTTGAAAGAGTTAACCCGCGTTGACTATTGCTAACAATCTATAAACCACTACAACTGATAAGCTATCACTACATTACAATCAGTAAGCTAATTATTTACATTGTATAACAACTAACAAGACATTTAAGATGGTGACAATAATTAGAAGAGATGACTGATGAGATCTTCTTGTTTGTAGCTTCTTTAGTAGACTTGTCATGTTGACCATTATCTCCATTACAATACAAGACACTCTCAAGATACACAATTAGAGCAAAGTATTCCATCACATCACTTGACAATTATACAACTCCAATTCACCTTTTTATTGCACTTAACCATCTACCTACATTTCCATCTTACCTTCTCACTATGACTACTCAACCAACACCCATAATCAATGTGAACACTTACTTAGAACCAATGTAAATACTTACTTAGAACAACGTGATAACATATCATCCTACTTAAATTCAAACGTTAAAAGTTAAGACATCAATGTGAATACTTAGTTAATATAGCAGTACAACTGCAATGCCAAACACTTTCACTTATGATATTCTAACAGCCTACTTAAAACCATAATACTATGTTTATCCTAAACCTACCAATTAGGGCACTAAATCATGCCGATCAAATGGATGCATATAAAAGTCTATCAAAATTATCATAGCATCCAACATAAGCAAATTAACAATGACAAGTAAATGAAATATACTATATTAACATACCAATATCCGTATGCTCTTCCTTCCCCTTACTCTTCCTCTTTCTTTTTTGTGTACTTGTACTCGGATTATGACTCCCTTCTTCTTCTTCTTCCCACTCCCAACAGGCCTTTACCTCTTCCTTTTTGGTGACATTGTACTCGGATTATCAATTGGTACAAAAAAAGTTACTTTTTCTGGGCCTTCCCCTCCCCTTTTTTTGTCTCTGCAACTACCTCATTGGATCAACCGCTTCCACTTCCAATGGTAGGAATATATATCGCACCACTACCACCCATATTTGGTTCGTTGAAGGTTTTGTTCCACATCCATTGAAGAATATCTTCTATCATCTCCTTCATTATGTTTGCATACTGGTGAGTACTTATTTACTCACCTTTTCTTTATCAATATGGGACTTAATAATCCAAAAACTAACCCAAAATGCCAAAGAATATGTGTTTTTGTGATTGTAAATGTGCAGGAACGGATATTTCAATAAATGACGAAAAACAAACGGAAACCGACAAAAACGAGCACGAGAGTGGAACGTGTGCAAATCAGTCAATGCTGAGCCTAAAGAAGACATCAGAGATTTGAGATTTATCAGATTTGGTCCCTGGTTGAAGTTTCATGAGATTGTCAGATTCAGTCCTCCAAGTTTCAGTAGTTGTCAGTTATAGTCCTTTGAAGACATTTTTCATGATATGACATTATTGGTCCTTTGAGATTCAGGAAATTACATAAGATGCCCTTGGATGACACTTTTTGATCTTGGCAGAAGTTACCCTTACAGTTTCAGATTTTACATATATGGTCCTTGTATATTTCAAACACAAAATGCTGAACATATTAATCCATTAGCCTGGTCCAATTAATACTTGTCCAAAATCCAAAAAACCAAGTCCAAAATACAAACCAAAAGCCCAAAACAAAATCCCCATAACCCAAGCCCATACTCAACCCACGGTCAACATTATTTCCACAAGTCAAACAAATAATAAAGTAACCTTACCCGCCCCCCAAATTCACCCCGTACCCAATTTTACTATTCACCTATGAACCCTAGATATACCGTTCCTTCAATTAACAACAATTAAGGGTATATCCGTCTAGTCATTGGACTTCTAGATGAATGGCAGAGGTGTCAGATGATTTCAGACCAAAGAAACACACAAACGGGTAATGTGGCAGCTTATGATTGGTACAAACACCTCACCAAATCTAATCCAAGGGTTTATATTGAAGGGTAATCATTGGGAAATGATCACACGACTCATGATTGCATCTAAGAAGCACAAGCACATGGATTGCCAAGCTGGCAATCCGTGACCTCTCACCTCTAGAATATTCATCACAGTAGTATAAATACATGTGTGGGGCTAGTGATGTAGGTGGTGGAGTATAGCTTAGAGAAACTCTGCCCAAATTTCTTTTGATTGTAATAGCTTAGCTTAGTTGTAATTCTTTATTTTAATAAAATCATTTTTCCTTTAAATCATTTTAGCTTAATGTTGTTTACTGCTTATTGTTCATCTCTTATTTCTGTCTTATGCTCTTATCTGATTTAACACATCTTTATTTTCAATTGAGTTTGTATTTCATTCATAAGTTTCATAAAATCAGAAAAATAAAAATATAAGTTTTAGTAAATTAGCTTTCAATTAAGCTGAATTGTAGTTTACCATTGTTTATATTGGCTTTTTAGCTCTTGTGAACAAGTAATTCAGTTCTAATAGCACCAAAGTTTAGTAGTCTCATTCAGTCAACAAAAGTCAACTGAATTGGTGAAGGTGATCAGTATGGTATTTGATAGGCCAAAGCAGAATTGGAAGGATTTGAGCCTGTCTAAAGACAGGCTAGCATAGTGAGCCCCTCTATTTTGAGCTGAGGGGATACAATTTGTGAGTTATGTTTTCATTTTGTTTTACTAGTAGCATACATATGTGATTCTGAGTATTTGTTAGATTTAGTTGTAATTGATTGCTGGAATAGCTTCTGTTATTGTTATTGCAGCTTATTGGATCATTGGATTGGTGTTTAGTGGTTTATTTCATAGATTCATAGTGTTAACTATTAAATAAGGGGGTTGGATCTGTTTGTTTTTGGCTTATTAGTGGTAAATTTTGCTGTCATAATTTCACTCTAGTGCACATTAGGATTAGTGTGAGTTAAATATAAAGTAAAATCAGTAGGTCAAGTTCATAAATAGTCAAAGTAAAATTCAATTATACCTTACTGTTATCATTAGTTAGTTTCAGTTAGTATACTTGTAGTAGTGGATGCATAATTGTTCAAGTTAGTTTAATATAGTGTAATTTCAGCTTAATATTACAAGTAGTAGTAGATATAATCACTAGAAATAAGTTTTGGTCAAAGTAGAGAATGCATTAAATAAGTCAATTGTTTTCAAGTTTTAGTATCTACATACTGCTGAACTTGGGATCAATTTAGAGTAGAGAATGAATGTTTCTGATAGGGCTTTTAGGTTTTAGAGTATCTCAGTAGTGTAGAGAATATTTTGCCCCACTAATATTCTGGTTTGAAGCTTATTCATTGATCTTATTGTGGTCTGCAAGGTAGTAGCATAGAACTAGGTAAGCTAATTAGAATTTTAGAATTGCTAGTTTTCATGTAGCTTGTTTATTGAGCAAAATTGGTTATTCTGAGTTCCATATAATGTTTAGTAGGTGATTTCATAGGTCTGTTGCTTCTAGCTTATTCTGAGTAGATTATGCTTATGCTATTGCTTAATATCAATTTGCTTATTGCTTTTCTCCTATATTTATGTGCTTCTTATGATCTGAGATTGGTGATTTTGAGCTTATTAGAGTATATTGCATCTGTGTATTCAATTTCACACAATTTTGGTACAAGTGCTTATTAATAAGCACTTGTATTAAGCTGTTTTGCACTCATTAAGCACTTTTCCAGCTTATTTTCATTTCATAATCTTTTCTCAAGTTTCTTATAATATTTTAGATTTTCTGTGAATTTTTCATATTTTTCTGAGTTTGATTACTATTTTTCTTAATTTTTTCTTAGTTTTTAATCATTTTTATATACTTTTAAATAAACAAAAATCAATAAAAAAATAAGAAAAAACCTTTAAAAATCCAAAAATATTTTAGATAATTCTTTTCTATTATTTTAGAATTTTCAAAGTTGATTTTTTATTTTTCCCACTTATTTTACATTTTCTTTTATTTTTAATTACTTTTTAAATTTCAAAATTAGCAATAAATTCATAGAAAATAAATAAAAAGTCAAAAAAATATTTTTCTTTTTCCCAAAATTATTTTTAGTAGTTTAAGATTTTTAGAAATTTATTTCATATTTTTAGGATCATTTTTTCAATAAAAGTTACGTTTTTATTCGTACGTTACGTTTTAGAATCGCGTTTGAATTCCAGTTTTTAGTTTTTAGATAATTGTGCATACATAACTTGTACCTTCTGCTTATTTCATCATTACTTTTCATTATTTGAATTTCTCATTCACAATTTTCACTTTTCTACTTTTCACGACACGATTTGGCTAATCGAATTTCTCGATTCCATTCAACCTTCGTTGGGAAACGACTCGGGTAATCCGTACTTCTTGCGGATTTCCTCGATACTTATAAATATATACTATAATTGAGCAATCACATACGAACCATACCTAGCAATTACGTCATCACCAAATGTATCCAAAACTTCATCATTTAATAAAACCTTCCCCACGACTTTTTGGATGATTCCTCCCCCTAATCAACAAAGACTTTCCCTTATTATTATTCGCCATAGCTGGGTTTCGTTGTTCCGATTTAGGATTTTTTTAAAGCTAGGGTTTGATGGTTGGTTATCTTTAAGTCTGATATGAAGTTAACTAGGGTGGTTTTGGGGAGTTAATGTAATCTGAAAAAGTCACTCTAGTAATCTATTTGCTTTAACTAGAGAGTTTACGTTTGTTTGCAAATATAGTCCTTGAATTATAATTGGCGGGAGAGAAAATGAACAATGAAATGACTATAATACCCTTAATGGTGTGACACTTAACGAGGAACATAACGACAGTTAGCTCTCAGTGTCTTTTTTGCATTTATATGGAACGTGAGTGGCGTTTTTGCATGCCTTTATGACTCGGTGTCATTTTTGCACTTTCGCAGAACGTCAATGACTAAATTTGCAATTTACCATATAAATCTTTTACCATATGAAATCCACTAATTTTTTCTCCTCATCCAAACTCTTGATTTTTTTTCACACGTAATGATCTTATTGTTAAGATGATAAGTAGAATGATATGACATTACTCTATATAATATAAGGCAATTTGGTAGGAAGTTTATTGTGAGAGGGCATATTAGTTAAATTACATTAGTAACATTCTAACTTTGAGTAATGTGCATAAATGATCCTTAGTAGTGATTACTCCTAAAAATATATTTTTAAGTCTTCATATTGGAGTAATTAAATACTCCTAATATGAAACGAGCTAACTATTTGACCAATGTATTAGAAATCGTATTGTTTCTAGTTTAAACGATAATTCACCTAGAAACAAATGAGTTCAATGTCCTGGCCAACGTTCGGTTGAGTGATGATACAAACCCATGTGGCAGTATTGCACATTTGCACCAACATTGTTGAAGTTCAATAAAAAGAAATGATAATTCTTAAATTAAACAAGTAACTAGATGAATAACTTATATATTGTATTGTGATCTATAGCTATCTCGTATATTATATTGAAAGTTTGTTATTTTGAGTTTTTAAGAATCACTTTCGTGTTGGTTAAAGATAGCATCTATATGTTACATAGACATGGATGAACCAAAACATGTCGTGAGTGTTAGGCATGTCTTCCTTTTTTATGTTAAATGTTCATTACATAATTTTGGACCTCAACCAAAATCATATTAGTAACCTACTATGATTTGGCCACCACATATAGATTTATTATTGGCTTCCATTTATACCACACGACACACGCTTTTACATACAAGATTTGTCCCGAATATGACAACTCCAAATGAAAGGCTAACACAATGGCCAAATTCGACCTAGTTTAGTACCCTGCGGGGTTTTAAAAACCAAAAAATCAAGTTTTCTTTTTTCACTACCGTTATCAACAATTAGGCGTTCAACAAATAAACCAAAGTGAACCATAATCAAATATTTGAATTCAAATCGTTTTTCAATCGTCCATGAACTTGGAATTATCTAGGTGGTAGTAGGATGACAAAGAAAAAGATTGAGTAACGTGACATAGCAATTCTTGTATTATAAATATTAAGTATTTATTTATTTATATTGATTATTAAATACGAAATTCATCTTTGTATAATTTGATGACTATAAATTGGACACTAAGAGGCCATTTATTGGGCTAGCAGAAAATCGTAAAACAAAAGCCTTAGGTTAAGTGCACGCCTCGCCAAAGCCTCACAACCACAAGTGACTAGAACCTACAGTAATAACGTGTAGCATCATTTAAAGCCATTATGTGGTTGCACTAGCAACAAATTAAAGAAGGATGCATTATACTAACATGTGTGCTACTATCTTTAGTTGAAAATGGCATGATTGACTTTTATAAATTTCTTTGACTAAATGCGGAAATGTGAAATAAAAATGAGAATTTTGTTTTAAGTTGAACAAACCGAATTCAAATTCGGTTTTAGGTTTAGCTTAACTGGTTTGTAATGTAATTTGGTATGAGGAAGAAAAATAGCTCGAAAACCAATTACAAATGATTTTACTTTCCCTTCGAGTTATATGTCAACAAAAATCGGCTACAAATTTTTCATAGTCCTAACCAGAAACCGATACGAACATACCATCTACAATGTTAACACCAAAACACCAATTTAGTCTAACCATCACCAACCAAGACACTCGAGAGAGATTTACATTTGGTGTAATTATATTTCACAACGATTCCGATACTACAGCAAAATGGTGTAATTTTCGGTGTATACCTTGTCGAGTTGTCATTGCTACGAGAAGTTCATGTAAAGAACACATTCCTCATATGTGGCATTTTTATTTCTAGTGTTGCTACCATAACACAAGATGTTTCAAATAATATTCTGGTATATACGGTCTAAAGCATCCTTCAATTCATCCATATGCATGCAAATGATGCTCTTACCGGCATTTCTTCTTTTCTTTAAACTTCATGAACATATCAACAAAAAACTACCAAAGTAACCGTATAGGCGAGCACAGATGTTACTTGAATTTTATGCACTCCTTAACCATCAATAACTTATAAACTTCAAAAGGTAGTAACTAAGAAAGAAGTTACATAATAATCTAGGATAACTTAGCATACAATTGTGGAACCATACTTGGAAACTTGATTAAAAAAATATGACAGTGAAAACTTATAGTATATTAAATTGAAGAAGATAAATAATCAAGAACAATAATTTGATGAATTTAAATGAAGGGTTCTAGTCCTTGGTTGAATACACGAACAAAAACTTGCATCTGTGTAGCCGTTAAACAAACACCAATTTCCAGATCTTGGTGATCTTCTCTCCCCGCCTCGATAGATATGTTTGCACCATAATCAAGTGAAATTTTTTCAAGCTTTTTAGGCTTCCCCCATCCAAAGTTCATGTCGTAAAATTTAAACTTTGGCGTCCCAGAAATTGATATAATCGTTTTTGGCATCGTTTTGGAGAATAAATCTTCTATCGGATGATGCTTTTCTTTCATGATTCCAACGTTATGAGCTAACATTTTGTGTAGATTTTCTCCTATTAACTTAGCAGCAGTTATGAGTCCATATTTTCCTGTTAAAGCTGTTGTTTTTGCAATCACAGTGCATGCGCTTATACAGTTTCCGAAGTAGGCCGCTGGAATGGGTGGATCCATGCGTGTCCTACAATCTATGGGGATTGCAAATAGTTGTAGCTCATCATTACGTGATTTAGCTATGCAACGCCATATATAAGCACAAGCAACAGTAATAGATGACACATGTGGTAATATTGGCAGTTGGGTCGAAATCCATGTTTTTAACTGATTTATAAAGGTTCGTTTCAAGACAAATGTGGCACGAACTTTATCAGTTGGACTCAAAAGTTTTGGAGGTTGATAATCTATCTCATTTAGAGATTCAACCTTGACAAGTTTCAGAAATTTTTCATCTAGTTCCGGGTATTTGATCACTCTTTTGTAGAGTGGCAAAGTTCCATTAGCTAAAAAGGACTCATTTGCACTACTAAATCGAGCAATTGATGTCCACGCCTTCATGAAAGAAAATTGAGTGCTAGCATCACCAAGGCTATGGTGAATAGTCATTCCAATCGAGATACCATGGCTTGGAAAAAACGTAACTTGAAGTGAAAAGACTGGGATCTTTACGTAATCAGATATTTTAGCAGAGTGTCCAAGTAGTGGTATAAGATGGTAAAACTTATCACAGTTTCTAGGATGGTATCCTGTAAGATCACTGAAATCAAGACTACATTCGGCAAAGGTGACTTTGACAGAATCACCTTGGACATAGCAAATTTCAGGCTTTTGGGTACGAGCAGGATATACTATCAAATTACCGGCATAAGGGAAAAAATGTTGTAGGGTGAGTGATAACGAGTGTTTAATATTAGGAACAATAGTTTGAGTGAAATGAGTTTTATTAAGTGGCAATTCATAGAAGAAAAGGAAGTGAATCGGAGGCCGAAGAAGGAACATCATGTCGAAGAAAGTTAGTGGCAGCGACGTGTCACCTACGGTGGCCAGAGGTGGTGATACTTGGGACCCTTCAAGGATAGTCATAATGGGGAGTGAAGCCATTTTAATGAATTCTAATCTCCTAACTGAGCCAAGTTATATACAAGCATGGGAACAATATATATATTAAAGAATTGTAACATGCATGTCACATTGATTCACAAACCACGTTTATAATTTTTTAATTGTTCAAAATTGAAGAAAATGGATTCTATCAGATTTGGTATAACCAAAGTATCATTTTCCATTTTCGGCAAGATACACGACTGCCGCGAACAAAGTAGTTTTCACACTTGGAAATATACTTCAGTTAAATTTGTTACATATTCATATGGTCATGTTCAACACATGCAGTATATATATAGCAAAAAGAAAGTTTACACCTTTTGGTTGGTTTAGTAGATTTTCAAATGAAACTTTCGTCTTCAACATCGCAGTATTGCGACAGCTAGTTTTTAGGCATACATTTTATGTTGAGTTTGTTGGTTTTATAGACAAAATAATAATAGTCGTGTGTTAGGATCGAACTTGAGATCACGGGATTGCACACAATACGTATGAAGAGGAAATGTAATAATTATTTATAATATGTTATAATTAATTATTAAATACAAAACAATTAAATAATAATTAGTATTATTGATTAATGACTAATTAATTATTAAACGAAGATTAGGAAACTAATTACTAGATATTACATGGAAACAAAAGAAGGTTCCGGAACACCCTATGTGGGCTTCCAACCGATCGGCCAAAGGGAGGATCCACCTCCTTTGTGCCTTGAGCTCCAAGTAATCTCTAGTATATAAGCAAACCCAATGTTAAGAGTTTTCTCATAACTTGTACACACACATATTGGGTTTTCTCTCCTTCTCTCTTTCTTTGGTCGAACCAAATCCGAACACCCCTAAGGGTTTCGAATTTCTTGCATCAAAAATTGTTTTGTGGAATTTACTTGCATAATCTTTTCCTTGAATTAGTACGTGTGTACAAGAACGTGAATCAAACACACTATTGTTTGATTCTTGGATTGAATTACAAAAAGGTAAGGGGTAATTCATATAATCCTTATAAACCCTAATTAGGGTTCATTGGTTCCGGAAGATTGCATTGATTCTTGTTCGGGCTAGAATCACTACGGTATGTTTGCTATTTAAATTAATGATTAATTAATTACATGTTATTCGATCTATTATAATTGCTTCCGCTCATGCTCACTTTGATGTACATGGTTTATTAATATGATTGTCATGATATAATAATTCCAACAGTGGCATCTAGAGCCGTTATAATGTGTAATTAATTATCGCAACGCATAAAAATTGGATTTTGATTCGTATAGTTACATGTTTTTTTAGGGTTTATGTGTTTTAACCCTAACCCTAATTTTTGGGTCGATTAGACCTAAGGGGTTTTTAGGGTTTGTTTTTTATTTTTTTTAAAATTGACTAGAAACCCTAAGATGTCATGTAATTGTTTATGCGTTTTAGTAAACGATCTTGGTGCAATGTGTTAATTGTTAAGCTAAATCCATGAAAAGTGCATGTTTGCATGGATTTTTATAGTGTTAATTTAAATGGTTTAAATTGCTTATATATATTAATGGTTAAGTTATATTAAAACATGTAAATTTTAATAGATGTCGAATTGGGGAAGACTCCAATATTAAGTAATCAATTATGTGCTATGTGGTATTTATTTAATTTTGGCTTACGCAATCGATTTATCGATGTATGTGGCTCTTTTTCCAAGAAAAAGAAAGCCCTAATTGAATTAATACGTTATACACCTAGATTTGATTATTAATAGGACCTTTTAATAAGATTTGCATGTGGCTACATGTTTTATACATATTTAATTGTTATGATTATGTATATGTGTTTATTTAGTTGTTTTTATTTTTTTATTGTCTATTACTTGTTTTGTTTATTTATTGTGTTAGACATGTTTATTTAAACGAAAGGGTAATTTTGAATAGAAAAAATAATATGGACTAAATAATGGCGAAATTGTTTTGGTTTTTAAGAGTTAAAATTTCAAAGAATTGGTTGATTGATGTTTTTGTACGTAATGGTTAAATAGGCTCGACCGAAGTTTACACACTATAAGATGGGTATAAGGATGGCATCGCATTAAATTGTGGCCTTAGATAGACAACATTCATGTCTTAACGCTCGTTTGTGTGTAAATTAGACTTACCGAACAACCATTACATGTACATTGTCATCTTAAGGGTGAATAATCCACAATTCCACAATGATTATCCGAAACACTAAGCCTTCGGGCTTATGCAAAAGTACGATATAGTGGACGATAATTGATGGTTATTCTTTAATTGGTGAACCCGATACCTCAATCAAAACTTTACTATTTTACTCTTAGTAAATTGGTAATAAAAATGTTTTGTAAAACCAATGTTATGAAGTTGTATGCATGCTTCTTCATACATTATTTTGATCACATCAAAATAGTTATACCCTTATAAAATTAAGTTGAATGCCATCTAATTAAGAACACTTGAAGTTGTAATTTACGTCATAGTGAGACTTGGCGAGATTGCAATGGAGAGGTAAATTTCATAAATTCATTGCTAGCAGATCAACTGATGTGATGGATTTGTGAGTTTACGGTTTTTAAGTTAGACGACTTAAATTGAGTAGGAAGTGAGACTTGACTCAAGGCATTAAGATGGGGACTAAACATGCTTACAATACAAATGTTTTGTGATTGTAAATCCCATAGATCTAGGAATTGGACAAATGTTATGCCAATTACTTATACGACAAGTTACCTCATATTATACTTTCATTACTAGCAGATCAACTGAATGTGATGAAACTATGTTTATGGAGGATCCTAGTTTTCAAGATTATTCTATGGATTTATTTTCCTTGGGTATTTTAATTTTCTTGAAAAATTGTATTATCGAAAATACTAATGTTTTGAACTTTCTTTATCTGTAGAAATGGCTCAAACTGATAACACCAACTTACGTTCTGTGTTCAAAACATATTTTGAACGAGAAAAATTGACTGGCTCGGAAAATTTCAATGATTGGTACCGTTCACTAAGGATTGTCCTGCGAGTGACTGGTCAACTCGAAATCTTGAAAACGCCTTGTCCTGCTGAACCAGAAGGCGCAGCAGCAACTGAAGCTGCTAAGGCCAAATGGAATCTTGATACCAAGGAACATATTGATGTGGCCGCAATGATGTTAGGGGGAATGTCCACAGCTCTTCAAAGACAGTTTGAGGAGTATTTTCCCAAGGACATGATTGATGAACTCAAGAAACTCTATGAGAAACCAACAAATGTAGAGATTTACGATTTGATGGAAGCTCTCCATGGTTGTAAGCAGGGTCCTGGTGAACCTGTGAGTGCTCATGTGTTGAAAATGAAAAGTTACATGGATCAACTACAAACACTTGGGAAACCCTATGACAATGATATGGCTGTGCACTTAATCAATAGATCCCTTGATAAGGAATTTAGTGGTTTTGTGAGGAACTTCAATATGCATTGCGTGGGGAAGACTGTAAGTGAATTGCACGCACTGCTCATTGATTATGAGAAAGGTACACCACAAAAGGCTCCTACGCCCCAAGTACTAGCAATACAAGGGGGTAGAATTAACAAGCCAAATGCGAACAAGAAGAAGGGTAAAGGAAAGAAGAAGGATGATAAGAATAAGCAGGTTATGGCTTATCAACCACCTCCACCAAAGAAGAACCCTTCGATCAAGAATAATCCAAAGAAGGATCAAGGATGCCATTACTGCAAGGTGATGGGCCATTGGAAGAGGAATTGTCCTCTTTATCTCGATGACTTGCGAAACAATAAGGTTAAGAAGACTGGGCACATGGGCGCCAGCACTTCAGGTAACTTATTTGTCATTGAATTATTTACTTTATCTCGTATGATAAATTCCTGGGTATATGATACTGGATGTGGTATTAATATTTGTAATACACTGCAGGGGTTTAGAGAGGAAAGGAGACTAGCTTATGGGGAGCAATTTCTGCATGTGGGAAATGGAACACAAGCAGCAGTTGAAGCCATAGGAATGTTTAATTTAGTTTTACCTTCGGGTTTAGTACTTTGTTTAAACAATTGTCATTATGCACCTTCTATAATTAGAGGTGTTGTTTCCTTTTCATGTTTGTTGGATCTTGGTTTTTCTCATACTATTGATGGCAATAAAATTTCTGTTTCTTTAAATGGTGTATTTTATTTTAATGCTGTTGCTGTGAATGGTGTGTTTGAAATTGATATGAATAATTGTGTGACTTCCAACAATAATAATAATTCAATGTACAGCATAAGTAAGAGAATGAAGTATGACTTGAATTCGTCTTACCTTTGGCACTGTAGACTTGCCCATATAGGCAAGACTCGCATGCAAAAGCTGCAACGTGAAGGGCTTTTGAATAATATCAATGATGAGTCATTTGATAAATGCGAATCTTGTATTTCTGGGAAGATGACGAAGAAACCTTTTCATAGTAATATGGAAAGAGCTTCAGATCTACTTGGTTTAATACACACGGATGTGTGTGGACCACTTAGACATGTGTCAAGGAGAGGTGCTGTCTACTTCTTAACTTTTACGGATGATTTCAGCCGTTATGGTTATGTTTATTTACTTAAGCATAAACATGAGGTGTTTGAAACATTTAAAGTTTTCAAAGCAGAAGTAGAATTGCAATTGGGAAAGAAGATTAAAGCTCTTCGTTCTGATCGAGGTGGTGAATACCTTAGTCAAGATTTTAAAGATTTCTTAACTGAGAATGGAATTGTCCAGAATCTCACATCTCCATATACTCCACAACAAAATGGTGTATCTGAGAGAAGGAATCGTACATTGTTGGACATGGTTCGATCAATGTATAATCTTACTAATCTTCCTTTGTCTTTTTGGGATTATGCTCTTGAATCAGCTGTTCGTATTTTGAATATGGTTCCCACCAAGAAGGTTGATAAGACACCATATGAGATATGGACTGGAAAAGCTCCGAACTTGTCTTATTTAAAGGTCTGGGGTTGTGAGGCATATGTTAAACGTGACTCACAAGATAAACTCCAACAAAGATCTGTAAAATGCATTTTCATAGGATACCCTAAGGAAACTATGGGTTACTATTTTTACTACCCACCTGAGAACAAAGTGTTTGTTGCAAGATATGGTGATTTTCTTGAAAGTGAATTTGTCATTCAAGAAATCAGTGGGAGAGTATATGATTTAGAAGATGATCTAAATAATGCATTGCCTTCAGAAAATACTAGCACACTTCCTATAGAACCGGAAAGTCTGGGTCCTCCACCGGAAGTTGAAGTAATTCCCATTCGCAGATCTGCGAGATCTGTGAAAGCTCCTGACCGTCTATGTCTTAATGTAGAGGTCGATCAACATACACTAGGGGATCTTGATGAACCTACTAGTTATAGAGCTGCCATTAAAAGCCCTCAAAAGGCTAAATGGAAAGCTGCTATGGATGGGGAAATACAATCCATGCATGACAATGAAGTCTGGGAAGAAGTTGACTTACCTCCTGGTGCCAAGGTAGTTGGGAGTAAGTGGCTTTACAAAATCAAGACTGACATGAATGGATATGCACACATTTATAAGGCTCGTCTGGTTGCTAAAGGTTTTACTCAAACTTTTGGAATAGATTACGAGGAGACGTTTTCTCCTGTAGCAGACATAAGAGCTATAAGAATTCTCATAGCTATAGCAGCGTACTATGATTATGAGATTTGGCAAATGGATGTGAAAACTGCTTTCTTAAATGGTTATCTAGATGAAGACATCTATATGGAACAACCAGAAGGGTTTGAAAATCCAAAATTTCCGAAGCGTGTTTGCAAGCTTAAGAGATCCATTTATGGATTAAAGCAAGCATCACGACAATGGAACAAGAGGTTTGATGCTGAAATTAAAAAGTTTGGATTCACTCAAAATCTTGATGAGCCATGTGTGTATCACAAAGCTAGTGGGAGTGATAATGTAATTTTCCTAATTCTATATGTTGATGACATATTGATCATGGGAAAAGACATTCCAAGTTTACAAGCTGTTAAGGCATATCTTGGAAAGTGCTTTTCTATGAAAGATTTAGGAGAAGCTGCATACATTCTGGGAATCAAAATCTATAGAGATAGATCAAGGCGGTTAATTGGATTAAGTCAAAGTGCTTACATTGACAAAATATTGAAGAGATTCAATATGCAAAATTCCAAGAAAGGATATTTGCCGATGGAAGTAAAACATGGCTTATGTAATGAGTATTGTGCTTCAACACCTGAAGAGGTGGATCGCATGAGTAATGTTCCTTATGCTTCGGCTGTAGGATCTATTATGTATGCGGTTAAGTGCACAAGGCCAGATGTGGCGTTTGCTCAAAATATTACCAGTCAATTTCAACAGAATCCAGGTGAAAAACATTGGATTGCTGTTAAACATATTCTTAAGTATTTGAGGAATACAAAAGATATGTTTTTGGTATATGGTGGAAATCCATCTACAGAACTTTGTGTTACAGGTTTCTGTGATGCATCCTTTCAAAGTAATAAAGATGATTCGAAGTCTCAGACGGGTTATGTCTTTGTTATCAATGGAGGAGCTGTAGATTGGAGGAGCAAGAAGCAGAGTACTATTGCGATGTCTGCAACAGAAGCTGAATACTTGCTGCTTCGGAAGCTGCTATGGAGGCTGTTTGGATTAGGAAATTCGTTTCTGGGCTTGGTGTTATGCCTTCAATTGAATTACCTATTGATATGTATTGTGACAATTCTGCTGCAATCATATTTGCCAATGAACCTGGAGTCATGAGAGGCACCAGACATTTTCTACGGAAGTATCACTTTGTTCGTGAAAAAGTTGACGAAGGTGAAATAAATCTGTTGAAGGTTCACACAGATGATAACTTAGCTGATCCGTTCACTAAGGCGTTGGCGAAAGAAAAGCTTAATGAATTAGCCAATGGAATTGGACTTAAATTAGCTAGTAGTTTCATGCATAACTGTGATTAGTATTTGGATAAAGGATATTGTAAACAATTATTATTTTAATGAAATAAAATATGTTGGTATGTTTATTTCCATTTGTTAATTATTGTTGTCCTATTTTTGCATGTTTAAATCCATGAATAAGAGTTATTCTAAATTGTCCGTTGTCAGTTAATAATATGGGAATATTATTAAATTAAGACAAGTATGAAGTTGGTATAATATACTTAATGTATATTGATGCGTAGTCATGCCATTTCAGATGATATTCGATGATACTGAATATAGGACTTATCCCAACTATATGATGTTACTTTATGGATCTTGTCATTAAGTAAATCATAAGAAGTTATCCTCAGACTTGAGATACAAGATAACGGTCATGAATGTAGTACATTTTTGTGAAACAACTTAACGCTATACGTAAATGTTAGTAATAAGGGTTGTTTTCGGAAGTGTTACAAAGTTTGTGTGTTTTGCTTGTAGTCAATAAAGAATTTGTTCCTTCAAATTAATTTTTGGAGTTTAATACTGCTGGGCCCCTCGTAGGGTTGTCAAGGTGTTTGCATGGCCATGCCCAAGGTCTTTGATGAAAGGTTCAAAAGATTTGGTAATCTTGTCAATCACTAAGAACGAGAAACAGAATGGTTAATTAAGGAATGACCTAGATCCATATCCTTATTAACGTAGTATTAGAAACAAAGGGATAATAATAATGAGAAATCATTAAAAGGTTTTCCAGGAGCCTTACTCAAGTTGTACTAAAGGCATCGACGTGTTGCAAGACGCTAATCGATGTGATCACACTATTATGATATGTCTAAGTGGGAGCTGTTGGTTTTATAGACAAAATAATAATAGTCGTGTGTTAGGATCGAACTTGAGATCACGGGATTGCACACAATACGTATGAAGAGGAAATGTAATAATTATTTATAATATGTTATAATTAATTATTAAATACAAAACAATTAAATAATAATTAGTATTATTGATTAATGACTAATTAATTATTAAACGAAGATTAGGAAACTAATTACTAGATATTACATGGAAACAAAAGAAGGTTCCGGAACACCCTATGTGGGCTTCCAACCGATCGGCCAAAGGGAGGATCCACCTCCTTTGTGCCTTGAGCTCCAAGTAATCTCTAGTATATAAGCAAACCCAAGGTTAAGAGTTTTCTCATAACTTGTACACACACATATTGGGTTTTCTCTCCTTCTCTCTTTCTTTGGTCGAACCAAATCCGAACACCCCTAAGGGTTTCGAATTTCTTGCATCAAAAATTGTTTTGTGGAATTTACTTGCATAATCTTTTCCTTGAATTAGTACGTGTGTACAAGAACGTGAATCAAACACACTATTGTTTGATTCTTGGATTGAATTACAAAAAGGTAAGAGGTAATTCATATAATCCTTATAAACCCTAATTAGGGTTCATTGGTTCCGGAAGATTGCATTGATTCTTGTTCGGGCTAGAATCACTACGGTATGTTTGCTATTTAAATTAATGATTAATTAATTACATGTTATTCGATCTATTATAATTGCTTCCGCTCATGCTCACTTTGATGTACATGGTTTATTAATATGATTGTCATGATATAATAATTCCAACAGAGTTGTATAGTTTTTCAACTTTGTTAGCCCAACTCGTGGTAAAAGTAGTAAATCTTTTTTAAGCAATTAGCCATTTAGTATTTACCTAATTCAGGTATAGTTTGTAAAGCAGGATCCAACTGCATTTACATTTACTGATTTAATTTACACATTACTGATGGACTTCTACTTCTACATTTTTTAGTTTAAGAGACGAGTGTTTTACTTGAACTCAAGCTTGTGGTGTTAATTGGCTGCAACGGCAAGTGGTATGGTGGCCCTTTACAAGATTTGGTTCAGCTCAAACTGTGTCAACACCTCGTTCACCCTCACATTGTTCTTCATTGTTGTAGGTTGATAGCTGTTTCCATAGTGGCTTCAGCTGTTGCATAGTCAGCTTCTAGCTAGCATGAACCTCACTTTCTTCTTTTTCTTGGAAAAGTCATTATTGCTTAGGATAACCTGATCATGCAGTGTGGAAGTTACTAATGGTTTTGTTTCTTCTAGTTTGTTTTCTTCATGGAATTCTCCTGATATGATCATTGGTTTCAGGCAGTTCCCCATTTTAAACAAACATAACTGAAACCTTTTTGATAACATATTTATATAGTCCTATTATAGGTTTATTTTTATCTTTGTTTTAATGCAAAAATATACTATATATACTAAGTTTAGTGGCAACTCTAGTATGACTGTATGGATAATATTATAATAGCGTTTACAACAGAAGTATTTTGGCCTAACAATGTCGAAATGGTTTACATACTGAAATGCCATGTTCAATCATTTAAGAAAGTACAGTAGATCACACAAATATTTCTATAGATAAAAGGACTAGTGTATCATGATAATATATATATATATATATATATATATATATATATATATATATATATATATATATATATATATATATATATATATATATATATATATATAGGTATGGGTTAAAACAAAAAGTCCCTTATAATAAAAAGTGTAGGAAGGATTGTGAGGGCGATATGTGTCACCCCCATGCCACATCATATGATACATGTCACCCCCCCCCCCCCCCCCCCAAAAAAAAAAAAAAAAAAAAAAAAATCCCGCCAGAAAAAAATTTTTCTGGGGCAAAAATTTTTTTTTCCCACCAAATTTTCTAGTGCATCACAGTTATAAAGTTACTGCATCACAATTGTAAAAGTTACTGCATCACAGTTTTAAATTTTAATGCATTAAGGTTATAAGTTACTGCAGCATAGTTGATGCACTAAACTATTAACTATGATGCAGTAACTTATAATAAAGATGCACCAACACTTAAAAAAGAATCGTATTTTAATTGTGATGCAGTTACATAAATATATGATGCAGAAAACTTATGATAATGCAATTTCTTATAACTATAATGCAGTAACTTTATAACCATGATGCAGTAACATTAAAACTATGAATGCAGTAACCGTGATGTAGTAAAATCATTATTGTGATGCAGTAAACGTAATGCAGTAACTATATAACCGTGATGCAGTAACTTTATAACAGTAATGCAGTAACTTTATAACAGTGACGCAGTAAAATTTTTTGGTGGGAAAAAAAATTTTTTTTTGGGGGGTGGGGGGGGTGGGGGTGACACGTGTCATATGATGTGGAATGGGGGAGACACATGTCACTCCCACAATCCTTCCTACACTTTTTATTATAAGGGCCTTTTTAGAATAACCCCACTCTATATATATATATATATATATATATATATATATATATATATATATATATATATATATATATATATATATATATATATATATATATATTGAAAAAGATTATGACAAACAAAATATTCTAACATTCATAGAAAAAAGTAAATTTCGAACTTCGATAATAGTTAGTTTGAACTTTGAAGTTACCTAAAGCAGTTTAGTCTATTCTATTGAAGTTACAATATAACTCCATCTAAGAAGACGATCGATCAAGTATATCTTCCTCGTTGAGACGGACAATCTCTGCTTCTCTTGGCACTCCCTTCAAAACAGTGTCTTTATCTAGCCCAGTGCAGAAAAAGAAATTGACAAATTTGATAGATGACATATTGGTTAACCACATTGGAATTTCTCGTATACCAAATCATATATAGATAACGACTCCAGTGAGGTGAGGTGTTTTACTTCTTCCGGAATTGACTCCCAATGACTCCTACCAAACAACACTAAAGAACGAAGATTGCTCCTCAGCTTCTCTATCCCTTGGAGATTTGGGAAACAATCAAGCTCCATGGAGAATGGCCCAAGCATCAAGTTATCTAACAAGGTAAGACTGTCAATTCCACTAGGCAAGGAAGTCATTTTGTCACAGTCGGTAATTAGCAGTTGCCTCAAAGAACCATCAAGGTTGTGCAAATCGGGTATTCCTGATAGACTATCACAGTCGTCGATCGTTAATTCATCAAGAGATGTGAGTCCTTGTAAACTCCGAATGGACTCAAGATTTCTGCAGTTCTTAATCTCTAATTTAACAAGAGGATGGAGATAATGTTCATCTAAGAGGATGACTTTCGGGCAGTCATAAATGTACAACGTCTCGAGCACAGGCAATATCATCGTTGAGGAGTTTGTTGCTGCACCTGTCCACGTTTCCAGCCTTTTCATACCAAGTAGTTCGAGCTTTCTCAACGATCGAGATAAGGGCTCACTTGATCCTTGAGCAGAAGAACTACTCAAACATGTCACGTTGTCCAAATACATCAACACAAGATCACGAAGATGTGGCAACTTCCAAACCATTGGAAGACTGAGGATGTTGCGACATACATATAATGTCACATCCACAAGCTTGTCAAGGGGAATCCATTCCCCTCCGGTATTTATTGACATTTTCATTACCCACTCAGGAAAACAGTCACTTGAATAGTTTTCGATTGTCAAGCTTTTCACATTCGCATGGGTTTGCAAGCCTTCCAATATATCCTTGTCCTTCTGCCTCACACCCTCATTGCTTTCCTTCCAAGAGAAATTTATCTTGTATAGATTTCTCTTTCCAATTAAATCTGCCTGGATAGCTTCTTCTTTGCCGCTAACTTCTTCAAGATTGGAAATGCCAAGCTTCCGTCCAAGGTGTTTCAAATTGCCTAGCTCTCCAATTTGACATCCTTTCTCTCGACCCACGCTAAAGGAGGACAATGTTCGAAGAGAAGTCAATTGTCCCACGTCCTTCGGGGAGATAACATTATCTTTAAACTCGAGATGGCGTAGGCTTATCAAATTTTGCATTCCTGCTGGGAATTTCTTAAACTCATAACACCGAAGCAGCTTCAAAGTTTGCAGATGGTGAAGTTTAGTGATAGATTTTGGAAGAACTTCGATATCGGTATAGGACAAATCAAGGTACCTGAGATGCACCAAATCTCCAACTGAATCATGTATCACTGTTAGTGCAGTGTGACTTAACTTTAGGATACGCAAACACTTGAAATCTTGAAATGATATCTTCGTCACAACTCCTTTCAAGAACAGCGTGTGCAGTTTTCTACTTGCCATGCCCTCTATAAATTTATACAAAACTGACTTGCTGTCATTTTTTTGATATAAAGATAGATGTTTCACATGAGGCAAGTGTACTTCATTGTTAGTTGGAACCATCGAACATAAGCTTTCATCACCCGAAACATGTAAAGAAAGATCATGCACTAGATCATGCATCTTACAACTATAAACGTAACCATACTCATCCATTTCAACATCTTGGAACATGGAATTACTTATCAAGATTTTGAAAATATCATTTCCCACATCCTCCATATCATTGTTTCTCATGCCATCCACTTGAAGCAACCCCAATGCCATCCAAAGTTGGATAAGTTCTTCCCTTTCCATGACTGCGTCCTTCTAAAATATCGAACAATATGCAAAGCATTGCTTGGAAATCGAATTCGGCAAATTGTCAAAGCTTAGTTTCAAGGTGCTTAGAACCATGTCACCTTCTTCTTCACCCCGAACCATGCTTTCTTGGACGGACAACCACTTATGTAATACCTAAAAATCTAAAACTCTGTAAAATTACCAAATTGCCCTTACTAGTTTAAAAACTTATAAACTATAATTAAAATACCAAATAAAACCTAAATAAATAACACAAAATATTATATGACCACAAATAATTTTGTTAGCATTTTTTTTTATCATAAAATAAGTACAAATTATATAAATGGCGCCTAAGGATTCTAATGGGTCTAAATTATTTATTTTATGTATACATATTACGGAATTAAATGAAAATAATTAAAGATATATATCAAGTAAATATGGAAACCATTAAAATCTGTTTAATATCTCATTATGGGCCATAAAACTCGGCCAAATCAGTTACCAAAACCCCTATTTGTTCACTATAAACCGTATATCTAAATATTTACCAAAAATCAAACCCTAAAACACTCCAAAATTTCATACGGCCTCTCCACAATTTTTCCAGCCATCCTATCATTTTTCCCAGCTAAATTGAAGGCTTGTGAACGTGAGAAAAATAATGTGATACTCCAGGAGTGATCGAGTTGGTCGGGGTGATTTATTTTGGGTCGTTATTTTAGCCGAGTAAGTGAAAATCGTTTCTGATCATTCCATTCATCCATAAATATTCTGGGTATTTTTGTATCACTCCCTATACTCCATAACATTATAAAAAAACAAAAAAACCAGGTCATGCAAATTTATTGGCTCGTTTTAATTTATTTGCAATAGAAACCCTAATTTCGGGTTTTAATTAAAACTAAGTGAAAATGAATTTTCTGAGGTACCTACTTATTTTTAGAACATGTTAGTATAATGGTAGAACACTATAAAGATGGTCCTCATATTGTTTGAAGGCTTAACGTGATGTTTTGATAATTATTTTATGTTACCGATTACTAAAAAAAAAGAAAAGAGAAAATGCATGTAACGAGCTAGGGTTTGAATTTTTAGTATTTCTAGCGGTTAATTAATGTCTCATGATGATGTAATAATTACTAAATGATTTGGGGAAAAATAGGTTTAGGGTTTGTGGAATTATTTAGCACCGAATGGATTTTAAAAATGTTAAGGGTTGTTTTGAAAATTCTAAAACTTATGGGCTGTTTTGGGAGACTTATAAACTGATGGGAAAATCATGTAAAAATAGTGCATGGGCTGTTTGAATGTCTTTCATAAATAAAAGGGCTTAAATTGTAATTATTAATTATTTAATTATACGGTTTTAAATAAATATTAAATAGAGGGACTAATTCTGTAAATATGATATTTTTGTGGTGGTTACTGTATGTTAAAGTTATTGGAGGGCTAATAATGTATATTTGATAATTAATTGGATTTTATGTGCAAAATGTATAATTAAAGGATATTAAATGTAATTAATTAAATGTAAGGACTAAAAATGTAAATTATGGAAACTAGAAGCCATTTTGAGTAAATAATAATATTAAAAGTGTTTTGTGTAATTTTTAGTATTTATGGGCCTAATGTGTAATTATTATGGAATTATGATTTAATTAATAAGTTTTGTAAACTTAAGGGTTTAATTGTGTAAATTCTGAAATCTGAGGGTCTGAATAGTACTATATGTAAACTCTGATGTGACATTCTGAAATTTAGTAAAATAATATGCTTGTTTGGTAAATATGGACATTAGAGGGATTAAATCATGAATTATGTAAATATAAGGTTTGTTTTGTAAATATTATAACTAGAGGGGTATAAACTGTAAAATTATGAAACAAAAGGGATTATGATGTCATTTTGAATAAGATGAGTATTAAATCAGTAACTTGAAGTATTTTCACTTGATACCTTTGAAATTGATGAAATTACAATTAAAACCCTGAACTTTGTGAACTTGTCATAATTAACCTTAGACTTCTGTAACTTGTTAGAATATACCTTTATTCCATTATAATCTCTGAGTAAGGACTTAATCTAATCTGAAATGATAATATCTGTTAATTCTGGAAACCTGCTAATTATGGAAAGTTACTAAAACTGAAAAGTCACTAAAAATAGAAAGATTACTTAAAATGGAAAGGTAAACTAAAAGTAATAATCTGAATTGGAATCCTTTGTAATTCCGTCTTCTACTCCTTTAGGTGTGAAGAATGAGTGACCCTCTATTTTCTGTGGTTCTTGCTTTGGTATGATTTTCTTTGGAATAAGGTACAGATATTCCGTACTTTTTCAGTATGAGTGCACACCTCTTCTCTCTCGACTTTGTCCTTGATTTGCTATCATATTTTGATTCCGTTTGAACTCTTATGATCCGTTCGATAACCTTTTGTGTCCTTAACCTTTGAACCTTTGTGAGACTTTGGGTACTCTTTGGGATATTGTAACGGAAGGTGAGACCCTTGTGACACTTGGAATGTTCTTTTGGGATAATATAACGGGAGGTAAAAGTTCTTTTCTTAAATGTGATATAGAACCTTTTAAAGGAGAAATTATTTATAAAGACACTTTAATATGACTTAAGGCAATTTCTATATGGGACTTCCTATAAATTCATAAAGACCACTTTTAAAGAACACCTCATGACAACCTTTATTAAAGATCACTTTTATTAATTTTATCTTTTGGAAGATCCTTGTTAGATAAACCTTTGTTATAAACCTTTTTGAATGGGGTTGTACTACGATTTTTTTTAAAACAAGTGATGGGAACCTGCTAAAATGAACGTTTGTTTTAAACTCTCATTATGACCCTTTAATCATTAACTATGGGACTTTGGAGCTTGGAACATTGACCTTTGATACTGAACCTTTGATTTGAGCTCTGAATATGAACCTTGTCATTTGTAAACCTTGACATGAACCTTTGCTATCTGAACCTTCTGATTTGAACCTTCTGATTTGGACCTTTTGATATGACCTATGATATGGATTTATGATATGATCTGATTATGATGACTTATGATCTGTGTCATTTATGACATACTGTTGACCTATTCTGTTTGGCCTATTCTAGTTTGACACCCGAGCCAAATTTATTTCACTAGGCATGGGGGTTCCATGTCCGTGTCAGAGATGCACCTCTGGCATGACTCCAGGGCAGTGGAGTGATGTTCTGCCACGTCCCCTTTTCTGTTATATGATATGTGCACTTTATGATATGATTTACTATGGCCAATCTGATTTCTGTGGGGGCGTGTGGATGCATCCTAGATATGTTTCTGTTATCTGTTATCTGGTGAATGTGGTTGTGTGTGCAATACACGTCCTTCACAACCCATTGAGGTCACCCCTCTGTTTACATCTGATATTTTGAGGTCTCCCCTCATTATGACTATGATGAAGGCATTTATGAAGGCATTATTATATCTGTTTCTGGGCTCGTGGTTGATGACTAACCTTTACCTTACCTTTTACTACTATTTCACACTTACCTTTGATTTCATTGCTGTTATTTTCCTTTATACCTTATTCAGTATTCATTTTCTGTTTCATTATTACTTCGTTGTTATATCTATTCACTGGGCTTTGTAAACTCATCCGCATGTCTTTTCTGATGCGGCAGGTTTAGTAGAAACTGGGTTATGGATGGAGAGATCTTATTGTGGGCTTAGAAGACTTCACCCTGATTAGCTATTGGATGGACTTAGAGTTGATTAGAAGTTTTGATCTTGGGCTTAGTTCATTATTGTTGTTCTTTTGCATTTTGTATTTTGTTTAGTTTTTCCCTTGTAACCTTTGTAAGCTTTGTATAGATATGTATCTCCGTTTGGCTTGTGTTCTGAATTGACTCCATAATGTTACACTTTAGCCCTTCGCGGGTCAGGGTGTTACAATTATGGTATCAAAGACAGGTTTGGATCGGCGGATGCGCAACGTCCGTAGAGCTTAGGCTATGACGTGTGAGTTTTGGACCATTAGGCTTCCACTGTAGGAACATAGGAAACCACTTTGAGAACTTGCTTTAGGAATCCCCTATATGAACTTAAGTTTTGACCTTTAAGGAATGGGTAGACTTTAAGAGATTCTTATGTATCTTTGCTTCCGCATTACTCTGATTCGTGCCTTACGTTTAGCTATGCCTTTTTGGAATTATCCTTTTTGGAGTTAGAGATTTTGCACCACCTAAGTTTACCACTAGTAGATTTGAAGGCATTTAAGATTGCATGGTAATGCATAACGCTATTTTTATTTTTATTTTCGATCCCTGACCTAGCTCTTAATCCTTTTGACATCTCTTTGGTCATTATGAGAATCTACATGGCGATGACGTATTTGATACACTCTATGTTCGCATCTTGCTTTTGGTATATCCTCTGTAAGCTTTCTGGCGTTATATGGTCATCAAACGAGTTTGGTAAATGGGTAATTCATAATATTTTGTTTGTAAAATCAGTTTAAGGTCCTAATTAAGTGTTCCAATTGGTTTGGATGTGATTGAGGTTGG
Organism: Artemisia argyi; assembly: GCA_030686995.1. NCBI lineage: Eukaryota > Viridiplantae > Streptophyta > Magnoliopsida > Asterales > Asteraceae > Artemisia > Artemisia argyi. The sequence goes on from CM060699.1 coordinate 143,422,713, forward strand.
TTTGGTCGTGTTTTTGAATTTTATGTGATGATATGTCAAAACTGTGATTGCAGAATTTTATTTCAGTCGTGGTTTATGATTTTTCATTCCCAAACCATAAGGATTCAGAAGCCCTCCTTTTGCAGGAGTTATATTTGGGTTATGTGTGACTCTCTGGAATTTTTGTGGATTTTTATAAGGTGTTTAAATGGGTATGTTAAGTGCAAACTTTCTGCATGTTTGTGCAGTTAATTTTCTGGGTAGGTCTGGGATAACGATTTTTCATATGGAGTTACATTTAAAAATAAAATCTGGGAAAATTCATGTGGACTCTCAAGACATATTTTCTTTTGTGAAATTTTTTGTGAATTTTATTTTGGATTACTAATATGGAATAAAAATTCGTATTTTGGTGACCTGATTGTGTTTAAAAGCTGAAATTCTGAAACATAAGAGATAAGTGATGATTAGAAGGGTTATATGGTATATATGATAACTAGAAGGACTAATAATGTAAATATGACTAAAGTATGCATGTTTGGCTGTAAGAGTGTGTTAAGGGCTGTTTGTGACTCTTGAAATAATTATGGGCCTTAAATGTTTAGTTTTTGCCATAGCGACATGTTTCTTTTGATGATGAGTGTTTGATTTTGTTACGCCTTTCCGAGCATCGTTTATTTTGTTCGACATCGTTTCATTATTGATCTTTGATTAGGTCTAACCCAGGGGTTAGTTGGACTGTTAGGTGGATTTGTAGATTTGTTTCACTGATTGAGATAGAGTATGATCATCATGGGGGCATATTTATATGATGCTAGTATTATGACGTCTGGCCAACGTGATAATACTTACGTCATATAAAGTGCATTTGTTGTGTTCATAGGATGTCTCGAGAAGTGCCTTAGTGGAGACTTAGATTTCTGTTTTCGTTTGCAATGATCTGCGAATAGTGAGACTTTAGGATTCTTTCGATCGGTGCGTTTGATCTGCCTTATCTCCGTGCATTTGATAATGTTTGGATACGCGTCACGCGATTGTTCAACTTCTATGTCTTGATATATCCTAAGTTCTGTTGTAGAACTTCCTGACGTTTGATGTTATCGAGCAACTTATCTTATGCCTGTATGGGTTTGATTTGTTACTATGAAGAACTACACCTATGTCTTGCTATGTATACACTTCTCACATTCGATGAATCCATTTCATGATGATTTGTTATGAGTTAAGATATGAAGTTTTGGATTATGAGAGAATCAAGATCTGTCGGTTTACGAAAATACTTTTGGAAGGTTGTTTTGAAGACGAAACTATTTGTGAATCTGAAGAGTTAGACTTATATGTCACCTTCATCGTGCAATCTTCCGATACATTCTCATCTGATTAGTTCGATTCCTTGTTCGCGAATGGAATACTCACCCAATCCTACATCATCTTTTGGATATCTTTTAAAGGGATATGATTGTCATCGGTTACTTTCGATATGTGATTCTTTTGATTTGGATTTTGTGTGATGTGCCTTCTATGGGGAAACCGAAACCACCTTTGAATCGTTAAGATCAAGTCTTGGGAAACAAGATCACTCTGTTCATTGAAATCCTTTAAGTCTGAATTTGTGCGAATTAAAACTACTCCTTTTTCTGTTCGTAGTTTGGTGTACATTTGTTTAAGCTCTGCCTCCTCAGTTATCACATGTTCATGATGTTTTCCATGTATCTCTTCTGAGGGGATACAACTATCATCCATTACACGTTGCGTCTTATCCGTTTGATCAAATTCAGCCTGATATGTCTTTGCCTGAGGAACCTGAGGCTATTCTAGATCGGCAACAAAGAGTCATGAGAAACAAAGTCATTCCGTTCGTTAAAATTCTTTGGAAGAATCACCCAGAGCGTGAAGCTACCTGGGAGACCGAAGAATCGATGTAGGCTAGTTATCCTTATTTCTTTTCGTAGTCCGGTATGTTTTCGTTTCGTTTTTCATTCCATTCTCTTTTCAATTTCACGGACGAAATTTCTTTTTAGAGGGGAAAAAGTTGTATTACCTAAAAATCTAAAACTCTGTAAAATTACCAAATTGCCCTTACTAGTTTAAAAATTTATAAACTATAATTAAAATACCAAATAAAACCTAAATAAATAACACAAAGTATTATATGACCACAAATAATTTTGTTAGCATTTTTTTTATCATAAAATAAGTACAAATTATATAAATGGCGCCTAAGGATTCTAATGGGTCTAAATTATTTATTTTATGTATACATATTATGGAATTAAATGAAAATAATTAAAGATATATATCAAGTAAATATGGAAACCATTAAAATCTGTTTAATATCTCATTATGGGCCATAAAACTTGGCCAAATTAGTTACCAAAACCCCTATTTGTTCACTATAAACCGTATATCTAAATATTTACCAAAAATCAAACCCTAAAACACTCCAAAATTTCATACGGCCTCTCCACAATTTTTCCAGCCATCCTATCATTTTTCCCAGCTAAATTGAAGGCTTGTGAACGTGAGAAAAATAACGTGATACTCCAGGAGTGATCGAGTTGGTCGGGGTGATTTATTTTGGGTTGTTATTTTAGCCGAGTAAGTGAAAATCGTTTCTGATCATTCCATTCATCCATAAATATTCTGAGTATTTTTGTATCACTCCATATACTCCATAGCATTATAAAAAAATATAAAAACCAGGTCATGCAAATTTATTGGCTCGTTTTAATTTATTTGCAATAGAAACCCTAATTTAGGGTTTTAATTAAAACTAAGTGAAAACGAATTTTCTGAGGTACCTACTTATTTTTAGAACATGTTAGTATAATGTTAGAACACTGTAAAGATGGTCCTCATATTGTTTGAAGGCTTAACGTGATGTTTTGATAATTATTTTATGTTACCGATTGCTAAAAAAAAAAAAAAAAAAAAAAAAAAAAAAAAAAAAAAAAAAAAAAAAAAAAAGAGAGAAAATGTATGTAACGAGCTAGGGTTTGAATTTTTAGTATTTTTACAGGTTAATTAATGTCTCATGATGGTGTAATAATTACTAAATGATTTGGGGAAAAATAGGTTTAGGGTTTGTGGAATTATTTAGCACCGAATGGATTTTAAAAATGTTAAGGGTTGTTTTGAAAATTCTAAAACTTATGGGCTGTTTTGGGAGACTTATAAACTGATGGGAAAATCATGTAAAAATAGTGCATGGGCTGTTTGAATGTCTTTCATAAATAAAAGGGCTTAAATTGTAATTATTAATTATTTAATTATACGATTTTAAATAAATAATAAATAGAGGGACTAATTCTGTAAATATGATATTTTTGTGGTGGTTACTGTATGTTAAAGTTATTGGAGGGCTAATAATGTATATTTGATAATTAATTGGATTTTATGTGCAAAATGTATAATTAAAGGATATTAAATGTAATTAACTAAATGTAAGGACTAAAAATGCAAATTCTGGAAACTTGAAGCCATTTTGAGTAAATAATAATATTAAAAGTGTTTTGTGTAATTTTGAGTATTTATGGGCCTAATGTGTAATTATTATGGAATTATGATTTAATTAATAAGTTTTGTAAACTTAAGGGACTAATTGTGTAAATTCTGAAATCTGAGGGGCAGAATAGTACTATATGTAAACTCTGATGTGACATTCTATAAAATAATATGCTTGTTTGGTAAATATGGACATTAGAGGGATTAAATCATGAATTATGTAAATATAAGGTTTGTTTTGTAAATATTATAACTAGAGGGGTATAAACTGTAAAATTATGAAACAAAAGGGATTATGATGTCATTCTGAATAAGATGAGTATTAAATCAGTAACTTGATGTATTTTCACTTAATACATTTGAAATTGATGAAATTACAATTAAAACCCTGAACTTTGTGAACTTGTCATAATTAACCTTAGACTTCTGTAACTTGTTAGAATATACCTTTATTCCATTATAATCTCTGAGTAAGGACTTAATCTAATCTGAAATGATAATATCTGTTAATTTTGGAAACCTGCTAATTTTGGAAAGTTACTAAATCTGAAAAGTCACTAAAAATAGAAAGATTACTTAAAATGGAAAGGTAAACTAAAAGTAATAATCTGAATTGGAATCCTTTGTAATTTCGTCTTCTACTCATTTAGGTGTGAAGAAGGAGTGACCCTCTATTTTCTGTGGTTCTTGCTTTGATCTGATTTGCGTTGGAATAAGGTACAGATATTCCGTACTCTTTCAGTAAGAGTGCACACCTCTTCTCTCTCGACTTTGTCTTCGATTTGCTATCATATTTTGATTCTGTTTGAACTCTTATGATCCGTTCGATAACCTTTTGTGTCCTTAACCTTTGAACCTTTGTGAGACTTTGGGTACTCTTTGGGATATTGTAACGGAAGGTGAGACCCTTGTGACACTTGGAATGTTCTTTTGGGATAATATAACGGGAGGTAAAAGTTCTTTTCTTAAATGTGATATAGAACCTTTTAAAGGAGAAATTATTTATAAAGACACTTTAATATGACTTAAGGCCATTTCTATATGGGAGTTCCTATAAATTCATAAAGACCACTTTTAAAGAACACCTCATGATAACCCTTATTAAAGATCACTTTTATTAATTTTATCTTTTGGAAGATCCTTGTTAAATAAACCTTTGTTATAAACCTACTACGATTCTTTTTTAAAACAAGTGATGGGAACCTGCTAAAATGAACGTTTGTTTTAAACTCTCATTGTGACCCTTTAATCATTAACTATGGGACTTTAGAGCTTGGAACATTGACCTTTGATACTGAACCTTTGATTTGAGCTCTGAATATGAACCTTGTCATTTGTAAACCTTGACATGAACCTTTGCTATCTGAACCTTCTGATTTGAACCTTCTGATTTGGACCTTTTGATATGACCTATGATATGGATTTATGATATGATATGATTATGATGACTTATGATCTGTGTCATTTATGACATACTGTTGACCTATTCTGTTTGACCTATTCTAGTTTGACACCGAGCCAAATTTATTTCACTAGGCATGGGGGTTCCATGTCCGTGTCAGAGATGCACCTCTGGCATGACTCCAGGGCAGTGGAGTGATGTTCTGCCACGTTCCCTTTTCTGTTATATGATATGCGCACTTTATGATATGATTTACTATGGCCAATCTGATTTCTGTGGGGGCGTATGGATGCATCCTAGATATGTTTCTGTTATCTGTTATCTGTTATCTGGTGAATGTGGCTGTGTGTGCAATACACGTCCTTCACAACCCATTGAGGTCACCCCTCTGTTTACATCTGATATTTTGAGGTCTCCCCTCATTATGACTATGATTATGATGAAGGCATTTATGAAGGCATTATTATATCTGTTTCTGGGCTCGTAGTTGATGATGTAACACCCTCAAATTTAAGTTTGTCGCAGCGGAAAAGTAATTTGGGTGTTACGGGGAGGATCGAAGTTTTAATCTCATAAAACGGGCTAAAAGAAGCGTTTTGAAAGTTATTTGTCATTCAAATAATATTTTTGATAAAAAGATAAACCAATTGATTTAAAATCTTATTAAAAGATATAAAGGCTTGTAAAAATGACAAATTTGATTTTTACACCATTTTAATTTATCAGAGTAATAAATGCCCACTCCGTGTCTTGTCCTGCTCCGTTAAATTACCTGAGATACACATGCTTAAAAGTGTCAACACAAAGGTTGGTGAGTTCATAGAGTTTTATGGAAAACCCTTTATTTTGTTAGATTTCAGGAATATTTGGTATTGATAAAGTACAAACAGTAATGAAACAAGTATTGAGTATATTGACTATAATCACAAATAAATCATATAAGTATTCAATCACATTCAAATAAGAAATCAATAATTCTAACATGAGCCGGAAACTCATGATGCTAATTTAATCAGATATACAATTCACGTATGGTCAAATTCCTATACAGCTGTATCTAAATATATGTTGAAAACATACATTTCCTTTATAGATATTGCCCCAAGCCTCATGACACACAAGCTTAACCAAAAGAGGTGTTTTGTCAAATCAATGATAAATTTTGCCCTCTAATAATAGGTGATTTGTCAATTCCTATTTGTCTACAAATATAGTGTATCACGACTAATACGACTAACCATTTGCAAATGGCATTCCGTCAAGTATTAGTGGGACAGGAGGTCAGTCCTTAACAGGTTTCGAAGCTGTTCACTATATTCGCGCCCACTTTACATGTGAATAATGGCTCATGATTGAGGGACTTTATGGCGATAAGGTAACTTAGGCAATATCAAGGTAATAATGGGATCATTCAGAATAACATCATGTAATCAAGTATCATACCACAGTAATCAGTTTGGAAATATTATCGTTTGAGTATCAGAAATTCAGTTTAAGTATTTCGCCAGTAACATATATATATATATATATATATCACATACCACGATAATTGAATTGGAAACATCATCATATGAGTATCAGTATTTCAGTCAAGTAATTCATCAGTAAAATATATATATCACATACCAAAATAATCAAATTGGAAGTATTATCACACGAGTATCAGTATTTCAATTAATTATTTTGTCATGTATTGTATATATCACATTTTAAATCACAAACCATATTAAATAAATATCAATTAGGAAATTGATTTGAATCATGTATTTTATTCATATACTTATCAATTTATCAAAGTATATGTAAGGATGTATCTCCCCCAATGAGTTAAAAACAAGTATTGGAAATGGGGCTATGACTCACCTGGATTAATACGGAAATGATGAAAAGTAAAGTAGGATGAGATTTATGGGAACGATTATGGAAACGTCTTTGATACGGAACCTGATAAATAAATTTATCTGAGAATATAACCAAATACTATTTGGTAAATACGAACGAATAACGAATAATATTTATTCGTTATGACGAATAGATGATGTGCAGTGTAATTATTATGCCATGCATGATATGATAAAATACTTTATTTAAATTATCCATCGAAGTTTTACCTTTTTAAACGTAAGTAAAAAATATTAACTTTTGAAATATCGTTATATATATTATTAACGTAAAAATAAATAATATATAAATAAAACGTAATAAAAATGCATATGACGTGATGGTTGACGTAAAATAGAAAATAAAATAAGAATGTCAAATATAATATGTTGGTCCTTGTCCTTTTCCAGTTTTTACACTTTTTATACTAACGGCGTTAGCGTTACACCGTTAGTCCTTTTTATATATAATTTATAATTATAGTCCACTACATGTCCAATATAGCATTCTAAGCTTGGAATATTAAATAATATCAAGTTTTATCCTAAACTTTCTGTTTTGACAGTTTTAGTCCAAGTTTTTAAGGTTTGGCAGTTTTAGTCCTTTTAGGTGTCGTCGCGATACATTTTTAGTCCAAACGTTCAAAAATTGTGGGAAAAATTATATTAAATTTTCTGGAGCTTATTGAAGCTTATAAAAACTTATTTCAACTGCTTATTTGCAAAAATAGCTTATTTTTCAATAAATGGGCTTTAACGAGCTAAATTAAAGGGTGTTTAACGATCCGCGAGTGTTGAGACAAGTTGGGCTTATCCCTAGACTCATTTTTAATGTTATAAAATCATATCAAAATAGCTTTTTGGTCCAGCTTATACGGATTGCTTATTTTCAGCTTATTGGGCTTTTCAGTCCATTAAGCTTTTAATAATTAGTTTTGAAAATGAGTTTTTATGTTTTACTTTGGCCAATTTAGAAGGTCTAGATGAGCTTATTTTTACGAGTTATAAACATGAAACTTTTAGTTTGTAGCAAGGAGAATTAGGTTGTGCAAAAATATAGATATGTTGTTAAGCGAATTTGAGTTTTTAAAGGGTCCTTTTGGTCGCTACCTGGAACTATTTTCTGGGTAAAAAGACTTAGAAAAAATCTAAGTTGTTCACTTTATCTCTTTTGGGTCGATTCACTTTAGTCATTTTAGAGGGCCGAGACGTGATTATTTTTACAAGTTATTTATACGAAAGTTGTAGCTAGTCATGGCGTCTATGAGTTTATATAAAAATATAGATGGGTTGTTAAGTCAAATATGATTTTACGAGGTCAGTTTGGTGGTCGAATGGAGTAATTTTATTAGTAAAATACTTGGTAAATTTTTCTAAGGTTTTAGAGTTTTTGTATTTGATTGATACAAGGTTAAAAATAGTGTCGAACGATGCATGAAACAATAATATAAATGTGCAGTGAGTGTGTATCGTGATTCCTAGGCCTTCCGCAAGGGAGGCAATCACGTTTTTGTGTTCTAATGATAAATATAGTACATAAAAATATATATGTTTGAAAACAATAAATATGTGATGCATGGTGAATTATATACGTATAAAATGAATTTCGAAATGATAAGGAAACCAAAACGACTCTATAGCTTCCAAGCTTTTAAAGTCGTTGCGTATTGAAAATAAAGAGATATTTTAGAACCCATGACTTGCTCCTCCTTTCTTTCTTTCTTCTTCTCACAGCCGTAACAAGAAAAGAAAGGACAAGGCACAAGTGTTGACTTGGTTTTGCTTGTTGTCGTGGGTTTGAGGTGGATGTCGAGCAAGAAAGAAAACCAAGAATACTTTTATCCCAAGATTTCTAGTTTACTAATAACCCCAAAAGTCTTTTCTCCTTTTCTTTTGGTGCTACTGTCGAGAGTGAGAGAGCAAAAAGGAAAGAGTTTCAAAGAAAATGTGTAAAATTTCTACTAGTGTGAATGGGAGTAAATGAGGAGTGAAGTGTTTGTATATTTATGCATGAACTTCAATATGTATTGTTGCAAAATGTCAAGGGAACATGGAAACTATACATTGTCAGTGAATTGGACGATATTTGAGATAGAATTATGACATATCAAGACTTTTAAGATTGTGAATGTGAAGAGAAGTCAAGTAGGAATTGAGTTGTTAATATATATATGTCGACATCATTTCTTTTCATACATGATTTGCATAATCTCGTACCACTTGATTATGGCTGATCATAGATGATATTTAAACATGAAAACATGTTAGAAATATTATTAGGAACACGTAGGAACAAACAGGAATCAAAATGGTTAAGAAATGAATATATTATGAATCGATTGACATGAATATTCGTCAAACACTTTGCCATTTAAAAACGTATCAAACGTCGTCCAATGAGCTTGGGATTTGACACACCAATATTTGGCTAGGTGTTGAACGAGATGGTGTAAAAATATATATGTGTCGTGTGTAAAAATTTGGAATACGCGAGGTGATTTGGAGCTAGATTAGTCGATTTTATGAAATGTTTAGAAATAAAAATGGGTTACAAATTTGGGCCGGTTGGGCTTATGAAAGATCAAGGGCCCGTTTGGTTTTGTAAATTAATTTGTTAATGAGGATTAGTGAATTATTAATATTTTGTTAATTGTGTCGAGAACTTGTTTCGTTGTTTGGTGAATTATGGGATGACGTGATTTCGTAAATATAGTATAATAAGAAAAATTTTAAATTTCCCCGTAAAAATGGTGATTAAAAATAATGTCGAAGATTAATATATAATTAAACGTTTTTAATTATATGGATTTTTGTGAGGTTTTACAGTACCCACATGTCATTCTGAATTTCGTCCCGAAATTCAAATTTAATGAGATTACTTGAGTAAAGAATTTTTGAACAGAGGGTTGTCGAGAGATTTTTATCCGAAATTCAAGGAAACGTGATTCAGTTAGATTTACCTGTATTTAAACAAGACAAAATAACTGATGTATTTAAGGGCTGTGAATATTGAATACTAACGGTCGGGAATAGTGGAAAAATAACGGCTAGTGAATAGTGAATACTAACGGTCATGAATAGTAACATAACGGCTATATTTTTTGCCTATAAATACCTCATTTAATTTCCTATTCTTTCATCAACCATTTTCCTATCATTTCACATTTCCTATTCTTAATCCTTTTCTCTCATTAAATACTTCCGAAAATGCCGAGCCTAATTACTATTATTGCAATGGTATATATCGTTGTTGCCATCATCTATTTGACTTTTCTTCTGGATGAAGATTATGTAGTTTTGTTCGGGATTTTGGGGTTCCTAATACCACTCACGGTTCTATCATATGGTGTTGATAAGATATGGAGGCACTAGTCTCAAGCTAGGTTTATTTAAAATGTTTCCTTGTTATGTTTTTATGTAATCCTCAATAAATATGAAATAATACTTATTTGTCTTTATGTTTAAGAACTAGGCTTGCTATTGTTTCTAATGGTGTACTTATACTTATCTTTTAGAATAATCAGAGCAATTCATCCTATGGTGGTTCTTGCTATGGTACTGTTGATGGGAATCCTTATTGTTATGCCGGGTCAGCCTATTGAAGATTCTAAGCTTTTTATTGCAATCATTGTAATAATAGCACTTCCTATGCTAATTATATGCCTATGTATAAATTTCCGTGTTCTCTAATAAAATTTTCGCTATTGATGTTTTCCATAAGTCTTTGTGAACTCTTAGGTTTCTAATGTTTTTACTTTTCTCGACTTACTATAATAAAAGTGATGGGTATTAAGTGTAAATATCTATTGGAGTTTGTCAAAAATGAGGTTTATAAATAGTTTATTAAATCTCAAGATTTTGCTTTTACATGAAGATTGTCATTTAGAAAATCTGAAAAGATAACTGTTCCATTTATGACATAATTCTTCCTAAATTATACATAGGTAGCTAGGCTATGTATAATTGAGGAACAAATGATGTGATGCTTGGCTCAGTAACAATGGTATTTATTTTTCTTTAAATTGTTTTAGATGGTTCAGTCTCAATGATTGAATGACATCTAATCATTTTCAAAAGAATTTAGTAAATTTTTGTTCATAATATGGTGATGAGTCAGGAATTTCTAAGGAAATACTAGGATATCCTTGGTATAAACTTAAAGTTCATGAGATAATTCTTACAGGGTGGTAATAATCTATCATTCAGTCACTCTTATTGTTCTCTTATGGTGAGTTGGTCTAAAATCCGTAAAACTTTCATGGTTATGCTTACAAGGTATGGCCGTCTTATTTTCTTTTCTTAATATATTGTTGCTAATCAGAGGAACTATGGTTACTTCAAGTATTACTGCAATGATACTGATTACTAACTTCTGGATATTCTTAGTACTTTGTTAGGCCCTTTAGTGAAAGAATATGGAGCTAATTATTTCATTGATGATAGACTGAATTGAATCCCTACTGTAATCTAATTTCAAGATATGTCTGGGTAGTATCTTAGATAATTTATCAACTCTTGGTATAGGATTGCTAAGGAACAAACGGACTTATCTACTAAAGCTAAAGTTCAATAACCTTCTCTCTATTCATCAAATTATCTTCCAAAAATTTGTCTTATAAAATTCTATGGTTATAGCCTAGTCATGGTAGGTATAAGGTATCATAATAATCATAGGTATTTATCAAGGTAAGTTTGAATATATTCACTATAATCAACATTATATTAATAACTTGATTGATTGTTTTTGCAAAACAAATGATACAAGATCTTTTATTAATACTCCATTGATATAAGGGGAGTCATTTGTCTACCAAAGAGAGTAACAAATGGTGAGATTCTTCATGAAGGTATGAGGAATCATTACATGCATGCATAGCATCATGATGGAAAGAATTTATTAACAACAGAGGGTTATAACGAAAGGAGATTTTTATTAAAGGTCAGTTACAAGTTTTGAGAGTTTCGGAATTATAAGGAAATCTGTCATCACTAACCAAAAACTTTTTGGTTTAGGGGGTACAACTTTCTGTTCAGGGGAATTGAGTGAAGATACATCGTTTGAGATGTATTGTATCGAGAAATTTGGAGCGTCAGGAAGCAGAGAATTTGGAAATATCTGGTATTGAGGAATCTGAAGTATAAGGTAACAGAGAATTTGGCTCAACGTTCTTCTACGGCATCTCTTGGCGTGAACTTCGTCCAACTTCGAATGCTGCTTGACCACCAATCAAATCTTCATATGATTCGGTAGCTCTTCTGAGTTTTTGACGTAAAGGTGAAATAAATAAGTGACGATGGAAGTGATTTCTGATTGAGTTCTATATCAGGCTGGGGTTGTGATATTTGTACGTAAGGATCTTCAGTATTCGGAGAATTTTTATTGATAGATGAGGTATTAGTATTATGGATATTAGTTTTGACATTCACGGGCGTTCCTGAAGACATGCTACAGTAGTAACCGAGAATAATATTTTATGAGGATTTTGTATGTTCAAAAATATAACAGTACAGATGAAATAATTATTGTGTAAGAGTAATTTCTAAACATGGAAGATAATCTCAACAGATAAAGTATTGAGCACGGCAGTCTGCAGACACGGAGGGCATAAAATGGTATGGTGTAAAATCATTTATTTTGAAAACGTAGTTATAGTTTTAATGTTTGAAAACATTTAATTCTCTATAACTGTATCTCTGATGCCAATCTGTAACACCCCCAAATTTAAGTTTGTCGCAGCGAAAAAGTAATTTGGGTGTTACGGGGAGGATCGAAGTTTTAATCTCATAAAACGGTCTAAAAGAAGCGTTTTGAAAGTTATTTGTCATTCAAATAATATTTTTGATAAAAAGATAAACCAATTGATTTAAAATCTTATTAAAAGATATAAAGGCTTGTAAAAATGACAAATTTGATTTTTACACCATTTTAATTTATCAGAGTAATAAATGCCCACTCCGTGTCTTGTCCTGCTCCGTTAAATTACCTGAGATACACATGCTTAAAAGTGTCAACACAAAGGTTGGTGAGTTCATAGAGTTTTATGGAAAACCCTTTATTTTGTTAGATTTCAGGAATATTTGGTATTGATAAAGTACAAACAGTAATGAAACAAGTATTGAGTATATTGACTATAATCACAAATAAATCATATAATTATTATGCCATGCATGATATGATAAAATACTTTATTTAAATTATCCATCGAAGTTTTACCTTTTTAAACGTAAGTAAAAAATATTAACTTTTGAAATATCGTTATATATATTATTAATGTAAAAATAAATAATATATAAATAAAACGTAATAAAAATGCATATGACGTGATGGTTGACGTAAAATAGAAAATAAAATAAGAATGTCAAATATAATATGTTGGTCCTTGTCCTTTTCCAGTTTTTGCACTTTTTATACTAACGGCGTTAGCGTTACACCGTTAGTCCTTTTTATATATAATTTATAATTATAGTCCACTACATGTCCAATATAGCATTCTAAGCTTGGAATATTAAATAATATCAAGTTTTATCCTAAACTTTCTGTTTTGACAGTTTTAGTCCAAGTTTTTAAGGTTTGGCAGTTTTAGTCCTTTTAGGTGTCGTCGCGTTACATTTTTAGTCCAAACGTTCAAAAATTGTGGGAAAAATTATATTAAATTTTCTGGAGCTTATTGAAGCTTATAAAAACTTATTTCAACTATTTATTTGCAAAAATAGCTTATTTTTCAATAAATGGGTTTTAACGAGCTAAATTAAAGGGTGTTTAACGATCCGCGAGTGTTGAGACAAGTTGGGCTTATCCCTAGACTCATTTTTAATGTTATAAAATCATATCAAAATAGCTTTTTGGTCCAGCTTATACGGATTGCTTATTTTCAGCTTATTGGGCTTTTCAGTCCATTAAGCTTTTAATAATTAGTCATTTTAGAGGGTCGAGACGTGATTATTTTTACAAGTTATTTATACGAAAGTTGTAGCTAGTCATGGCGTCTATGAGTTTATATAAAAATATAGATGGGTTGTTAAGTCAAATACGATTTTATGAGGTCAGTTTGGTGGTCGAATGGAGTAATTTTATTAGTAAAATACTTAGTAAATTTTTCTAAGGTTTTAGAGTTTTTGTGTTTGATTGATACAAGGTTAAAAATAGTGTCGAACGATGCATGAAACAATAATATAAATGTGAAGTGAGTTTGTATCGGGATTCCTAGGCCTTCCGCAAGGGAGGCAATCACGTTTTTGTGTTCTAATGATAAATATAGTACGTAAAAATATATATGTTTGAAAACAATAAATGTGTGATGCATGGTGAATTATATATGATGAGGCGAAAAATGATCCGTTTTTAGGGGGTCATTTAAGCCCGAATCCGAATTTATTTGATCAAATATTGCCCTAAATCGTTCCTTTTGTGATTTTAGGTACTTTGGGAGAGAAATCTAGAAAAGGAAGCAATTCGGACGTTTTTGGAGCATAAAAGTGAAGAAAACGCCAAAGTCTTAATTTTCCATGCTGGGAACAGTAGGTGACGGCGTCAAGAGCAAATCCTTGACGGCGTCAAGAGCAAATTTCATAAATTTCCATGACGACCCAGAAGAGTTTTGACGGCGTCACGTAGGAAGGGCGTCAAGAGTAAAAGAGTCATGACGGCCTGGAAGTGAATTAGTCTTGACGGCGTCAGAAGTAGATCTAGGCAGTCCGAGGAGTGTTTTGGCGGCGAGGTGACGGCGTCACAAGTTTATTCTTGACGTCGTCAAACCTATTTTTCTATATATAGTTTTCTAATTTTTCACATTTAAAGAGAGAAGTTTTGGGAGAAACCCTAAGTACGATTTTGGTGTAACTTTACAGGTTTTTCAAGGGTTCTAACCCCTTGATACCTTGCATGATTAATCAAGATAAGTGTTCTTCTAATTCAATCAATATGTCTATGTGTTGGTTGTCTATATCATGTTCTTGTCTTAATTCTATCATGCTAGGCTAGATCTCCTTTGTGTTTGCTTAGATCTAATGAAACCTAGATATTGATTATGTGTTGATTACTTGTTTATTCTTGTTGTGGATGAATGATTCATATGTTAGGCTTAAGAAAACTGGCAGATCTCCAATTGGTAACATGCTTGAACGTCTTAAGAAACATGAACCAACGCGCACTAGGTCTTTATTGGTTGTATTTAATGCATGAGCCACTGTTTACAATCCCTATAGTTGTGCTGGGCATGGTGTAGGAGGAGATAAGAGCTCATAGAATTGGGGAGTTATGTGTGCCACCCCATGAATGGTATTAAGGAATACGATCCGTCATCCATGCAATTATAACAAGTAATTAACGTGTAAAAGATATCTAGGGAGTAATGAAATCTAAGTAAACACATTTTCTCCAATTACTGCTCACAACTTTAGTATAAATTAGCTTACTTTCATTTTTAGTATTTTATTTTGATTGCATCTTAATATTGGGTTAGTTGATTAGCAACTAATTCCGCCCACTCTTCCAAAACCCGAGATTTTAATTTGCTTTCTAAAAAATATAAAAACACAAAAATAATCATCCCTCACCTTTAGAACTAGTATTTAGGCTTTCTAATCCTAGCGACACTATTCCTAAGCTGAACGATCAATCCCCCGGTACTTGTCGCTATACTATACTACAACGATCAGGTACACTGCCTGGTGGGGGTTGTAAGCTTCTCGAGATCCCTCGAGAGGTAAAACCTGTTGCGATTCCCACGCATCAAATTTTTGGCGCCGCAGCCCGGGGAATAGTTATTGTCTAGGTTAGAATTTCTTTGTATTAGGTCTACTTGCTAGATTCCTTTCTAGTAAGATTTTATTTTTATTTTTAGGTCTTCTTTAGTCTATCTCATTTCTTCGTGCCTTTGTTCGTAACTCTTTACCATCCGACATCATGGAAGGTGGTAACATCTTTGAACCCGTCATCCCACCACAACAAAACCCACCATTAGAACCCCTTAGGCCCCGAACCTTAGGAGAGTATTCCCAACCTAGCCACCAAGGCTACCGAAACACCATTGAGCTCGCCGGAGACAATGTGACCCCCTTGCGATCCGACACCATCCGGTTGGTGCAAAGCGGATGTGCATTCCATAGACTTCGTTCCGAAGATCCAAACCAACATCTTAAGGACTTTCTCAAAATCGTAGATTCCATAGACCTAGATGTTGAAACTAGAGAGACAACCCGTTTACGCCTATTCCAATTCTCTCTACGGGATCAAGCTAGTCAATGGCTTGAGCGTTTACCCGCGGGATCCATCACCACATGGGATAACCTCACCAATCGCTTCCTTACTCAATTCTTCCCACCGGGGAAGACGGCAATGCTTAGAAATGATATTCTGATGTTTGAACAGCAGCAGGGTGAAACTTTCTACGAAGCTTGGGCCCGTTTTAAAGGTCTCCTCCACAAGGTCCCTCATCATGGTATAAACCTTTGGTTATTAGTCCAGATTTTCTACGACCATGTTGACTATCACACTAAGCGCACAATCGATAAGGCCGCGGGAGGTAAACTGCGTGATAAGAACGCCGAGGAGTCTTGGGCAATTATCGAGGAGCTCGCCACTGACAATCAGGAAATGTGGGAGTTTAATCATACAGTAGAAGCAGCTATCAATGCAGTCTCAACATCTGGAGGGACCACCGGAATCCCCGATGAACTCCTATGCAAACTCGAGGCAAAAGTCGACTATTTTGAGGAAAGGCAAAGGAGGGCTTTAAGTCCTAGACGAGCTACTGTCAATTCTGCCTTAAAACCAACTTCGGCACCATTATCTGAGTCACCTTCTAGAGAACATGTCGAAACTTTTCAGAATTACACCCCACCTTGTTCTCCTCCCAAGGAACTTAGCTCGGAGTTTGAGGCTAGGATGAGAGAATATATGGCAACTCACTCAGATCGGCTTGCTAGATTCGAAGAAGCAGTTTATAAGCAAAAAGAGGAGATGCAGGAGAAAATGAATGAGATGTTGAGTCTATTGGAGGAATATGCCAACCAGAGAACCCCCGAACGAATACTACTAAGGAAAGAAAGCGCCACTCCCACCACCCAATTTGTTAACTCCATCACCATTGTCCATAAAGATAACGAGAAGGTAGAAACTCCTGCTAAACAGACCTTAGAAAAGCCACCAGAATCCCAACCTTTGAGTTACTACCTGAAACATGATATAAACAAAAACACCATAACAAATTGGATTATGGGTGATGGGCGTAATCAATCCTACGGACAGGTTCCTGAGAAAGAGGAAGAAGAGGAAGACGAGTATGATACGCTTCCAGGAGGATCAGTATTCGAGAGATTATTGGTACAGAAAGTGGCTACTAAGCAGGTAGCATGTGGGAACTTTGAAATACCAACGAGCATCGGGGACTTGAAACATCTTAGTGCTTTCGCCGACCAAGGATCGGAAGTAAATCTTATGCCCCTAACTATTTACATCCAACTAACATCAAAAATACCAGCACCTACTCATGTTAGGTTATCTCTTGTTGGACACTCGTACGTATACCCCCTAGGAATCGCAGAAGATGTATTAGTTAATGTTGCAGGATTCATGTACCCTGTTGATTTTATGATCATCGATGATAAAGGAGATGGATGCATGCCAATAATCCTAGGGGCACCATTCCTCACCACCGCTAGGGCTGTCATTAAGTATGAAGGTAGGAAGATTGAGCTTAAATCTGGAAAAAGAAAGATTAGCTTCCCCATGACCCCGCGAAGTGGGCATGAGAATTTGAGTTGGAGGATGATCAAAAATAACATTGGCACGACACCCATTCGTGTTCAGAATAAAATTCTTGCATGGGAGGCAAGAATCAAAAGCTATAAGAAAGCTAAGGATGAAAGAAGAAAAAGCAATAAGGTTCAGGTTGAACTCGAACATACTCGACACGAAAAAAATCATACACCATTTGAGGAAGGGAACTTGGTGCTCTTGAGACACTTGGAAACAACAATACCACCCGATAAACCAAGTCCTTGGTGGTATGGGCCATTCACAATCGAAGGATTGAGCCAAGATGGGGTAGCTAAATTGAGAAGCAAATTAGGTGGAATGGTGATTGCGAGTATCGATAGATTGAGGCACTACCACCATAATAGTAATGATCGCAACTACATGGGGTATATCATTTCAAATGATGAGATCACGTAGTAACCCATGACCTTGAGTCTAGCTACAAGACTCGTAAATAAAGAAAAGCACTTCTTGGGAGGCAACCCATGTTTTGTGTGATTTTATTTGTTTGATTGTTATTTGCTTCCGTATGCATGCTTAATTTTTATTGTTGGTAGATCATGTTTCTAAACTAAAATGTGGAAATACTTTACTTTGTTGTTTTGGCCTAGTCTTAACTCCACCTAGAAGTATTTTTGCAAAAGATAAATGTAAGGGGAAACCCCAAATATGTTTTTAAGAAACAAACCGATCATGATTCTCCACAATATTAAATGAGCATGTATATTCGTATTTGTTAGAGTCAAATGCTTGTATTGAGTCATAATGAAGTTTTGCAGGATTTTCTAGGAAGTAGGACCAAGTTTTTCCAGAAATTTTCCGAAAACTTAACATAAGAATTTCTGCAGGTCCATTCTGACGGCGTCAGGAGTTAAAATCTGGAAATTTTACCGGTTTTGTTTTTCTAACGGAGTCCTATGGTTTTTGTGAATTATTAAGTTTTATAATCTCCAAGAGATCTGCAAACTTCATTCCACAAGCATTATATTTTATCTTGCTTTCTAGGGGTTAGAAACTTATATAGGATGCCGCCAATTTTACGCGAGGTTGTCTTGTCTATTTTGTCAGATTTTACAGGTTATGTATGACAAGAAGATGATTTATATTCTGGAAGGGAAGCTTTGATTGTTCATTTTCTTGGAGGAAGATTTAACCTGGCCATCCTATTATCCATACCGAGCGAATCAGGGGAGTATTTGATTTCATTCTTTTTACTTATTTCACTTTTACATTCTTTACTTGAACATTGGGGACAATGTTCATCTTAAGTGTAAGGGGAGGGTAAAAAGATGATACCTTACATATGCACTTTCGCTTGAGTTTGTTTTGTTTAATGGTAGATGTGTAATAAAACTATGAGAAATACTTGTTAGTGCAATTTTAGCGCCAAATTTAAAATTTTTTACAACATTTAGGAGTGAAACTTTAGCCATAGCAAGCGTCTCATGGATAGGAGATTGTATGACTAGCACATAACCGTATATTCAGAAAAATTTTCCACCCAAATATGTGAGGTTCACCTTTAGATTTGATAGGAAAAACATTCATTATTAGTGCTTATGAGTGTACCGGTAGCATTTAGATTCTAGAACTTGCGTTAGTGATGCATCCTAAGACCGCTAGTGAGACAACATTCGTGTGGTAGGATTTACTACATGATAAGAGGCATTAGGATTACCCTTGTGTTAAACCCGTATCATAATTACTTGACCATTTATGTCATATTACTTGGCTAGTTAAGTCAACTAATTTTTCCCACACCCTTAGCGTTGTACTCATTTTTAGTACACGAAACCCCTAGTACACCCCTCCGAGCCTATCTTTTCGTTTCTAACTTTAAGCATTTTACTTAAAGGAAGAATTTGTTACACCCCACTTAAATGTACAACCAAATCGCCTTAGCCTTCCGTGTATGCGCTCATTTTTAGTGCATTATTGTTATTTGTTAAACCCTAAGTTAACTTTCTAATTGATTACATGGTTGCTAAGTCGAGTCATATCCTTGTACATATTGTTTTGGGACGATTGGGACTCATGGGTAAGTACTTATTATATGGAGTAATGGGGAAGAACATCATATATTACCCCCATATGTGCGTTAATCATAAAAGTGCTCCAAGTGTTTTGATTTTCTTAATTCGAGTAATTAGATTAGTTAAATGTAAAGTATGTAAAGATTCAAGTGTAAGGGGAATTCTCATCCCCTATGATGTATTATTTTGGATGGTAGGGTAACAGTGTATGCAAAAAAAAAAAAAAAAAAAAAAAAAAAAAAAAAAAAAATCGAAAAAATCGAAAAAATCAAGAAAAAGGAAAAAAAAAATAAAAAAGGAAAAAGAGAAAAAACATACGGACTACCATCCCGTTTTATTCTATGTTCATTTTATGTTTTTGTTATTTTTCATTTATTAGCTTAAGTCGAGTCTAGTCTTGGCTTAGCAACGCCACATTGTACATGTAATTAACCAAGATTGTTAACTCGCCACCAGTAAAACTTCCTTTATCCAACAAAACCGTGTATTTCATATCCCTATACCTAACATTACAACCCTTTAAAAGACCTCTTTGATAGTTTATCCTAGGTGCTTACGCCATGTGGTGGAGGTTTGATCCTTTCCCAAGCCTATGGTAATCTATTTTGCTATGACAGGTAGTGAGAGACATCTTCCGTTTCCATATTGTAATTTATACTTTATTACACCCGAGAGATGTGAGTATCTAAACACTATTTGTGAGGTGCTTGTGTATGACCTCCGTGCTTGTCTATTGGTCTTTAGTGGAATGATTATTTGTTGTAATTACTTTTATCTTAGTGTTAAATGACCCCTAACTTGTATTTTGAATAGAGTAAAAGCGCATTTGCTTGAGGACAAGCAAATCTCAAGTGTAAGGGTATATGATGAGGCGAAAAATAATCCGTTTTTAGGGGGTCATTTAAGCCCGAATCCGAATTTATTTGATCAAATATTGCCCTAAATCGTTCCTTTTGTGATTTTAGGTACTTTGGGAGAGAAATCTGGAAAAGGAAGCAATTCGGACGTTTTTGGAGCATAAAAGTGAAGAAAACGCCAAAGTCTTAATTTTTCATGCTGGGAACAGTAGGTGACGGCGTCAAGAGCAAATCCTTGACGGCGTCAAGAGCAAATTTCATAAATTTCCATGACGACCCAGAAGAGTTTTGACGGCGTCACGTAGGAAGGGCGTCAAGAGTAAAAGAGTCATGACGGCCTGGAAGTGAATTAGTCTTGACGGCGTCAGAAGTAGATCTAGGCAGTCCGAGGAGTGTTTTGGCGGCGAGGTGACGGCGTCACAAGTTTATTCTTGACGCCGTCAAACCTATTTTTCTATATATTGTTTTCTAATTTTTCACATTTAAAGAGAGAAGTTTTGGGAGAAACCCTAAGTACGATTTTGGTGTAACTTTACAGGTTTTTCAAGGGTTCCAACCCTTTGATACCTTGCATGATTAATCAAGATAAGTGTTCTAATTCAATCAATATGTCTATGTGTTGGTTGTCTATATCATGTTATTGTCTTAATTCTATCATGCTAGGCTAGATCTCCTTTGTGTTTGCTTAGATCTAATGAAACCTAGATATTGATTATGTGTTGATTACTTGTTTATTCTTGTTGTGGATGAATGATTTATATGTTAGGCTTAAGAAAACTGGGAGATCTCCAATTGGTAACGTGCTTGAACGTCTTAAGAAACATGAACCAACGCGCACTAGGTCTTTATTGGTTGTATTTAATGCATGAGCCACTGTTTACAATCCCTATAGTTGTGCTGGGCATGGTGTAGGAGGAGATAAGAGCTCATAGAATTGGGGAGTTATGTGTGCCACCCCATGAATGGTATTAAGGAATACGATCCGTCATCCATGCAATTATAACAAGTAATTAACGTGTAAAAGATATCTAGGGAGTAATGAAATCTAAGTAAACACATTTTCTCCAATTACTGCTCACAACTTTAGTATAAATTAGCTTACTTTCATTTTTAGTATTTTATTTTGATTGCATCTTAATATTGGGTTAGTTGATTAGCAACTAATTCCGCCCACTCTTCCAAAACCCGAGATTTTAATTTGCTTTCTAAAAAATAAAAAAAACACAAAAATAATCATCCCTCACCTTTAGAACTAGTATTTAGGCTTTCTAATCCTAGCGACACTATTCCTAAGCTGAACGATCAATCCCCCGGTACTTGTCACTATACTATACTACAACGATCAGGTACACTGCCTGGTGGGGGTTGTAAGCTTCTCGAGATCCCTCGAGAGGTAAAACCTGTTGCGATTCCCACGCATCAATATACGTATAAAATGAATTCGAAATGATAAGGAATAACTTACAACACCAAGAATGGTGGTGAGAAACGGTGTGGAAGACGAACGAGGGACGAGTGCGAAACGAAACCAAAACGACTTTATAGCTTCCAAGCTTTTAAAGTCGTTGCGTATTGATAATAAAGAGATAATTTAGAACCCCATGACTTGCTCCTCCTTTCTTTCTTTCTTCTTCTCACAGCCGTAACAAGAAAAGAGAGGACAAGGCACAAGTGTTGACTTGGTTTTGCTTGCTGTCGTGGGTTTGAGGTGGATGTCGAGCAAGAAAGAAAACCAAGAATACTTTTATCCCAAGATTTCTAGTTCACTAATAACCCCAAAAGTCTTTTCTCCTTTTCTTTTGGTGCTACTGTCGAGAGTGAGAGAGCAAAAAGGAAAGAGTTTCAAAGAAAATGTGTAAAATTTCTACTAGTGTGAATGGGAGTAAATGAGGAGTGAAGTGTTTGTATATTTATGCATGAACTTCAATATGTATTGTTGCAAAATGTCAAGGGAACATGGAAACTATACATTGTCAGTGAATTGGACGATATTTGAGATAGAATTATGACATATCAAGACTTTTAAGATTGTGAATGTGAAGAGAAGTCAAGTAGGAATTGAGTTGTTAATATATATATGTCGACATCATTTCTTTTCATACATGATTTGCATAATCTCGTACCACTTGATTATGGCTGATCATAGATGATATTTAAACATGAAAACATGTTAGAAATATTATTAGGAACACGTAGGAACAAACGGGAATCAAAATGGTTAAGAAATGAATATATTATGAATCGATTGACATGAATATTCGTCAAACACTTTGCCATTTAAAAACGTATCAAACGTCGTCCAATGAACTTGGGATTTGACACACCAATATTTGGCTAGGTGTTGAACGAGATGGTGTAAAAATATATATGTGTCGTGTGTAAAAATTTGGAATACGCGAGGTGATTTGGAGCTAGATTAGTCGATTTTATGAAATGTTTAGAAATAAAAATGGGTTACAAATTTGGGCCGGTTGGGCTTATGAAAGATCAAGGGCCCGTTTGGTTTTGTAAATTAATTTGTTAATTAGGATTAGTGAATTATTAATATTTTGTTAATTGTGTCGAGAACTTGTTTCGTTGTTTGGTGAATTATGGGATGACGTGATTTCGTAAATATAGTATAATAAGAAAAATTTTAAATTTCCCCGTAAAAATGGTGATTAAAAATAATGACGAAGATTAATATATAATGAAACGTTTTTAATTATATGGATTTTGCTAAGAAGCTCCTAACATGGGATCATTAGAATTTACTTATGCATTAAATACAACCAATAAAACCTAGTACACATCGGTTCATGTTTCCTAAGACGTTCAAGCATGTTACCATTTGGAGATCTGCCAGTTTTCTTAAGCCTAACATTGAAAACATTCATCCAATACAACCATAAACAAGTAATCAACACATAATCAACATCTAGGTTTCATTAGATCTAAGCAAACACAAGATAAATCTAGCCTAGCATGGTGGAATCAAGACAAGCACAAGATATAGACAACCAACACATAGACATATTGATTGAATTAAAAGAACACTTATCTCAATTACACATGTAAGGGTTCAAGGGCTGAAAACCTTTGAAAAACCTGTAAAATTCACATATGGTTCGGCCTTAGGGTTTCTCCAAACTTGTTCCTCTTAATGAATGAAAATTAGAAAACTATATATAGAAAATTGAGTCTGACGGCGTCAAGAACAACATTGTGACGCCGTCATCTCGCCGCCAAAAGAATCCTCGGACTGCCTTGATCTACATCTGACGCCGTCACGTTATACATTTTTCCAGGCCGTCACGTATTTAACACTTGACGCTCTTCCTTGTGATGCCTTCATTTCTGTACTGGGCCGTCATGAAATTTACTCTTGATGTCGTCAAATTGTTACTCTTGACGCCGTCACACACTGTTCCCAGCTTGGAAAATTAAGTCTTTAGCGTTTTCTTCACTTTTATGCTCCAAAAACGTCCGATTTACTTCCTTTTCCAGATTTCACTCTCAAAGTACCTAAAATCACAAAAGGAACGATTTAGGGCAATATTTGATCAGATAAATTCAATTCCGGGCTTAAATGACCCCCTAAAAGTGATTCATTTTTCGCCTCATCATATACCCTTACACTTGAGATTTGCTTGTCCTCAAGCAAATGCGCTTTTATTCTAATCAAAATACAAGTTAGGGGTCATTTAACACTAATATAAAAGTAATTACAACAAATAATCGTTCCACTAAAGACCAAAGACAAGCACGGAGGTCATATACTAGCACCTCACAAATAATGTTTAGATACTCACATCTCTCGGGTGTAATAAAGTATAGTATAAATTACAATATGGAAATGGAAGATATCTCTCACTACCTGTCATAGCAAAATAGATTACCATAGGCTTGGGAAAGGATCAAACCTCCACCACATGGCGTAAGCACCTAGGATAAACTATCAAAGAGGTCTTTTAAAGGGTTGTAACGTTAGGTGTAGGGATATGAAATACACGGTTTTGTTGGATATAGGCAGTCTTTACTGGTGGCGAGTTAACAATCTTGGTTAATTACATGTACAATATGGCGTTGCTAAGCCAAGACTAGACTCGACTTAAGCTAATAAATGAAAAATAACAAAAACATAAAATGAACAAAGAATAAAAAGGGATGGTAGTCCGTATGTTTTTTTTTATTATTATTATTTTTTTATTTTTTCGATTTTTTTTTAATTTTTTTTTTGCATACACTTTTACCCTACCATCCAAAATAATACATCATAGGGAATGAACATTTCCCTTACACTTGAATTTTTACATACTTTACAATAAACTAATCTAATGACTCGAATTAAGATAATCAAAACACTTGGAGTACTTTTAAGATTAACGTACATACGGGGGTAATAAATGATGTTCTTCTCCATTACTCCATAAAATAAGTACTTACCCATGAGTCCCAATCGTCCCAAAACAATATGTACAAGGATATGACTCGACTTAGCAACCATGTAATCAATTAGATAGTTAACTTAGGGTTTAACAAATAACAATAATGCACTAAAAATGAGTGCATACACGGAAGGCTAAGGAGATTTGGGTGTACATTTAAGTGGGGTGTAACAAATTCTTCCTTTAAGTAAAATGCTTAAAGTTAGAAACGAAAAGATAGGCTCGGAGGGGTGTACTAGGGGTTTCGTGTACTAAAGATGAGTACAACGCTAAGGGTGTGGGAAAAATTAGTTAACTTAACTAGCCAAGTAATATGACTTAAATGGTCAAGTAATTACGATACGGGTTTAACACAAGGGTGATCCTAATGCCTCTTATCATGTAGTAAATCCTACTACACGAATGTAGTCTCACTAGCAGTCTCGGGATGCATCACTAACGCAAGTTCTAGAATCTAAATGCTACCGGTACACTCATAAGTACTAATAGTAAATGCTTTTCCTATCAAATCTAAAGGCGAACCTCACATATTTGGGTGGAAAATTTTTCTGAAAGTACGGTTATGTGCTAGTCATACAATCTCCTATCTATGAGACGTTTGCTATGGCTAAAGTTTCACTCCTAAATGTTGTAAAAAATTTTAAATTTGGCGCTAAAATTGCACTAACAAGTATTTCTCATAGTTTTATTACACATCTACCATTAAACAAACAAACTCAAGCGAAAGTGTATTTGTAAGGTATCATCATTTTACCCTCCCCTTACACTTAGGATGAACATTGTCCCCAATGTTCAAGTAAAGAATGTAAAAGTGAAATAAGTAAAAAGAATGAAATCAAATACTCCCTTGATTCGCTCGGTATGGATAATAAGGTGGCCAGGTTAGATCTTCCTCCAAGAAAATGAATAATCAAAGCTTCCCTTCCAGAATATAAATCATCTTCTTGTTATACATAACCTGTAAATCCTGAGAAAACAACAAAGCAACCTCGCATAAAATCGGCGGCAATCTACATAAGTTACTAAATCCTAGAAACAAAGTAAGATATAAAGCTTGTGGAATGAAGTTTGCAGATTTCCTGGAGATTATAAAACTTAATAATTCAGTAAAAACTTTAAAACTCCGTTAGAAAAACAAAACTGGTAAAATTTCCAGATTTTTACACGTGACGCCGTCAGAAGTGACCTGCAGAAATTCTTGTGTTAAGTTTCCGGAAAATTTCTGGAAAAACTTGGTCCTACTTCCTGGAAAATCCTGCAAAACTTCATTATGACTCAATACAAGCATTTGACTTTAACAAATACGAATATACATGTTCACTTAATATTGTGGAGAATCATGATCGGTTTGTTTCTTAAAAACATATTTGTGGTTTCCCCTTACACTTATCTTTTGCAAAAATACCTTTAGGTGGAGTTAGACTAGGTCACAACAACAAAGTAAAGTATTTCCACTATTTAGTTTAGAAACATGATCTACCAACAATAAAAATAAAGCATGCATACGGAAACAAATAACAATCAAACAAAATAAAAATCACACAAAACATGGGTTGCCTCCCAAGAAGCGCTTTTCTTTATTTACGAGTCTTGTAGCTAGACTCAAGGTCATAGGTTACTATGTGACCTCATCATCAAATGTCACATCCTCCTCACTAATCATTTCATTGTTATTTTCTTGATAATGTTTTACACGTTGTATGTTGACAGTAAATTCCCTACCTTCATCGTCTAATAACACAACGGCTCCAGTTTTAGAGGAATTTTTCACCGTAAACGGTCCATACCATCTAGACTTTAGTTTTCCTGGAAATAATCTCAACCGAGAATTGTACAATTGGACTTTGTCTCCCTCTGAAAACTCTTTGGGTTTCTTAATTCTCTGGTCATGCCATCTTTTTGCTCACTCTTTATACGTAATGGAAGATTCATAGGCTTCTAACCTAAGCTCATCAATCTCGTGTAATTGCAAGAACCTATTAGTTCCTTGCAATTGTATAATCTAAGTTACATGTCTTAAGCGCCCAATAAGCCTTATGTTCTAATTCTACTGGAAAGTGACACGCCTTACCATACACCATGCGAAACGGGGTCGTTTCAATAGGTGTCTTGTAGGCGGTTCGGAATGCCCACAAGGCTTCGTCGAGTTTAAATGACCAGTCTTTTCTATTTTGACTAACCGTCTTCTCAAGTATTCTTTTAATAGCCCTATTGGTGTTTTCGACCAGGCCATTGGTTTGCGGATGATAGGCGGTGGAGAACCGATGGGATACTCCATACCTCTTCATGACTTTTTCCATTTGTGCATTGCAAAAGTGGGCCCCCTATCACTGATGAGAGTTTTAGGAATCCCGAATCTAGTGAAAAGCTTTTTCAGGAAATGAATAACTACCCTGACATCATTGGTCCTAAGGCTTGTGCCTCAACCCATTTTGAAACATAATCGATGGCAACTAAAATGTTTTCGTTCCCTCCTGAAGATGGAAAGGGTCCCATGAAGTCAATTCCCCAAACATCGAAGACCTCACATACTTGTATAAAATTCTGAGGCGCTTCATCCCTATGTGATATGTTCCTGGCCCGTTGACATGCATCGCATGCCTGTACCATTTCTTTGACGTCACGGAAAATTGTGGGCCAATAGAATCCCGCGTCGAAAATCTTTCGGGCGGTGGTGCTTATCCCATGATGCCCGCCAGAGGGACCAGAGTGACATTCCCTCATAATCTTTACTGCCTCACTTTTCGAAACACAACGTCTTATAATTTGGTCAGGATACCTTCAGAATAAAAATGGTTCATCCCAAAAGTAGTATTTTAACTGAGAAAAGAACCTTTTTCTTTCATATCTAGTCAGGTGTTCAGGAACGAGTCTGCTTGCGAGATAATTGGCAAAATCGGCGTACCAAAGATCCGAATCAATCATTAACATGAGTTGTTCGTCAGGAAATGAATCCCTAATCTCACTTCTATCGTGTTCATCCAAGGGGTTTTCAAGACGAGATAGATGATCTGCGGCCAGATTTTCTGCCCCCTCTTATCACGAATCTCAACATCAAATTCTTGTAGCAATAAGATCCACCGAATTAGTCGTGGCTTAGCATCCTGCTTAGCAAAAAGATATCGAAGAGCCGAGTGATCAGTGAAAACGACTGTCTTTGAAAGGACAAGATATTGCCAGAATTTGTCGAACGCGAACACTATGGCTAATAATTCCTTTTCGGTGGTGGAGTAATTCTCTTGAGCGGGATTCATGGTTTTGCTAGCGTAGTAAATAGGTTGGAAAAGCTTGTCACGCCGTTGGCCCAATACAACCCTGACCGCGAAATCGCTAGCGTCACACATGATTTCAAACGGTAACTCCCAGTTGGGTGTAACTTGTGTGAGCTCCTTTTTTAAGTGATCGAATGCATCCTTGCATTCTTGGGAAAAATCGAACGGAGCATCCTTCATACGCAATTGAGTCATTGGCCGAGCTATTTTGGAGAAGTCTTTGATGAATCTCCGGTAAAACCCGGCGTGCCCCAAGAAGCTGCGTATTGCTTTAACAGTCGTGGGGTATGGTAACTTAGATATGGCTTCAACTTTAGCTTGGTCCACCTCTATTCCGTTCTCTGAGATCTTATGCCCTAACACAATCCCTTCTTTCACCATGAAATGACACTTTTCCCAGTTTAACACCAAGTTGGTTTCCTCACAACGTTTAAGCATCTTTTCTAGATTAGCAAGACAGCGGTTGAAGGAGTTCCCAAAGACCAAAAAGTCGTCCATGAACACTTCCATGCTATCTTCCATAAGTTCGTGAAAGATTGCGGTCATGCATCGTTGGAAAGTGGCGGGGGCATTACATAGCCCAAAAGGCATCCTTTTGTAGGCAAATGTTCCATAAGGGCAAGTAAACGTGGTCTTTTCTTGGTCCTCAGGTGCTATGGGGATTTGAAAATACCCTGAGAATCCATCCAAGAAGCAATAGTACTCGTGTCCAGACAATCTCTCTAACATTTGGTCAATGAATGGTAAGGGAAAATGATCTTTCCTCGTGGCATCATTGAGCTTTCGATAGTCAATGCATACTCGCCATCCAGTGACCGTTCTCTGGGGCACCATCTCACCCTTGTCATTCTCAACTACAGTCATTCCACCCTTCTTAGGTACAACCTGTACAGGACTGACCCATGGGCTATCCGAGATTGGGTAGATCAATCCTGCATCCAGAAGTTTGATGACTTCTTTCTTTACTACTTCCTTAATGTTGGGATTCACCCACCTCTAGGGTTGCACGGTAGGTTTATAATCTTCTTCCATGAGAATCTTATGTGTGCAAAAAGTTGAGTCAATCCCCTTAATGTCGGCTACACTCCATGCGAGCACTCCCTTATATTTCTTTAGGACCTCTAAGAGTTTACCTTTTTGTTCATGTTCCAGGGAAGAGTTTATGATTACCGGCAGTTGGTCCTCTCCCTGAAGGAAGGCATACTCAAGAGGTTCGATAATAGAAGGCTTAAGCTTGTTTTCGGGCTTTCGGAGCTCGAGATGCTCCGTTGCCTCTTGTCTAGGGTAGAAGGAGACTGCACCAACATCCTCCATCTTTTCCACCTCTAGCAAAGGCAGAAAACTCTCGTCCCGTAGCCAGCCTTCCTCGATTTGTTCATCGACACAGTTATCAATGACATCTGTGAGCTCATCGACCTCCCCAATGAAATAGAGCCGGTTAGCTGCTTCGAGAGAGAGATCCATAGAGTCCTTAATGTCGAAGGTTGTGCTATCGGTTCCCACTAGCAAGGTTAACTTGCCGTCATAAACATCAATGATTGCACGAGCGGTAGCAAGAAATGGTCTCCCTAAGATGATGGGTACCAAGTCATCCTCCTCCATATCCAGGATTACGAAGTCGACCGGGAATTTGAATTTCCCAACTTTGACTAGCACATTCTCGCATATCCCTACAGGGTACTTGACTGATCTATCGGCTAGTTGGATGTTCATACGAGTAGGCTTTAATCCAGAGTATCCTAATTTAAGGAACATAGAGTGAGGCATGAGATTGATACTCGCCCCCAAATTGGCAAGATCATTCTTTATTGATAGAGATCCTATGGAGCAAGGCAAGGTGAAGCTGCCTGGATCGTCTACCTTTTTTGGTAGCCCTCGATGGGTCACCACTGAGCATTCTTCCCCCAGGGTCACAAGACCCTCAAGTTTCTTTCGGTTAGCGAGTAGTTTTTTAAAGTATGCGCTATACTTCGGCATGTGATAGCAAGCATCAAGGAGGGGTATGGTGACTACTGAGTCTTTTAGGTATGACAAGAATCTTTTATTATCATTCTCAGTTTTCTGGTTCTTTAATCGGGATGGGAATGGGATTCTCACAGATTGGTTAGGTGGGGTTGATGGGAAAGGGGTCGTCAAGGGAGGTTGGTTGGGAGTCTCGCTGCCTACATCCTCCTCCTCCTCGCGAGGCTTGTTTGGATCGGGAGTGATGGGGGACGAGCTTGGGTAAGGGGGGGGGGGGTCCTTGGTTGTTGTTCCAGCTCGAGTGGTTATCGCGAGCATGGGGCTTACTGATGGCATTTCAAGGTTATCGAGGGCAGAGTTAAGCTTGTTGAAAAATTCTCCAATGTCATTCTGCTGCTCGTCAACAAGTTCATGAAGACCTTTCAATTGCAAGCCTTTTTCTTGAGTGAAGTGACCAAGGTCATCTTCAAAAGTGCTCTTGATTTCGAATTCAGGACCTTCCTCTCCTTCTTTTCTTTTTACCAGATTTCCCCAGAGGGTGTAATCGTCATTTTGGTAAAAAGACAAAAGGGAGGAATCAGCATAGATGTCACCTCCTGAAAAGCATGCATGTTCAGTCATGGCTGCTCCTTCGCATTCTTCTACCTCATGCGGGCCCCCACAGTAGTCGCAGATTAGGTAAGGATTCGAAAGTTGTTTAGGTAACTGCGACCCAGCTAGGTACTCCATTCTTTTGTGAATTTTTCTCAACCAACCTGAAGTGATTTCAAAAATGCTGACAGTCGACTCAGGTTCATCCCAAGTGTCATCCTGGTCTTGAGCATATTCTTCAATCCTATCCCATCCTTCTTCGGCACTAAGATTGGCTAATCTCCCTCTTCTAGATTGGTTGATTCCGTTCCGATCATTAGAGGAGATATTGTCGTAGAAGATTTGGACCAAAAGCCAAAGCTCGATGCCATGATGGGGAACTTGTCTTATTAAATCTTTGAATCTAATCCACGTTTTACGGAAGGGTTCGTCCTTCCCTTTTCGGAAACGGAGGATCCTATCTCTAAACGCTGAGGTTTTTCCAGGTGGAAAGAACTTCTCATAGAACTTGGATATGAGTTGCTCCCATGTGAAAATAGATTCAGAAGGAAGTTTATCATACCACTCATGGGCTTTTTCATATAGGGTGAAAGGAAAGAATCGTAATCGGGACGTGTCTCTAGTAGCCCCATCCGTATGGAGGGTGTCTACTATTTTCAAGAAGTCTTTAATGTGTTGAATTGGATCTTCCTCATCTAATCCACAAAACTTACATACACTTTGGACAAGCCAAACATCGTTCGCATGCAAGACCTCATTGGTGTGTTCGTTTGGGTAGACAATGGCATTTGAGAAGCCACGAGGGGTTGGGGAGGAGTAGTCCTTAAGGCGCTTAGGGATAGGAATTGCGGGGGGTACTCATCTCGTTGTTGGGTTGGGAGCTAGGGGTTGTAACGTGATTTTCTGAATTTTCTTCAGAAAGGGGTGCATCAAAATCGATGGCAACGCTAGATGGTTCAGGAGTTGAGTGAGATTGTCTTAATCTACGCATTTCTCTTTCGGGTTTTGCATAAGGCAAGACAAGGTTTCTAATGGAACTACGACTCCTAATGCTCCTAAGGTTAGAGGATTCGTCGGTTGCCATGATGGCAGGTGGTGAAGAGTTACGAACAAAAACACAAAGAAATAAGATAGACTAAGGAAAACCTAAAAAAAAAAAAAAATAAAAAAAAAAAAAAAAAAAAAAATCTTACTAGAAAGGAATCTAGCAAGTAGACCTAATAAAAAGAAATTCTAACCTAGACAATAACTATTCCCCGGGCTGCGGCGCCAAAAACTTGATGCGTGGGGTTTGCACCAGGCTTTACCTCTCGAGGGATCTCGAGAAGCTTACAACCCCCACCAGGCAGTGTACCTGATCGATGTAGTATAGTATAATGACAAGTACCGGGGGATTGATTGTTCAGCTAGGAATAGTATCGCTAGGATTAGAAAACATAAATACTAGTTCTAGAGATGAGGGATGATTCTTTTTGTATTTTTATATTTTTTAGAAAGCAAGTAAATATCTCGGGTTTGAAGGATATGGGCGGAATTAGTTGCTAGTCAACTAACCCAATACTAAAGATGCAATCAAAATAAAATACTAGAAATGAAAATAAACTATATTAAACTAAGGTTGTGAGCAATAAGTGGAGAAATGTGTTTACTTAGATTTCACTACTCCCTAGATATCTTTTTGTTGGGATCATACTTTTGTATTTTAGTCAAGTCTCGGTCATTACCTTTTGTAATAGGTTACTTAGTTATTTATTTCAATATGTTTTATGTTACAAGGCTTAAGTATTAAGTCCAATGGGCTTTAAAGCCCACGTTTAAGTAAGATAAGGGAGGAAGGGAGTGTTGCCCTACTCCTCCCTTATAAATACCAAGCTTATGTAAGAATTTCATTTTGTTGGTTATTTGAATATCTTAGTGAAACTCTTGTTCTTATTTTTCTCTCATTTCTTATAATCAACCATCTCTCATTCTCATCTTATTTCTTTCATTATCATACTTGTGTTTACATAAATTGTGACCTAACAAGTGGTATCATTCGCCTACTAGAGTTTGAAGTGTGTTTCTTGGTATTTACGTGGGGTTTAGGGTGATTCTCATCTATTTTTTGCATTTTTCTTTGTTTCTTTCACTTAAATCTTGAAGCTTGGACAAGTTTCAAGGTTGATATAGTGATTTGAAGCTTAGTTTTTGCATAAAGTTTTGATTTTTAAGGCTTTTCTTAAGGTATTATAGCTTCTTTGATAGTGGAAAACTAGTTTTTGGTAGCAAAATCTTACATTATAAGTGTTTTTTAAGTATTGGTGAAGTTATTTGATCAAAAGTACCTTATTTCTAAGCATTTCTCTTCAAAAAAATTTGAGATTTTTCAAGCTTCTGACCACCTTACGCGTAACTTACGTGAATAGTACGACTCAAAAGCTGTCAACAGTACTTTTTGTCCCTTCTACGCATAAAATTTGGTCAAAACCCTTTTCCTACGCGTAACTAAGGTCAAAACCCTGTTCTTACGCTTAACTTGGTCATCTACGCCTAAAACCTACGAGCAAGTCTACTTCCTACGCCTAAGTCTTACGCTGAAGTCCCATTGTCACAACTCACCATTTCAGGTCATTTCAGGTCATTTCCCGAACTTTGGAAAAACACTATTCATCAAACACTATTCATCAAAACACTATTCATCAGTTTACTATTCATCGTTTTCGAGGTCAATTTGATATTCTGAGAAACTTTTGGGAAATTTACTATTCACGAAACACTATTCATTGCGGGAAAAGATTTCATCATTCACGTGCATTACACATTTCATCGTAAATTTAGTTTACGGGTATTCAAATTCGCGTAACCATATTTGGTTCGGGTGCGAATTCATGCATTATCAGTAATGACATTTTATACGGACTGGAGATAGTCTGCATATCATCAGTAGGTCATTTACATGTTATACCACTCTTAGGATTTTCAAATTACTATATTCAGTATATTTAACGTTTTACGTATTACGATTTCTAAATAAACGTTAACACCCGGTTTATACACGACGAATATATCTAAATATTCCCACAATGGTCCCGACATATTTTTATATCCATTTTAACATCATAAAAGTTATAACATTCAGTTACCCAGTATTTTGGAAATTTATTTTATTTATAACGTACGCGTATGAATATAACGACGGTTTTCGTTAAAACTAAACATTAATCACCCGATCACTCAGTAAATGTACCCAACATATTTTTAATATGTTTTTAACATTATTATAACTTTATTTCATCCCGGTTAACTTCGTGAACGTTTATTGCTAATAAACCCGGTACCCGATTTTAACGAATAACGCGTAATAACACTTAACGCTACACTATATTTTCTAAGTGATCAAAACCGTTTTGGCTACTCCTTTTCACACCCAAAACCGGCCAAGACCACACCCTTTTAACCATGTGCATTAACTCATTTGTATTATACTAATAAACCTCTTAAAACATCACTTTACCAAATTACAAGAATCATTATCACACCTTTTAGAAAGATCAAAAATTTTGCTCATCCTCTCCATCCTATCTTCAAACCCACGACTTTTATTGATCTCCATGATCAAGTGATCATTTTCCATAAAGTAAAACACTAAACTTGTTCATTTTACAAGCCTAATCAAGAATCAAGCAACAAAAACACAAGAACATCAAGCATAATCATCCAATAATCATCTCATTTTGTCAAGTAAGTTTTCATCTTTATTTTTTCATGAATCATCCTATTTTTACATGTATTACATAAGTATCATGCTAAAAACCATGTATAATGAGCTATACCACACTTTATTTTGGCTAAAAAGAAACATACAAACCCTAACTTTTTAGTTATGAATCCCCTAGCTCTAATAACTTGGTTAGGAGTCCATGGCACCCTAAGAAGGTGTATGGTAAGATTAGATTGGTCATGTGGTGATTACAAGAGGTTTGGTGATGGTAGAAATTGGTTTTTAACCTTGGAAACTTGATTTGGAACCTATTTTAGACATGCTGTCCCGTTTTGTAAAAATCTGGAAAATCAGTAAACACCAAGGAAACTTTGGCAAAATTTTTAGAAAATACTTTCAAAAACGAATCCGTAGGCGAAAGAACGGATTAAAAAGAGTCTATAACGAAGGAGTTATGATTTTTGCAAGATTGTTGACGAAAAGTATTTTCTGGAAATTAGTTGCTGTTGGACGTTTTTCATGGTACAAAAAGAGACTTTAAACGTAACCCGGAGGAGCCGAGCTTTCCAAAATATATTACTACATACTAAGACGAAACCGTGGATATAAAGAACAAGTAAAACGGACAAGTAACGACAAAGATATACTCGTTTGAATATCGGCTAAAACCCTTTATTAATTGACAGCTTTTAATATATTTGGCGCAAAAACTACGAAGTGCATTTTCAAGCTAAACATAATATCAAGTACCGAGCTTTATAACTAACGTAGTATTAGTTATTACGAGTATGTTTTCATCATTTCAAGGATTACAACCCGAGTATTTAAACGCTAACATGGAAACTTACGTTATATATATATAAGTATATATATTATAACTAGCCATTTATATTTTCTAATAGCAATATTTTCCTAAGTCTTGGAATATATACTTTTGGTAACAACAAGTGTTTTTTTTCAAAGAGTAGAGTGGTATAGTAAACATGTGCATGGACATTCATAACATCATTTCATGATCTAAAGTAGATCGTACATCATTCATATTAGGTTGCGGCTAGTATGCGCGCCTTGTTTTCAGCTCAGTACATGTTCCTGGTACCATCATATTGGGTTACGACAGCAAATTGTTCATTGGTGTTCATTTCATTTCATCACGGTTTCATCAGTTAAGGTGAGTTTTCATAGCCCCGTTTTCAATTCAACATTTTGATTGTTTTCAAATCCCACGGGGGGAATACATTGCATCAATTATTTCAGTACGAGCCCAAGTATTCAAACATGTACATAGCTTAAGTTACCTTGCCAAGTGCTAAGTCCCCTGTAACATCATGAACCGTTAATTTCAAGTACTAAGCGAGAGTGAGTGGATAGATCTATCGAGGGTGACGCCTCCATCCGTGGTAGTGGATACCAACAGTAAGCGGATGCATGTCATGTCTTTTACATTTGAATGTTTCGGCAGAACATTCGGGAGGGGCATAGAATTTCATCAGTCATAGCTTCGGTGTCATGAGCTTAAGGCTATTGTACAATTTTCACGAGATTTTTATCTTGCATTTTTACTTGT
Organism: Artemisia argyi; assembly: GCA_030686995.1. Lineage (NCBI taxonomy): Eukaryota > Viridiplantae > Streptophyta > Magnoliopsida > Asterales > Asteraceae > Artemisia > Artemisia argyi. The sequence continues at coordinate 143,458,646 of CM060699.1, forward strand.
GGTGGCCGTACATCAGTACATTTTACAAACCTATGGAATTCACCAACATTCGTGTTGACGTTTTAGCAATGTATTTCAGGTTATTAAGGTAGCTCATGTGACATGCATTTGGACCTTCATGGAGTCGCGGAGTCGACGCGTCTCATCATTATTTCATGCACTTATGTAAACATTTGATCTAGTATGGCTTGTTTTTCATGAACATGTAACACATTTTGGGGACCTCATTTTGTAAACTCTGAATTATTTCAATGATCAAATGCAGTATTTTCCAAACGACACTTTAGGTCGTTCAATGTAACTGTAACTGTGGTGCTATGACAGACACCCCCAGGTATTCCATTCCGCTGCAAGTCAGGTAAATTGGGGGTGTGACAGATTGGCATCAGAGCTAAGGTTATAGCGAACTAGGATGTATCTTGGACCCTAGACTATAACCACATCATCATAGCATCTCATCATTTCATCATAAGTGCATAATCATGATACATGTTGTTTCATACATCCCCTGTGCAAGTTATTTATACTCATATCCGTATATGTATATCATTTTATTGACCTGGTTCACAAGTGACATGTCTTCAGATACTCACCCTGATATCCTTTTATCGGATTCCAACATTGAAGATGCCTTGTCATCTTTCACTACCATTATACCATCAGTTGCACTTACACCACCATTAGTACTATTGATTTGCCATAGGAACAGAGTCTTCCTATCATTCAGCCCGTACATAGAATGCCTTTTGGTAGTGTATTCATAATTAATCTTAATGGACTTATTAGGATGCTTATTGCAAGGAAGATAGTGTGTTTTCTTTCCATCACTAGTAGGGCACTTATTACTCAGGTACTATCACCACCATCAGTTACTTATTACACTATTGGCCTTCCCACAGTGTGTACTTTAGTTTTACCTTTTGGATGTCGCGAGGTAGCGCGAAAGAGGGTAGTATTCCATTCACTAGTACCATCATTGTCATTTTCCTTTTCCATTCCCACTTGACATGAACTAGATGCCACCTAGTAGATAATACCAATAACACGGACTCAACAGAAACATCCACAGATTCTTCAGGAATTAGGTTGATTTCGTTTTTGACGAATTAGTAGACTATTACCATTCGACAAGATTCACTCACGTATCCAATACACCATTCAAGCTATTTTACTATCATATGGGGAAATTGTTTTATAGAAAAATTTCTGAAGTAAGCTATTTTATTTCCATCCTATAAATTGATTTTTCTGTCATTACACCAAGTATTTACTATTGTTACGCGAGGCAATCTTCATGTTACTTGAAACAAAACATCAGGATACCATTTTAATAACAATGCGTTGAACACCATCTAAAACTTTTGAGGAAAGTTATGATATTTTGACAAAATCCAACATCGCATCATTAGTCCTCAATTATACATAGCCTGATCACCTATGTAAAATTCAGGAAGGATTATGCCATGAAGGAAATAATTACCTTTTCAAAGGATTGTTAATAACAATCTTCATCCAAAAGTTTTGTAAACAAAGGAACTCATTCATAAACATCCATTTTGCCGAACTATCCCTGGATACTTACCCCACCAGTCACTCATTCAGACATTAAGTTGGATTTTTTCCCATTGACTTCCCTAGAAGAGACTTTCCATATCGATTACATGCAGGATTCCTTTATACAATAAAAGCAATGAAAGGATTACAGAACTACTAACCAGGACTAGAAGCATATAGTGAGAGAATTCATAACTCAACAACAAATCCTCAGATACTGCGAGACCATCCTAATTACCATCTCTGACTTAGTTGTCCAATGTCATTATTCAAGGGTACTAGCTATACTGAGCTACAGGATTGAACTCAATAAATGTCCGCAGGACAACACAATAGAAATAAACCAAGCTTCAAATTGAGACTGTAGAGCATTTCATTTAAACATGGCCTCATCCATACATGAACTTTCCTGCAGTAAGTTTTCACAAAGTACAATTGTTTGAATCAAGAATATCGATGTAGATTCCTCTAAGGCATTATGTCTAGAAATTTCAGATAACCTCACCTTCATACCAAGCAAGGGATCAAACCAGAACATATCTCCTCATCTACATGGGAAAACAGAATAGACATTCATCGACACAACATCAAGTGATACCTTCGTCTTGCCAATTACAACGATAAACAATTTCAGGACTTAAGTTAGTCTAAATACCTATGCTTGTAGTTATGCCAGATAACCATCAATAGACATTATCCAACCCCAGGAACTAAGTGTTAGACATCTATGCATTTAAGCGAACATTTCCCATTCTACCATTTTATCCTTGTTAGTGTTTTCACTTTTAAATAAAGTTGATGCGTTTACATAAATCACCTAACTTGTGGAAAAATGATTTCTGAAATTCCTATTTTGAACAAGTACGATCCTTTTTGGTCAAACTGTAGCAACACTATTGTACAATGAGAAATATACATAAACATCAAACTTTGGTAAGCAGTCTTAATCACAACATGTTTGAAAACAGTTCCTATTTCATAACTACTGGATTTTGAATCATCAAGGAAAATATTACTCAGTAAATCATTTGCTCCATTTTTCTAAATTCGTTTATTCAGAAAAGGATTTCAACTAAAACTCACAATCGCGAGACAAATTTCCAGAACCAATTTCTCTACAACATCGCTTATGCATTTAGGATTTGTGACTGGACAATAGAGAATATTTGGTATATGTGGTGAAGGAATTAGGAGGACATCACAAATTGATCACGAACTTCAGTAGTGGAGACCAAACCCAATAGGCAAAGAAAAACATATGTCTTATCATCCGTTGGAACAAAACACAAGGAATCAAATTCTTACCTATATGCTATCCCTTCAGATAACGCCAAGTTCGAAGGACCGAACGTTATGGAATTAGTCACAAAGGTTTATTGTACCCATTTCAGTATTTCCTGTTAAGGAAACCGATTCAACTTGGACCTCAGGTATTCATTTCAGGATTTCCTTCATAAACCCATTTAGTTGTGAACATCACCTATCACCCTCAGACCGATGGTCAAAGCGACAGAACAATTCAAACATAGGAAAGTATGCTCAGAGCATGAGTGATTGACCTTAGAAATGGTTGGACTAATCACTTAACATAAATCAAATTCATCTACAACAATAGTTATCACACCAACAACGGGAAACTGGCAGAAGTTAGATTGGTACATAACACACATCATTTGGATTGGATATCCTGAACAACAAACCATCCAGATTCAAGTAGGAGAACAAACTAAGTTAAAAGCATTGCCTTGGATTGGCATGATACAAATTGGATAACAAGAAAGGTTGAACCTTTAGCATATTGGACTATTTAAGATTCATTTTAGAATCGACCAACTAGCATACAAACTTGAGTTCTGGCAGAATTCAGCAGTATATATTACCAGTATCACATTTACAACATTAAGAAGTGCAGACCATCTATTGATGGGCCAAACTCAGAAAAAGCTCAACTCATTAATTCAGTAGGCATTCATGAAATAACCAGAAATTTCCTACAAGTCAAGAATCAGTTACAAGTTCAATAAGTCGTAAACCATTAAAACTTCAAGTTCTGCAGAGTTATGCAGAAAGTTCTGCCTAGGAAAGGCATGTTATCATTCAGAAAACTTGGAAAGTTACACCAATATACACTGGACCATTTATATTTCAGACAGGGTAGGCCTAGTGGCCGTCAGACTTGAACATTGTCAGAGAACAACAGGATTACACGAACATATTTCACATTTTCAGATCCCCAGAAATGACTTACAGATGAGTCACTCATGATTCCATTGGAAGGGATTCATCCCAAATGACAATCTCAGACCTGGTAAGAGAACCAACAGAAATCATGGACCGTGTGGTCGAACAGTTGAAACAGAGTCGAATTCCTATCGTTAGAGTTCGCTGGAATTCTCGAATATCATCACCTTTTCACCAATACATTCTCAGAGACCAACATAAACTGAACTTCGGGACGAAGTTCCTTTTAGGGGGGAAGACTGTCACAACTCACCATTTCAGGTCATTTCAGGTCATTTCCCGAACTTTGGAAAAACACTATTCATCAAACACTATTCATCAAAACACTATTCATCAGTTTACTATTCATCGTTTTCGAGGTCAATTTGATATTCTGAGAAACTTTTGGGAAATTTACTATTCACGAAACACTATTCATTGCGGGAAAAGATTTCATCATTCACGTGCATTACACATTTCATCGTAAATTTAGTTTACGGGTATTCAAATTCGCGTAACCATATTTGGTTCGGGTGCGAATTCATGCATTATCAGTAATGACATTTTATACGGACTGGAGATAGTCTGCATATCATCAGTAGGTCATTTACATGTTATACCACTCTTAGGATTTTCAAATTACTATATTCAGTATATTTAACGTTTTACGTATTACGATTTCTAAATAAACGTTAACACCCGGTTTATACACGACGAATATATCTAAATATTCCCACAATGGTCCCGACATATTTTTATATCCATTTTAACATCATAAAAGTTATAACATTCAGTTACCCAGTATTTTGGAAATTTATTTTATTTATAACGTACGCGTATGAATATAACGACGGTTTTCGTTAAAACTAAACATTAATCACCCGATCACTCAGTAAATGTACCCAACATATTTTTAATATGTTTTTAACATTATTATAACTTTATTTCATCCCGGTTAACTTCGTGAACGTTTATTGCTAATAAACCCGGTACCCCGATTTTAACGAATAACGCGTAATAACACTTAACGCTACACTATATTTTCTAAGTGATCAAAACCGTTTTGGCTACTCCTTTTCACACCCAAAACCGGCCAAGACCACACCCTTTTAACCATGTGCATTAACTCATTTGTATTATACTAATAAACCTCTTAAAACATCACTTTACCAAATTACAAGAATCATTATCACACCTTTTAGAAAGATCAAAAATTTTGCTCATCCTCTCCATCCTATCTTCAAACCCACGACTTTTATTGATCTCCATGATCAAGTGATCATTTTCCATAAAGTAAAACACTAAACTTGTTCATTTTACAAGCCTAATCAAGAATCAAGCAACAAAAACACAAGAACATCAAGCATAATCATCCAATAATCATCTCATTTTGTCAAGTAAGTTTTCATCTTTATTTTTTCATGAATCATCCTATTTTTACATGTATTACATAAGTATCATGCTAAAAACCATGTATAATGAGCTATACCACACTTTATTTTGGCTAAAAAGAAACATACAAACCCTAACTTTTTAGTTATGAATCCCCTAGCTCTAATAACTTGGTTAGGAGTCCATGGCACCCTAAGAAGGTGTATGGTAAGATTAGATTGGTCATGTGGTGATTACAAGAGGTTTGGTGATGGTAGAAATTGGTTTTTAACCTTGGAAACTTGATTTGGAACCTATTTTAGACATGCTGTCCCGTTTTGTAAAAATCTGGAAAATCAGTAAACACCAAGGAAACTTTGGCAAAATTTTTAGAAAATACTTTCAAAAACGAATCCGTAGGCGAAAGAACGGATTAAAAAGAGTCTATAACGAAGGAGTTATGATTTTTGCAAGATTGTTGACGAAAAGTATTTTCTGGAAATTAGTTGCTGTTGGACGTTTTTCATGGTACAAAAAGAGACTTTAAACGTAACCCGGAGGAGCCGAGCTTTCCAAAATATATTACTACATACTAAGACGAAACCGTGGATATAAAGAACAAGTAAAACGGACAAGTAACGACAAAGATATACTCGTTTGAATATCGGCTAAAACCCTTTATTAATTGACAGCTTTTAATATATTTGGCGCAAAAACTACGAAGTGCATTTTCAAGCTAAACATAATATCAAGTACCGAGCTTTATAACTAACGTAGTATTAGTTATTACGAGTATGTTTTCATCATTTCAAGGATTACAACCCGAGTATTTAAACGCTAACATGGAAACTTACGTTATATATATATAAGTATATATATTATAACTAGCCATTTATATTTTCTAATAGCAATATTTTCCTAAGTCTTGGAATATATACTTTTGGTAACAACAAGTGTTTTTTTTCAAAGAGTAGAGTGGTATAGTAAACATGTGCATGGACATTCATAACATCATTTCATGATCTAAAGTAGATCGTACATCATTCATATTAGGTTGCGGCTAGTATGCGCGCCTTGTTTTCAGCTCAGTACATGTTCCTGGTACCATCATATTGGGTTACGACAGCAAATTGTTCATTGGTGTTCATTTCATTTCATCACGGTTTCATCAGTTAAGGTGAGTTTTCATAGCCCCGTTTTCAATTCAACATTTTGATTGTTTTCAAATCCCACGGGGGGAATACATTGCATCAATTATTTCAGTACGAGCCCAAGTATTCAAACATGTACATAGCTTAAGTTACCTTGCCAAGTGCTAAGTCCCCTGTAACATCATGAACCGTTAATTTCAAGTACTAAGCGAGAGTGAGTGGATAGATCTATCGAGGGTGACGCCTCCATCCGTGGTAGTGGATACCAACAGTAAGCGGATGCATGTCATGTCTTTTACATTTGAATGTTTCGGCAGAACATTCGGGAGGGGCATAGAATTTCATCAGTCATAGCTTCGGTGTCATGAGCTTAAGGCTATTGTACAATTTTCACGAGATTTTTATCTTGCATTTTTACTTGTGGTGGCCGTACATCAGTACATTTTACAAACCTATGGAATTCACCAACATTCGTGTTGACGTTTTAGCAATGTATTTCAGGTTATTAAGGTAGCTCATGTGACATGCATTTGGACCTTCATGGAGTCGCGGAGTCGACGCGTCTCATCATTATTTCATGCACTTATGTAAACATTTGATCTAGTATGGCTTGTTTTTCATGAACATGTAACACATTTTGGGGACCTCATTTTGTAAACTCTGAATTATTTCAATGATCAAATGCAGTATTTTCCAAACGACACTTTAGGTCGTTCAATGTAACTGTAACTGTGGTGCTATGACAGACACCCCCAGGTATTCCATTCCGCTGCAAGTCAGGTAAATTGGGGGTGTGACACCCATCCTACGCACAAGTTGCCTCCTTCTACGCAGAAGTTCATTCTTACGCATAAGATCATATCTTACGCGTAAGTTGCCAGAATCTACGCTTAAGTTTCATCAAAGGTCTTCTCCTTGTGTTACGGTGACTCAGTACTTCCCTAGCTTGGATAAGTTAGTGGAATACTTCGACTTAGGATATCTTTCAAGCTTGGATAAGTTTGGAAGATTTGTTTGGTTGTTTAACCTTACGCATAAGTCTAAACTTACGCATAAGCCAAAGCTTACGCGTAAAGAGAAAACTTACGCATAAACTCTTTGTTTACGCATAAACTACTCTTTACGCATAACCTAAAGTTTACGCGTAAGATTATTGTTACGCGTAAGAATTCAACTTACCCCAGGGATTTTGAACTTAACTAAAGGAATGTGCATTTCAATTTTCTACAAAGATCCATTTCTACACAAGTGTTCAAAGATGTCTCAACCACCACATTACTACTTCTCTAATCCTCAGCAACAACATCAGCAGTATCAGCAACAACAATACCATCAGCAACAATCATATCAACAACCTTCACAATCACACTTTCACCAACAACCGTTTAATCCACAACCACAATATCTCATGATGCAACAACATCAAATCATTCCTTAACAACAACCATATCAAATGTCACAACATAACAATCAGTATTCCTCCAAACAACCTCACTGGTTTGATAGAATGTGTGAAGTTATTACAACTCAACAATCCAGACATGAGGCAGGATCACTTGAAAAACCTCCAATGCTAACACCTGGGAACTAAGTTCAATGGTCAAGTCGATTCTTATGATTTCTTGAACTAAAGAAACCTTATGGGAAATTCTTGAAACAAGTGATACTTGAAGGACCATTTGAGTGGCCAACAAGATTTGAAATTGGTGATCCAACTGCTGATCCTACACGTCCTCCTGGTGATAGACCTCTTCCAGAATCTCAACTCACAGAAGAACAGAAATTACATCGTGAAGCTGATGAGTATGCAATGGCTTATATACTTCAAGGTATACCTAATTCAATTTATCGAAGTGTCGATGCTCAGAAAACAGCCAAAGCTATGTGGGAACATGTTCATCTCCTTATGGAAGGCACTCAATTGAACAAAGATGATATGGAATCCAAACTCTACATGGAATACACTGACATCACAATTGAACCAGGAGAGTCACTTGAATCCTACTATCATCGTTTCACAAATGTGGTCAATGATCTGGAACGTCACAAAATCACAGTACCTAGGATAGCAGTGAACTCCAAATTCGTTGGTAGTCTTGGTCCTGATTGGCATAAATATGTGACATTTTTTCGACAAACCAAAAATCTTCATGATGCACCATATGGTTTGTTGTATGATTTTCTGAAACACCATGAACCTGAAGTGGAAAAAGATAGAGCTCTTCGAGGAGGATACTCACCATAACCAACACCAAACTCTTTGGCACTCGTAGCTCAATCTCCCTATGTTCCACCACCTATGTCAAATCATGCATATGTTCAAGAGCAAAACTACTTCAGTTATCCACAAACTTCTACCTCGAACCAAATGGTCCCTTATGATTCATCTCCACAGAATACTTCTACTCAACTTGTTCCATTGAACAACAATGATGCAGTGTATTACTCCAACTCCAATGAAGATGACGATGATGACTTTAATACTTTGAATCAGGGACTTGCTCTTATTGCTCGTGCTTTCAGCAAATTCTCCAACAAAACAAACAACCGTCAACGTTCGTCTTCTAACACAAGGAATCAAGCTGTTGTCAATGATGGAAGAGTGGAAATTCAGAATCGTAACTATGGTAGATCTGGTTCAGGAAGTTCTTCAGGAAATTTTGGGAATGGTCAGAGGTTTAATAACAATGGGGGGTTCAGGAACAACTCAGGATCTTCTCAGCAAAGGTCTGAACCAGTTGCAACTAGGAACTCCAACTCAGGGAATGCAGTATGGTGCTATAATTGTAATGAACAAGGTCATATAGCGACAACATGTCCCAAACCGAGAACTCGGGGTAGTAAGTTTCACAAGCAGGCATTACTCATGGCTCTTCAAGATGAAAAAGATGGACATTTCCCTGAACAAGATAACAACTTCATGGCAAATGTGAACAATGATGATGACATGGAAGATCTGGAAGCCAATGCAGCTGTGATGCTTATGGCCAACATGCAGGAACTTCAGTTTAATGATTCAGGTCCAGTGTATGACACTGACGGCTTGTCTCAGGTACATGAACAAAAAGTATGCCTAATACATGAAATAGCCTCACCCTCTGCTTCTGAATCAGATATGGCGCAAGTTGTTCCATCTAAATCATCTTCATCTTCTCAAACAGATGAACAAATAAGCACAGTTGTCATATTTGATGATGACACAGCTGTTTCATTTGATGATCCTATTGAGAATGATAAACATGATCATATAGAACAACATGAACCATCATTTGATCCAGACCCTGACCTAATATTGTTATCTAAACAACTGGATGCACAACAATTGCAAATCATAAAATGCAACGAGAAAAACAAAGTTTTAAAAGAAAAAAATGTGTCACTTGCAAGAGATATTGAGTGTTATAAAATTCAACTTTCAAATCAGGAAGACAAGATTAAACATGCAAAAAGTTTTGAAAAAGCTTTTCAAGATTCGTACAACAAAGAGCAAGATCTTCAACACAAAATGCAAGATTTAATTGAGTCAAACGGAAAGTTGATTTCTAAACTTGAAAGTGAGAAGTGTGAATTGAAAATGCAAGTTGAACGTCTTCAAACAGTACTTTCAAAAACAGAAACAGAATTGTCAAGTTGTAAAAAGGATTTTTGTGAACATAAAATACGAAAAAGGAAGTATATAGATGACTTACTCGGTGAGATTGTTGATCTTGAAAAACAACTCAAAGAATTTCGTAACATTGTTTACAAACACGGGAACTCTGTCACAACAATACATAAATTTTCTTTAAAACCGAGACCCGATAAAGGATTTGCACTTTGCGATTTCAAATCAATGTTTCTTCACACAGCATTCAAAGAAAATCCTAAGATTTACAGTATGGACCACATGCTTGATAATACGATTGTGCGTGCTGTTGTTTTTGATACTGAGGAAGAAGAAGAACTTGAAGACGAGAGTCGATCAAGAATGAGTTATGTTCAATATTGGACACCATATGATTATTCACAAGCTCCACACATTGCTAAATCTTTTGTTCCTCAAAAGGAATTACCTGAGAAATCATGGTATGTCACAGAGTCATATGTTTCATCCTCTAATGCGGCCCCTGTCCAAACTGTAGCACAAGTTAATGGTCCTTTACCATCATCCGGTGAACTTACACCTTTACCAAAAAGTTGTCGTGTCTTAAATTATTTCAAAACTTTTATGGAAGACATCGAAATTTTGGAGGAAACAATTCAATGCAATTCTGAAATAAAAACTGAAACTTTTCAATCCGCTTACGAGCGAGAAAAGAGAGATATTTTTCAAAAAAAATGTTGCCAATTGTCAAACACCTCCGTCTCTGTGCTACACGTTGGGATCAGGAACTTCAAAACGAGGTCAAAAATATGATAAATGTTTTCAACTCTACTGAAAATGAGATTTTGGTTCAAAAGCAAAGAAATAGAGTTTTAAAAAATAATGCTGATCGACTCTTGGAACAAGTTCTCAATGCTGATATTTTGTCAGTTATCATGAATGATCTCTATAAATCCGGTACTTCTATGCTTATGGATGATCTTTGTGTTGATAATAACTTGTTGAATGTGGAAATCGAGACACTTAAACATGATAATGATAAGTTGAGAACTAAGAATGATGATGTGACATAACAATTTTCAAAAGAAATTTGTCAACTCAAACAAAGGCTTGAATGGTGTCAAGCTCAAAGTATTAAAATGGAATTGAAACTTCAAAGTCAAAATGTTTCAAACTCTTGTCAGCTTTGCAAAAACAACGAGTCTTTAAAAAGTCTGTGTCTCAAATACGAGAAAGAAATTGCGGGTTTAAAAATTGAAAATGCCGAATGGCAACAAAACCGCGATGACATCAAATATTGCAATGGTTTACTTGAGTCTGAAATTCAGGATAAAAATCACATCATCATTGATTTGAAAGAGAAAATTAAGATACTCCAAAAAGGAAAGTTTGTTGACACCACGGTGATAGCACCAGGATTGTATCAATTAGACAAAACTGCTAAAGGAAATATTGTTCAAAATACTAATGTTGATAACGCCACTTCTACAAGACTAGTCTCCACTAATAGCGTTAGCAGACCCAAGCGAAAAAGTAAAAAGAAGAATAGGCTCTGGCAACGTAAAAGAGGATCACTAGAAGCTCAAGAAGTAGAAGACCAACTTAGGAATTTGAATAAAACTCATGTTGCATCAGATTTAGATTCTAATCTGGCAAATTGTAATCAAAATCTAAATGTAACGAATGATGAACCTTTGAATGTTTTGAATATTAATGCATCTTGTGTGTTTTGTCGTAAAAGCGTATCATCTGGTGATCATACAAAATGTATAGCTAATTCTCTTCTGAATCGTCATAAGAAACGTAGGACACGCATTCCTCCTAGGCCCACTACTGCCTCTAAGTCTAACTTAGGAAAGCCGCCTTCTACGGTTTCTAATGAAGTTGAAGTTACCCCTATAAGTGCCGAGAACAAATCTAGGAATAAGCCAACTACTAGTGAATTCACCATTAAGAAAGCAAGAACTAGTTGGAATTGGCAACGTTGGTTACAACACAAACCAGACTTTAAATGGATTCCTAAATTGTTGAATACATGTGTTTCTAACCAACAGGAACCCGCACTTTCTTTGGGTTCCACCCTTACTTCTGTTCCATCTGTGTCGTCTTCTTGTGATGCAGGTGGTACAGATTGTTCTCTGGATTGTTGATAGCGGATGCACCCGACATATGACAGGCAATCTCAAACTGTTACACAACTTTGTTTCAAAGTTCATTGGCACTGTCAGATTCGGGAACGATCATTACGCTTTAATCATGGGATATGGTGACTATGTCAGTGGGAACATTGAAATCAGTCGTGTTTATTATGTGGAAGGCCTTGGACACAACCTTTTCTCTGTTGGTCAATTTTGTGATGGGGATCTAGAAGTTGCATTTCGTGAGAAAACTTGTTTCGTTCGTGACTTACAAGGAAACGATCTAATGTCTGGCTCACGTGGTTCTAACCTTTATACAATATCAATGTCAGACATGATTGCTACATCTCTGATATGTCTTCTCTCCAAAGCAGAATCAACTAAATCTTGGTTATGGCACAAACGTCTTTCGCACTTGAATTTCAAAACTATGACTGACCTTGCTCGTTACAAACTTGTTGATGGATTTCCAAGATTCCGTTTTACCAAAGATCACTTATGTTCAGCCTGTGAACAAGGAAAAAGTACTCGGGTGTTGATAGTTAACCTAAACTTTGGGTTAAACGGGTCATATTAGAAAGTATAGTATATGTATTAGTGTCAAGTATGTAATTAGTGTAAGTTTAGGGTATCATTATGTAAAGTCGTTTATATCAAACGACATATCGTTTAGGTTGATAGGGTTATAACGGTTAAGTTAGGTTGTGTCGTTTACTTTTGTAGAATCGGTATAACTGTCATATGGCACCGATTCATCTAGTATAAATAGGTAGGATTCTGTAATCAACAATCATTCCATATCAATACAATTCAATATATATTCAGCTACAAAATTCTGTCCCAAATTCTTGTTCCATTCATATCGTTTTAGAAGAACAACAACCAGTGAAGTCTGATATACCAACAATTGGTATCAAGAGCAAGAACGATTCCGGGAATCAACCGCAAGAAAGAAAGAAGATTTGATTCAACCTTAATCAATCAAGTAAGAAAGTAAGGAAGAAGGATTATCCGTTCACTCGTCGATTGGAGAAGTAAGGAGACGAACGAACCGAAGAAGACAACCGGACCAGAACCAGTGTTCAAAGTGATTAGATTGTTGTTCCCACATCATTCCAGCCGATTCCAAAAGAAAGATTGAAGGATTGATTTGGTACTCTCTGTGTTTTCCTTTGTTTTAATCTAATTAGTTTTAAGGATTTTTAGATAAAAGGGGAAAGAAGGGCTAAGAAAACACCTGCTGGGTATTTTTGGTTGCAAGGAAAGAGAAGACCCATACTATTTGTTGGGAATTTCGAATAAAACAAAATCATATATAACCTTTTGTGTTTTGTGGACTTTGAACCACATAAAACAAAGAAAGTGGGTACAAATTTTTTTCTCTGATTTACATAGGAGTATTAGTTTTGTATTAATATTTGAGTACCAAACGGAGTGGGTATTCAAGGGAAGATTGTTTTGAAAAAATTAAACGCGTAAGTAAGCACGCGAATAAGCGTAAGTAAGCACGCTTATAAGAACGAAGGCGTAAGTAAGCACACTTGTTTAAAGAACGCGTAAGTAAGCACGCGAGCAACAAAGTAAACGTAAGTAAGCACGTTTACAAGAAAGAAAGCGTAAGTAAGCACGCTTGAACGAAAAAGATACGTAAGTAAGCACGTACCAGAAAGAAGGAAAGATAGGAAGAAAGAAGGCAAAAGCGCGTCAAAGCAAGAAAGAAGAAAGAAAGGAAGAAAGCATGGCGAACGAAAAAGAAGGAAGCAGTATAGTACTTAAATGCGTACAGTTGACGGATTCCAATTACACAACATGGGCAGTATTGATGGAAACAATATTAAAAGCGTATGGGCTTTGGGAGACGATCAACCCGAAAGAAGGAAGTAGTGCAACAGATGAAAAGAAGATGCATACAACGAAAGCCATGATATTCCAGACATTACCACAGGATATCTTGATGCAAGTTGCACAATATGAAACTGCAAAGGAAGTATGGGATTCAGTGAAAGTACGATATCTTGGTGCAGACCTAGTCCAGAAAGCACGGCTACAAACGCTAAGAAGTGAGTTAGAAACTTTGAAAATGAAAGAAAACGAAAGTGTGAAAGACTTCTCAGGAAAGTTGGGCAGTATAAAAGCCAAATTTGCAAGCCTTGGCACTACCCTTGAGGATAAGTTAATTGTGAGAAAGTTACTCAACTCGGTCCCGAAGAAGTTTTTACCGATTGTAGCCACCATTGAACAATACTCAGAAATAGATACCATGCCATTCGAAGAAGCCGTTGGAAGAATAACAGCATTTGAAGAACGTATTAAGAGTGCTATTGAACCAGAAGAGTATGATCCAAGCAAACTACTGATAGCAAGTACAAACAACAATGGAAACTGGCATAATGGAAGAAGACGTGGTAATCAAGGAAGAGGACGTGGAAAAGGCACAGTACATGAAGATCAAGACAAGAAGAAGTACCGATGCTTTGGATGTGGTGAAATTGGTCACATTGCAAAAGAATGCACGAAATGGAAAGACAAAGAGCAAGAAGCGTTTCTCATCTCAGAGGACGAAGAACCAACATTGTTGTGAAGAGCAAGATGAAAGCAAGTTGAAGGCTTACCTTAAACCAAAGTTTAGTTTAAGGGGGAGTGTTGATAGTTAACCTAAACTTTGGGTTAAACGGGTCATATTAGAAAGTATAGTATATGTATTAGTGTCATGTATGTAATTAGTGTAAGTTTAGGGTATCATTATGTAAAGTCGTTTATATCAAACGACATATCGTTTAGGTTGATAGGGTTATAACGGTTAAGTTAGGTTGTGTCGTTTACTTTTGTAGAATCGGTATAACTGTCATATGGCACCGATTCATCTAGTATAAATAGGTAGGATTCTGTAATCAACAATCATTCCATATCAATACAATTCAATATATATTCAGTTACAAAATTCTGTCCCAAATTCTTGTTCCATTCATATCGTTTTAGAAGAACAACAACCAGTGAAGTCTGATATACCAACATCGGGCTCATTTTCCTTCTAAACCTGAGCACAGTACGAATCATGTTTTACAATTGCTACATATGGATTTGTGTGGACCGATGCGTGTTCAAAGTATCAACGGTAAATGCTACATTCTTGTAATTGTGGATGATTACTCAAGATGGACTTGGGTTTATTTTTTACGAAGTAAAGATCAGGCTCCTTCAATGATCATCACCTTTCTCACTAAAATTCAAGTTCAATTACGTAACACGTTACGAATAGTCAGAACTGACAATGGAACTGAATTTAAGAATCAGACACTTAGGTCATATTTTGAGAAAGTGGGAATTGAACATCAAACATCTATTCCTAGAAGCCCAGAACAGAATGGAGTTGTTGAAAGACGCAACAGGACGTTAGTGGAAGCTGTTAGAACTATGTTGATTAATGCTCAATTACCAGATTACTTGTGGGCGGAAGCTGTTTTAACCGCATGTTATACCCAAAACCGTTGCATGATTACAAAACGCCATCGCAAAACACCTTATCAAATTGTTCACAAAAGAAAACCGAACATCGACTACTTTCATGTATTTGGAGCACTTTGTTATCCGAAAAATGATCGTGATGATTTAGGTAAACTTAAAGCAAAGGCTGACATCAGAGTGTTCGTTGGATACTGTGAAAATTCTAAAGGTTTTCGGATATGGAATCGTCGAACAAGAGAAATTCAAGAAACCATTCACGCTAATTTTGATGAACTCACACAAATGGCTTCTGAGCAACACAGCTTAGGACCCGAATTCAACCGTCTTAACTCTCCGGACTCTTCGGCTGAACCATTGCCACTCAACCGCAAAGAATTGGAAACTTTGTTTGCTCCACTATTTGATGACACAATTGAATACCGTCCTACTGAGGTCTCACCTAATTCCGCTGCTCAACCTGACAATATTCCAGTACCTGACTCACCTCAACAAACAACAACAACTGTTGAGAAAGACGGTCCTCCAATTGCATCACTATCTACATCAGAACAAACTATTTCTAACTCCCACCAATCAGCTGAAGATCCAACACCACAATCAGTTCCACAATCCGCAGAGCATGATCCTGGTGTGTTATTTAACCCGTTTGCACCGGCTCCTACCTTTCCTGATATAGCTGAGTCGTCAACACGTAATTTGGATCCTGCCAACATGCGAGATACTTATCAACTACACCCTTCAACACACAAATGGACTCGAGACCATCCACTAGTTCATATTATTGGTCATCCAGATGCACATGTAATGATAAGACAACGACTTCACACTGATGGAGAAACTTGTATCTATGCACTCACAGTTTGTCACGAAGAACCTAAGAACATTAAAGAAACAATGACTTATGACAACTGGATTGAATCTATGCAAGAGGAATTTCAGCAATTCATAAGATTAGAAGTTTGGGAATTAGTTGAAAGACCTGACGGAGTCTTTGTCATCGGGTTAAAATGGATCTGGAAGAATAAGCTAGATGCTGAAGGAACTGTCATACGTAACAAATCACGCCTGGTAGCGAAAGGATACTCCCAACTAGAAGGACTTGATTTTGCTGAATCCTTTGCTCCAGTGGCTAGACATGAAGCTGTTCGGATCTTTTTGGCCTATGCTGCACACAGGAACATGATTGTTTACCAAATGGATGTGAAAACAGCATTTCTTAATGGAGAACTCCGTGAAGAAGTGTATGTAAGCCAACCAGACGGCTTCGTTGATCCTGAGCATCCTAATCACGTTTACCGACTCAAAAAGGCACTCTATGGACTTAAGCAAGCCCCACGGGCGTGGTATGACAAACTGTCCACTTTCTTGCTGGCCAATAAATTTTCTAAAGGATCAGTGGATCCAACACTATTTACAAAAACCTACGGGGAGGACTTACTTGTTGTTCAAATATATGTCGATGACATTATTTTTGCCTCAACAAAAAGAAGTTACTCTAATGATTTTGCAAAATTAATGAAAGATAATTTTGAAATGTCCATGATGGGTGAACTTTCGTTCTTTCTAGGACTACAAGTTCATCAATCACCCCGTGGAATTTTTATAAATCAGTCCAAATATGCTCTAGAAATTTTAAAGAAACATGGAATGATGAGTTGTGATACTTATAATACACCAATGGGCTATACCACAAAACTAGATGCTGACTTACATGGGACTCTAGTTGACCCTACCAAATACCGCAGTATGATTGGGTCCCTCATGTATCTCACAGCTAGTAGACCTGATATAGTATTTGCTGTCTACATGTGCTCTCGCTATCAGTCCAAACCAACTGAAAAACACCTCAGTGAGGTCAAAAGAATCCTTCGATACATAAAGGGAACCATTAACTTGGGAATCTGGTATCCGAAGGATTCCGGTTTTGAACTAATTGCTTTTTCAAATGCTGACCATGCAGGATGTTTAGACACACGCAAAAGTACATCTGGTGGATTACAGTTTCTCGGAGATAAACTTGTGTCATGGCAATCAAAGAAGCAAGACTGCACATCACTGTCGTCTACAGAATCTGAATATGTAGCCATGTCTGCTTGTTGTGCTCAAGTCATCTGGATGAGATCACAACTTAAGGATTATGGCTACCTATTCAACAAGATTCCTATCTACTGTGATTCCAAGAGTGCCATTGCTATCTCCAGCAACACAGTCCATCATTGCAAATCCAAACACATCGATCTCCAATATCACTTCATCAAAGAGCATGTGGAAAAGGGTACCGTTGAACTTTATTTTGTTGGGACTGAGTACCAATTAGCGGACTTACTTACCAAATCCTTAGCACCATCAAGGTTTGCTAGTCTAGTTCACCAAATTGGTATGCGATGTTTGACTCCAGATGATCTGGAAAAGTTTTTAAAACACAATTGATCGTCAAACATCAAAACTATCTTTGTAAATATCTTTTCCAAAACAAAATACAAAAATATAAAACCATTAAAAACACAAAAAGATTTTCTTGTTCTTTTAAAAAAAATAATAATAAAAAAAAATGCAAGTATATACCACTCTTTTCAACACTAATTTTTGTCAAATGTCCTCATTTATTAAAAACAAGTGTTGAGGGGGAGGAAAAGTATTTTTTAAAAATTTTCTCACAATATTTACTCTTATACTTGCATTTTACCAAAAATAATACGTTTTTTTTTTAATCAAAAGTGATGCTTCAAAAGTGTTTCGGGTTACTCACCATGACCATTATAATAAATTTTAAGTTTTGTTTTAACTACGGTCTAAGGTCGAGGGGGAGTAAAATCCCACAAGTTGTTCTCGTCATAACTTGGTGTAATTAACGAAAGTTAAATGAGAGAGTTGGTTTGGGCATTAAGTATGATTTGGTAACAAAGGTTAAGGGGCCATTTTTGTCAAAATATCAAACTTGATTTAACCTTGGTCAAAACTCGTTTGACCTAACATTTACTACCACCTGCAAAAACATTTAACACTTTCACCTACTCAATCAAACGGCTCACAATCATTCAACTAATCCAAGTATCTATCTTCTAATCTGTAAGTTGTTACATGTTTTGATCATCATTCTTAACAAGGGTTTTAAATTTCATCTTAATCCAATGGCTAATTTTATCATAATCGTTAAAATTGGTTTTGGGTTTTGCGTAGAGATCGGACCCAGAAAATTGTTATGTTTGTGGTTAAACTTGTTGTTGGGAAATGATCTTTAGATGTTTATAATCATGTATCAAACCTTTAATCTCACCCAGAAACACAAAATTGATTAATATGGATTTAGGGTTCATACGAGTCGATTAGGGGTTCTTGATTATGTGTGTTATACTTGAAATTGATGATGGCGATTGTGTTGTCACATGCCTAGGAACTCAATCATGTGGTTTAATTGCTTCAATTACTGATATTGATCATGGATCACAGGTTTAGGGTTCGAACGCACTAGCAGTTGTGATCTTATGATTTTGTAGTCAATTGTTGTTATAATTTGGACCATATGTTCCTTAGGATGTTAGAATCACTTGCCCTAAGTTTATTCCAACCCAGATACATGATTGAATCCATGTGTGATTAAGTGTTCATATGATCCTACGCGTAAAATTGGATTAAGGCATGTTTATGCATAAAATGTGTGTATAAAGTGTGTTGGTTTAAATATTGATCAGTGGTTATGTTTGTACACTTTCAGGAATCAAACAACTCAAATTTCTAAAGGTGATTTTCTGAAAAAGGACGTTTTTACGCATAAGATGTTCATCCTACGCGTAAGATTGAATCTTACGCGTAAGATTCAACACGTTGACAAACATTGTCTTGGATAAGACAATGTTTACGCATAAAGATTAACTTACGCATAAGTCTTGGTCTTACGCTTAAGACATGATCTTACGCGTAAGTCAAAACCTACGCACAAATTATATCTTACGCATTAGGTTCAATCCTTTGCATAAGCTCTAATCTTACGCATAAGATATACTCCTACGCGTAAAATTAAGCATACGCAAAAGATTGAACTTACGCGTAACATATAAAGTTATGCGTAGACTTTGCATCTACGCCTAATATCATTTCTTACGCTTAATATAAGTTATGCGTAGGATTTTTTTCCACTTACACGTAACATTGTCCAATTCATGAAATTTTCTAAGTGTTGGAAAATTTCCAATTTGTAATCTCTTGTAATTATAAACTCATGTTGTACCTTAATTGTTATAAGTTTATACCATGTGATAAAACACAAGTTTGTCATATAACAAAAGTTTTCACACACACAAACACCCACTGATCAATTCATAATATGCACAATCATGTAATTGAATGTCTGTGCTAACACCGTAATCATTACCATGTTTGTGTTTGTTTATGATCAATTCAGATGGCAGAACACAATGACATTCCATATGGACCAGAACCTGAACCTAAACTCTCATGGGAAGAGACCTTTCTCGCTGATTACACCAGGAAGATAGGAAAGAACAACTTACGAATCAACTTCAACAAAATCACATGCAACGAATCCTCATGTATTGTTACAGTGGATGCTCTCCTATATCACCCCAACAAACTCTTGTTCACTAAGTCAGCTTCAGTCTCCTGCTTCTACATACACCAGTTTTGGCATACACTTCAGCTAGACCTTGGGGAAGCTTCCTTCACTTGCATGCTTCATGACAGACAGGTTACTGTGGATATAGACACACTTAGGAATGTTCTTGGGTTACCCGAACTTGGCCCACATGAAGAATATGATCAAGTACCCACAGAGGAAGAGCTGATAGAATGGTTACGGGATATTGGCTATGATGAATTAGAAGAAGTTGTGACAAGACATTCTAGGGTTAACATCAGATTTCTTCCACAACCATGGAGAACCCTGTATATTCTGATTGCCAAATCCTTATCTGGCAGAGACACTGGCCATGAACACCCCAAGCTCCAACACCTCAAACTCTTCTGGGCAGTGGCAAACGTCAAGAAAGTAGATTATGCCAGCATTATCTGGGAAGACCTTGTGTGGCACATTCAACACAAGACCAACAACATTCCATTTGTCCGTTTCACAAAATTACTCATCGAAAGCTTCCTTCGTGAGTATGACGATATTCCACAAAGACTTGATGATGAAGCCAAGCACACGTTCAGAAACGAGGAAACTCTCAGAATCATCAAGAGACTCGACACCAGCACACGCAAGCAAGGAAAGAAATTTCCCGACTGTCTCTTAAACGAAAAAGTGAAGCTTTGCTAGAATTACAAGTACTACCTTCAAGCTCTTGAAGCAGACAAAGTTGGTTTCCTGGACGAAGTTGTTCTACCTTCGTGCATGCAGAAGAAAGGAAAGAAAGGTAGCAAGACTGGGAGCTCCGGCAGTTCTACCAAGTCTACACATAAGAAAAAGGGTACACTCAAGCGAAGAACTCCTGTCAAGAAGCCCGCATCCATTCCTAAACCTGGGTGGTTTCCCTCACCACCATCTTCTCCAAAACCATCTAACTCTGAAACCGAGTCCGACGAAGGTCCAGTTTACAGGGAAGCCTTTGCCAATATCACCGAGAATGTCAATCTTGAAGATATTGATAATAAAGACTTGACATTTGAAGATTGGGAGAAGAACATTGATGAATTTGCTGATAATGCTGAATACCCAGCAGATCTCAATCAAAGACCTTTCACTAAAGCAGAAACAAAGTTGGAAGAAGAAAGGGTCAGGAAAGAGAAGCTGAAGGAACCCATGACTGCTGAACAAGAGTCTGCTCAATCTAATATAGGTCTTTCAGTAGAAGAAGAAAATGAAAGAACTCTTAAGCTGGGTCTCTTCCATAGCAAGATAGATGCTTTCAATGCTGATCTACCTCCACCTCCAGTGTTCTCTCATACTACCGAAGCTGGCGGATCTAGCAGCATTCCTGATTCTGCTACAGGAACCAATACTGACATGGTCGTCTATGATAATCCTTCGGTATCTCCCACAGACATAGAAATGATCAATGCTTCAGCAACGGGAGAAGAGGAAGAGGATGATCCCATGGATACTGATGCTCCACATTTGATGTCTATGGAAGAAATGGAGCTCAAAGAAAGGGCTCAAGAAGAAGAATTAAGGAAAAAGCAAGAAGCTGAGGAGGCTAGACTTGAGGAGCTTGCACAAGCCAAACTGGAAGAAACAATCCGTATGGAGGAAAGCAGGAAGGCTGAAGAGGCAACCAAGCTGGCTGAAGAAAAGTTGAAAAGAGAAGAAGAAGCCAAGCTTGCAGAAGAATTAAGGCTTAAGGCCGAAGCTAACAAACTGGCTGAAGAACAAAGATTGAAAGAGGAAGCAGCCAAAGTTATGAATGTTGATCAACCCGAACCACAAAGAGGAGATGACAAGGAAGTAACCACCAATATTGAATCTTCACAATCATCACCTCCAGCATCCGAATCCACTCATGACAAATCAATCAAGAAACCTGATAGTACCAAAGCCTCTGCTGCATCAAAGTTGATAAAGACAACATTCAGAAAAGTTCATGAAAAGAAGAAAAACAAATTGGAAGATCATGTTGCATCACTAGCACGCCAAGTTGCTGAACTGACTAAGCTTAATACGAATGTTCATGAGCTGCAAGAAAAGGTTGACACCTTCCTAGCTAAGGATGTGCAAGAGAACTTGGAAGCCACATTAGCTGCTCAAGCACACCAGTACATGGAACAACACTTAGTCGCTGAGTTAAAAGAGCTGCTGGCACCTATGAGAGATGAACTCACCAAGTTCGCAGAGCAAGCAGTCAAGAAAGTGATCTGATCTACCACGTTTACTCTTCGAGCTGACAAATCAACTGTTCCACTACCGGGGTTATCTATGGACGAATTAGAAGCCCAGCTCTTAGACAAATTGGCAAGCAAGTTCATATTGTCACCTGAAGAAGCTAAAATTCTGGAAGCTTTGAAAGCCAAAATGACTAAAGAGACTTGCAGCATTGAGGCTGAAAAACTGAAACGTCCAAGAGATGATGAAGACCAGGATCCTAACTCTCAGGCAAAGAAACAAAAGCAAGCCGAAGGACCCTCATCTCAACCACAAGCACCGGTCAACCCTCCAACAACAACAACATCTTCACAACAACCCAAGGCATCTGGTTCGGCTCCCAAAGCACATGATCACTTCGAATACACAGGTGGTGACGAGATTCCTCAGCCCGATGAAGTACCAGAACCGTCATCTAAGAAGAAGAAAGAAAGGAAACAAAAGCATCATCAGCACAAACTGGATACCTCATCAAAAGGCACAGAACCCAAGAAACCGAAAACCGTCCTCAAATGGCTAGACCAAGACGAAACTGCCGATTACTCCTGGTTTGAAAAGATGATTAATTCGCAACCGCCACTTACAGACAATCAAGAACCTCAAGATGGTCGAACAGTGGAATACGCTCAGTTGCTTCAGCATAAGTTTCAGATGAAAAAGATGAATAAGAAAGAGCTGCGAAGAATCAAGAATGATGCATTCAATCTTCTGAAAGATCGGTCTGCTAACTCCATCGAACTTGAGTACCATCTGGAAAATATTGCTCGAGCTATGTCAAGCAATATTGACTGGATCAATCCTGAATCTTATGTTGATCCGGTCACAAGGAAAACCGCACCATACATAACTGACTGGTCCAAACCACTACCGATGATTGGGAAGCCTAAGGAACCAAAGATCCCCTACAAGTTTTTCTTCAACAATGACTTGGAATTTCTGCAACTCGGCAGCAAGATTGAGAAGAAGTACGTCAACTCACTTGCCTTTCTCCCTGCAGCTAGATATCTCAACAATGCCATGGTAGAAGAAGCCTATGCCTTATTCATCGACAAAGTTGTTGACTATGACCGGAATGCACTCTATGGTATACATCATTGGCCAGAAAACTGGGCACAGTATTATCGAAGCAGCAGACTCAATCAGATGATGGGTGATGTGGCAAGTGATTTGAAGATAGTCTCGATTCAGTTCATTTCGACTGTCACTCACTTTGGGTACCCCTTCCTTAGCAAAATCACACTCAAAAGACTTGATGAAAAGGAGTACGATATTTCCGAGTCAGACTTTCCACGACTACTTCTCAACAACATTGAAGATATGTACCTGCTCAAAGTTCAAGGAAAGCTTTGCAACTTACCCAAAGAGATGCAGCTTTCCTTTATCACAGCTCTCCTAATCTACATTAGGCAGATAGACATCAGAGAAAGAGTAGAAGATCTTCAACTGGGAGTGGAAAGTTATCAGAAGAAGCTGAATCTCACCAAACCAAATATGTTTGACATCCCCAACCTTCCACATCTACCTCAATACTCCTTGATCAGACATCTGGCATTTGGGTTCACCTACCGCAGTGTAAATGGTCGCAACTGCTTCATGGCCTATGGAGAAATACATAAGTTCTGTGATGAAACCTTGAAGTTCGTCAGAGATGGAATCAAAAGCAGATTGGATGACATAGCACTGGATAAATCTAAAAGGTGGAATACCAATGAGGCCAGGGACGCTCGCAGATTCATTTTAAGGAATGAGAACCGGTTGAAGCGCAGGGATCAGTTTTGGAGATTGGAAAGCTATGTTGGAGGCCGACCAGGATTTTCGGTGTTGACATTTCAGAGACCTGAATGGTAGAAAGTTGTAAGAGTTTGATTTGATTTGTCAATATTATACTTCATAATGGCTTGTGTACGCATTACAGTGCACAACCCGAACTTGTAAAGAAAGGACCCTGAGGTACGCATCAGTGCCTCAATCCTAAATATAAGGAGCGAAGGCTTCTTACTTTTGAGTAGAATTAATCAAATGTTTATGAATTTTCATAATTCTGCTCAAAAGGACAAGCATTTCACCTCAACAAGACCTAATCACTTGTTGAGAGGGAGCACTTGTCAAAACAAAATACTTTGTTCTAAATCAAAAGTTCTTGGTGAATCTCCCCGTAAGACTCAAAAGGCATATTTTAATCTAAAAGATTGTCAAAAACATCATTTTAGACGCTATTTTTGAGGGGGAGAAAATGAAAAATATATTAAAATATAAGAAGTCAAAGCTTAAAAGTTGTATCATGTGCAAGCTAGACTCAGTATTGACCCAGGAATTGACGAGACAATAAAAGTTAGTAATATTGAAAAGACTTATCCTCGACGGGTAATAACATCAAGTTAGTTACTAGAGCTAGTTGTCACCTAAAAGCTGACAATGTATCTCTTTAACTAACCACGTAAGCGTGTCTCGAAAAGGATTTGTCTTAGTAGAAATGTACCGTCTCAAGAAACTTTCTGTGGACTTGACCAGGCCGGGTAATAACTTCAAGCTAGTTTAACTAGTGATGTAAGCGTGTCTCGAATTGGTCTTGTTCACGGAAAGTGGATCAATTCAAAAAATGCTTGCTCCTCCCGCATGTGCAAATTTATTAAACACTTATGAGCACATGTGAAGGGGGAGCCCTTCAAAAGTGTACACAAAACTCTCAAAGTGTTAACCAAAATATTTGATTATCACAAACACTTTGAGAGATTTTCAATCAAAGGTTTCTTGGCTACTGTCGGAGGTATAAGGTGATTAAGATAGGAATAACCGTCCTATGATCCGCCAGAGCCGGAGGGATCTACCCAAGGACTTCTCCTATAGTTAGAATTAGAAGTCCTTAGGTATGATACGAAAAAAAGGAGAAAAGAATGAAAGGGAAAGAAGGAGTTGAAGAATTAAAAAGAAAAGTAAAGAAAATGGGTGAAAAGAAATAGCCCTCCATATGTTCAACCTTAGGGCAGACACCGGGTTCAACTAATATGCTACTAGTTGTTGCAAAAGACAACACCGGTATTGAAGATAAAGTCATTATGGACCCAGTGACGCAATGCACTAAACCTTCTTAACCACTCAAGTTCTCTTAAAAGGACTTGTTTCATTCTCACGGGGAACCAACGTAACCTATTGACCTATCTCTTAGAGATGGTTGATATTGAAGCAGGAGACCCCTCCCTAGTCTCCGCATAGGAAAACTAAGTGTGCACTTATAGAGTCTAGAGCCTTGAGATACATCAAAGATCTCTTAGGAACACTTAGTATTTCCACAACTGGTGTTCTACATCAATGGACATCAGCTGTAAATTATCGAGTCCTTCGCAGATCTTAGCAATCTGCCGAGAACGTTTATGAGAGGAATACATATGTATTACTTAATGATTGAACGGAAACTCCTGCCAGGGTCAACATCAAGAAGCCCTGACAGCAGGTCACTTCGGTAACCCCACAAGGGTTACGCTTAGTGTTGGCGGTGGTTCCATAGCGGTCTACAGTCGTGGAGTGATCCCCAGCGACTCACCCAGTCATTGAGCTACTTAGTAGGTCTCGTAAGCTCCTTCGGGAGTATCTGATATGGGAACGGCCTGGATAAGGATTAGAAGGAGTCTTCACAATATGCTGTTGATGAGCTCTAATTCCTTATCTGTAAGTACCGGTTATTTATTGCTAACTGTTTACTCGCAGGTACCTCACTTCCATGATGGTAGATTCCAACATGCTCATACATACATCTTGATGCAAATGACAGCTCCCCCAAAGATCTTAGCACCACAAAGTTCAAAGAAAGATTCTACGTCAATTAAGAAGAATCTACAAAGTATAAAGACTTAAAGATCTCAGAATATGATAAGGAACTTCGTGCACGTGAAAGTATAAGTCCGAAGATGTATGAGTATGTTGGAATGGCGGACAACCACCACAGACGCAGGAGTGACGAATGGCAGACTACTTCATGACACAATTACTACATCATCACCAAAGAACAAAGACATAGAGCAAAGTACATTCATTATCATTCAACCATTTTGAAGACGTCTAAAGCTTTACACGTCACAAGTCAACGACAAAGATGAAGACGTCAAGCAACCGTGATGACCGACCCTTAGGGGGAGATTGTTGGGATCATACTTTTGTATTTTAGTCAAGTCTCGGTCATTACCTTTTGTAATAGGTTGCTTAGTTATTTATTTCAATATGTTTTATGTTACAAGGCTTAAGTATTAAGTCCAATGGGCTTTAAAGCCCACGTTTAAGTAAGATAAGGGAGGAAGGGAGTGTTGCCCTACTCCTCCCTTATAAATACCAAGCTTATGTAAGAATTTCATTTTGTTGGTTATTTGAATATCTTAGTGAAACTCTTGTTCTTATTTTTCTCTCATTTCTTATAATCAACCATCTCTCATTCTCATCTTATTTCTTTCATTATCATACTTGTGTTTACATAAATGGTGACCTAACACTTTTACACGTTAATTACTTGTTATAGTTGCGTGGATGATGGATTGTATTCCTTAATACCATTTATGGGGTGGCGTACTTAACTCCCCAATCCTATGAGTGCCTACTTCACTCCTATGTCGAGCCGGCTAAGAAGCTCCTAACATGGGATCATTAGAATTTACTCATGCATTAAATACAACCAATAAAACCTAGTACACATCGGTTCATGTTTCCTAAGACGTTCAAGCATGTTACCATTTGGAGATCTGCCAGTTTTCTTAATCCTAACATTGAAATCATTCATCCAATACAACCATAAACAAGTAATCAACACATAATCAACATCTAGGTTTCATTAGATCTAAGCAAACACAAGATAAATCTACCCTAGCATGGTGGAATCAAGACAAGCACAAGATATAGACAACCAACACATAGACATATTGATTGAATTAAAAGAACACTTATCTCAATTACACATGTAAGGGTTCAAGGGCTGAAAACCCTTGAAAAACCTGTAAAATTCGTATATGGTTCGGCCTTAGGGTTTCTCCAAACTTGTTCCTCTTAATGAATGAAAATTAGAAAACTATATATAGAAAATTGAGTCTGACGGCGTCAAGAACAACATTGTGACCCCCTCATCTCTCCGCCAAAAGAATCCTCAGACTGCCTTGATCTACATCTGACGCCGTCACGTTATACATTTTTCCAAGCCGTCACGTATTTAACTCTTGACGCTCTTCCTTGTGACGCCTTCATTTCTGTACTGGGCCGTCATGAAATTTACTCTTGACGCCGTCAAATTGTTACTTTTGACGCCGTCACACACTATTCCCAGCTTGGAAAATTAAGTCTTTGGCGTTTTCTTCACTTTTATGCTCCAAAAACGTCCGATTTGCTTCCTTTTCCAGATTTCACTCTCAAAGTACCTAAAATCACAAAAGGAACGATTTATGGCAATATTTGATCAGATAAATTCAATTCCAGGCTTAAATGACCCCCTAAAAGTGGTTCATTTTTCGCCTCATCAATGGGCTACGGATCCATAGATCATTTCCAGAAGTCTATTGATGTTAACCTTAACTGACACACACAACCAAGCTTTAACATCAAATTGTTTCTGGATTTTTGGATTATTGTAGACCGACTTAGCTAAAGTGGTCTTCCCAATCCCACCCATTCCCACAACAGGAATAATCGTTAGCTTTTCTTCTTTTTTTTTATTCCGATAAAAGCTCCAGTATATGCAGTTCATCTTTCTTCCTTCCAACAATCTTGGATTCGTCTAAATATGGATGAGTTTCCTTATGAAGACTATTTGGAACAGGGCCTTGCGGTTCATTATGTAGTCCTAAATCGTGGGCTTGTTTGTTGATCTCTGATAACTTTGTGTTAATGTTATTTATTTTATGACCCATGTCTCTACGAAATGAAAACTTTTTCAAATTCGGGAGAAAATGTAACTTTTTAGTTCTCTGATCTCCTTTCTTCACCTCATGCCTTAACACTTCATATTGAACCTCATCCAATAGATCATCAGCTTCGCTTACCACATCTTTCAGTTGCTTCATCCACACTATCACGACCTCTGTACCGTTTCGCCTCTCAGTATCTTGTAACTTGGCCCAAATCATCTTCAACTTCTCATGAAGTCTCCTCAAACTATCTTCGTAACCCCAACCAATGGCAAATTCATTAGCAGCTATGGACAATGCCTTTTTCAGTATCCCCTCCACACCTACAGTTACTAACGCGTCAACCATTTTCACTGTTAAGAGAAACAAGAAAGAAAAAAAAAAGGAAACGTCTATTTGCTATCATTCTAAAACTTGTAAGAATCAGTCTCTAAAGTTTGTTAAACTTTCAAATTTTGTTTTAACTTTAACAAATATCAATACTTAATAACCCATTTACCACAATTTTACCTAAATCCACATTTTGTTTATTTATCAAATTCACACATATTACATGGGTATTTGAATAGACTTATTTACAAAAGTTATAGTTTATCATATATAATTAGAATTAAAATTTATACAGTTATTACGGGTCTATTTTTTAGTTTTAAGAATATGACTAGGGAAGGATGATATCTAACCTCCCTTACTTGTAGTAAGTTTAATGAATTTTCTTAATCCACTTATTAAAAAGAAGTAGAAAGGAATATTAAAAATTAATGTCACTTGACATATTTAATCAATAGTCTGTTTGATAGACTCGGAGAGAAGAGGGAGGTGGAGAAAGATAATGTGATAGAGAAAGAGGGGTTTATTTGAGAGGTTTTTTTTAAGAGCTAATTCTTAAAATGGCTCGATCGCCCAAAGTGTGTATCTTTTCTAGACAAAAAAAACTTACTTCTCTAAATACTCCAAGAGACTTGAGCGACTTTGGCGACTTGTCTTCCGCCCTTTAAATGTTGACAAGTGTCCCTTGCAAGTACAATAACATTTTGCTTAGTCTTCTGTAAATTGACAAATATGTCCTTAAGCTATTCTTTGTCTAATTGTCACAATCAACAATTTACCTACTAAATCATCTTCACCCAATATCAACTTCTATTTCTTTTATCTCAAAAAGCACTATAACAAACCAAAATCAAACAAAAACATGTCTATATCAACAAACAACTATTTCAAAACAAAAAACCATAAGCCTAAAATTGTATAACTACATAGACTAAGGATCAAATGAGAAGAAAACTTAAAATGAGAAGGATGAGAAATAATTATAACTACACATTTGAGATGCATCGACTTGAATTAGATGCATCCCTAGTCTTTTAGATGCACCATCATATATTTTCTAGCAAAAAATTAGATGCATATGCATATATTAGATATATTTCATCAAGTTAGACGAGTCCTATACATTTTTCGTCCTCTGCGGGTCAAATTTATTTTTAGTACTACTTTGCATCGTTTTTACTTCAAAATCACTTTCGAAACTAATTGGGATGCATCTAAATCAAGTCGATGCATCAAAGGTGTGGTTATAATTATTTCTCATCATTCTCATTTTAAATTTTCTTCTCACTGGATCCTTACCCTAACTACATGTTCCATTTACTTTCTCTAAATACAACCTAAAAAAAAAAAATAATAATAATAACAAAAAAACACAACATGGTGATTTAACTACCACTTCAAAAACACTAAATCAAATGCAAGCTTGAAATCTTTAAATCTACAAAAAAGGACAATTTTTGCAGAACCAACGGTTGTCACCGTCGCCTGGTCTTCGATGACCGTCGATGCTGCCTGGTCGCCGGTGATCTTTGTTGCTGCTTGGTGTTACAGATCTGCTCGAGATTTGTTGTTATTAATCATTATATAGATATATATATATATATATATATATATATATATATATATATATATATATATATATATATATATATATATATATATATATATATATATATATATATATATATATATATTAAGTGGTGGATTGCGATGTTGTTGTTGTTGATTGATTTTTGTTAATTATGAATCTTAGATGCGATGATGAATCATGGGTTTTGTATTTTGTTGTTAATTGTGGTTAAGAAGAATGTTTTTTTTTTTTTTTTTTTTTTTTTTTTTTTTTTTTTTTTTTGTGAATTTGAGTGAAGAGAATTTGTATGTGTAATGGATTTGGGTATATGGGTAACTAAGGGATGAATATGATGGATATCGGGGTAACTAAGGGATGAATATGATGGATACGGGGTAACTAAGGGATGAATATGATGAACATGGTTTGGAAAAAACAATTACGGAAAAAAATGGTTTACGGGAAACTTATTGCATACGACACTTGTCAACTTTTAAAGGGTGAAGAACAAGTCGCCTAAGTCGCTCAAGTCTCTTGTGGCATTTAGGGAAATGAGTTTTTTTTTTCTTTTTCTTTTTTTTTATCTATCTATCTATCTATAAAAGGTACACACTTTGGGCGACTGGGCATTTATAGAATTAGCTTTTTTTTTAATATGTGAACCGACTAATTATGTGAGAAATATTGTTTGGTTGGTGAACTAAGATTTTTAGGGTGTGTTTGGTAGCGAGAATAGAGTGAAAGAAAAGGAATTGCTACCATTTCCTTTGTTGGTAAGTGAAAGAAATTAGGGGATGGAGATTTTCCAATTCTCGAGAGTTACTTTGTTTGTAGTTTGATTTCCACCCAATTTGCTATAGTAATTGGAAATCTTTTTGTTATGCTTTGAGCTGAATAGTAATAAATAAAAAAGAAAGGTATAAATCATATAAGCACGTGCAAGTCACATCTCACAAAAAACCAATAATCAATCAAACCATACTCCCCAAAATTGCTTCTTTTCAAACCAACTTTATCAACCCTAACCCCAAATGTTGATCTTTCTCACATTGATTTTATCTGCTTTTGTCGTTTTTATGTGGTTATCTATAGATATGATTGTGGTTATATATATATATATATATATATATATATATATATATATATATATATATATATATATATAGGATCCGGTTCCATTGAGAAGGTTTTTATTTTGAGAAGATTGAGAAATTTTCGTTTGAGCAAACTGATTCATGTTTTTTATTTGATTCACAAGTAAACATCATTTTATGGTGAATCGAATCTATAAATCACAAATTTGATTCATAAATCATTTTTAAAATCGAGTTATGATGATGATTCATTAAATTTGTACAGATGATTCAGTATTCTACATATATCGCAAAATCGAGAGATTTTTAACATTGATTCAATTTTTTTTTTACACATTTTGAATTTTAATCACATTAAAATGAGTTTTATGCTTGAAAAACATGAATCAAAGTTAAAAATCTATCGTTTTTGAAAACCTTCTCAATCTTCTCAAAATAAAAACCTTCTCAAGCGATCCAGATTCTATATATATATATATATATATATATATATATATATATATATATATATATATATATATATATATATATATATATATATATATATATATATATATATATATATATATATATATAATTGTTGATATCTATTGTGCTATCAAGAGACAAAGTTTTGTATACTTTGATGCAAGAAAAAATGGTTAGTGAAAAAAATGTAAGAATAGAAATAGGAATGTTCGATTACTCTTGTTGATGTCAATTAAATAATCAAATTTCTTTGTTTTGAACTTCATTTATTTATTTATTTTTTCTCACTCATGTAGTTTATTGTATAGGCTTAGGTTAGATGAGACTTGTCGATGATGATTTGTTGGTGTGGTTGTGCAAGACCTTAAGGGGGGTTTTTGATTAAGTGAATGTTTTGGTGTTTTCTTTATTTGTTTTGGGTGTTTGCGAATCTAAACTAAATATAATTGAGAAAATCACTTCTTCCATTAAATAACTAAGACAATTAAGAATTTAATATTAAGCAATATAACCATATATGTATGTTAAACAATTAACTTATGTAATATTGTTCTTACATGTAGTGTGTCTATGACTTTACATGTTTGATAGGTATATAGAAAAACAAAAAAAGATTGCCAAAGAAGGATTGCATCCCACATTGAAAGGGAACCGCAATTAAAGAAAGTGTAGAGGCTATAAAAGTAAAAGGCTATTAATAGAAATATTACGTAAAAACGTTATTTATATTTTACGGTTTCTCAATATTTTGATAATGACAATTATAAAATTATACGACATAAAAGTTTACGTAACCAAGTTATTAGTCATAAGTTCCTGTCTCGATGACAATCACTTAAGGTATAAATAATAAGATTATAAATCTCATCGAATGATCAAAGAACCCGATTGCATACACATTACATTAAACATTTGTATAAGCTTGCTTACACATGATTAAACAAATATTTTCCTACTAAAACCATGCTTAAATAACTAGTCATCTCCGAATCATATAGGACAAAAGTTAATCAAATGAGACAAAATAATTAGACTATGTTAAGAAAAGAATGTAACCAAATCTTTATCAAATCTAGTAAATCTTTCCATTTTAATGTTAAGAAAGATTAACCTCCTAGAAGGTATAATCTTAATAAGAAAATATTTTGAAAAGATTCTTAGTTAACCACGACAAATATTGTCTCCTAGCGATCCACGAATCCCTTATAACGAATCCACGGATCCGTCAGAATATTAAAAAAAATAGGCAGATTTTTTTGCCTATAAATGGAGCCTATTTCTCACACATTTGGCTTCCCTTCGCATATTCTCATAACCTCTTTCTAAAACTCACTTGCATTCATCCACTACACACTCTTGAGATATTGGGGACCAAACATTTGAGTTGTTGTATCACTGAAATAGGTATGCTTGAAGATTGAATTGGAGCCAAATGAATGAATCAAGGATAATGGTTGCTCCAAACAAATTGAAGGTGACTAAAACACCAGAAACGGGGACTACCCGAGCTAATGATAGAGGCAAGCTTCTCGACATACAAAGCATACAACGGAGGTAACGTGACGTTTTCTAGTAACTTAAAAGGAAAAATTATCGGCAAAGGTACGATTTCTAATGACTCGCGTACTATTACAGACATGGAACATGTTTATAACTTAGCTTTTAACTTGCTTAGCGTATGATAAATATGTGACAATAAGTGTAAGGTTATATTCTCGGAGCATGATAGTGAGATTACTAAGGATGGAAAAGCCATAGATAGAGGAATTAGGAAAAATGGCTTATACGTGATGAAATTAGGAAATAAGCGACCAACTTTGCCTTGCCACCATGAATGATGACTCAACCTTATGGCATAGAAGACTAGGACACACAAACATGCGTTTAATCCAATCACTATCATCCAAAGAACTCATTAGAAACCTACCCAAACTTAAGTACGACCAACACTTTTGTGATACTTGTAAAATTGGCAAACAAACTCATGCTAGCCATAAGGCTAAAAATATAGTTTCTACTAATAGGTGTCTAGAACTTTTACATATGAATTTATTTTGTCCATCCCCTGTTAGAAGTTATGGAGAAAACTTTTATACTTTGGTAATAGTGGATGATTACTCAAAATATACTTGGACAAGATTTTTGAAAACTAAAAATGAAGCTTTTGAACAATTTGAAATCTTGAGTAAGAAAATTTAAAACCAACAAGGTTGTTCAATCATTTCAATTAAAACGGATCATGGTCGGGAATTTGATATGAGGCGCAATTTGAAGCTTATTGTGTGTCGCTCATGGTATTAGTCACAACCTTTTGGCTCCACACACTCCTCAATCAAGTCGAGCTTTGCAAGAAAGGTTGGTCTTACCTTGAGAAAAACTCGATATCTAGCCTAGTATCGGTGAAGAACTTAAGCAATGTTGCAAGATTTTATCAGCCGAAAGGGAGCTTGTTGATATAGTGCTTACGAACTATCGAGTTAGGTGCTCGAGGAGGGGAGTAGGGCGAGGAAGGAAGCTTCATGCCGAACCACTATAAATCAATGCGTCTTTGATTTGCTCTTTCCGTTTCTAACTTGCATTTACTTTTAAATGGTAAAAACTATTCAACCCCATTTTAGTTTTTCAACAGAGACCAAGTATATAATGGATATAGGCTATATCTAGTTTGTTACTAATGATGCATGACATATTTTGAGTTAGGTTATTGAATTTAAATTATTTTATAAACACTTATAGAAACATCTAAAGTATAATATTTTAAAAACTAGTTGTTTGGCTTGATTAGCACGTTTGACTCGTGAAACTCAATTAGCTCGTTTGACTCGAATAACTAAACGAGCTTTCGAACGAGCCAATCCTAGTATTAGATTTATAAGCTCGATTCGTGAAACTAATCGAGCACAAAATTTTGTTTGAACTTGACTCAAGCTCGATAATTTTCAAGCTCGACTCGAGCTAGATAAACAAGCTCGAGCTCGAGTAGATCGTTAAAAGCTCGTTAACACCCTAGTCAGTGACGAAGTTTGAAAATTTTTGTAAGAGGGGCCGAATTGAGTTGTGTAATTTGAGGGGCCAAAATATACAACTGTTCTTATATACGTAATGTAAGGCATATAGAAAAACATATAGAAGCTAGATATCTGAAGGGCCACCACCCCTTCCAGACCCTATGATGCTTCGTCCATGACCCTAGATACCATTAACAACGAGGTCCATGACCCTAGATACCATTAAGGCATTAACAACGAGGTCTAATTAAGCATCACCTAGTATTAGTAACATAACTATTTTCTACCTTGGCTTTTCCATAGATATATACGTACTGTTTAGGACTCAGCTATTAGAAGATATTATGCCCAAGCCTGTTCGTGGGTTTAGGGTTTATAAGGTTTCATATGTAGTCACCATTATAAATGGTGGAACAATAATACATAACACCTCACGGAGTTTGCATTATTTAACATGGTATCGGAGCGGGTCTAGGTGGCTAAGTTGAGCCGCCTCCTTTATAACACCTCGTCAAACCCTAGCCGCCGCTATTTATCAAAATGTGTGCTTTTTATTTATTTTTTTCTTTTGTTGCTGTACGGCGAAGATTAATCTCCGCTTGCTGTCGAATGTCTTCATCAACAAATATGTTATTTGCTTTTGCTACCGCATTTACTTGCTTTTACTGCTGCTTGAAGAATTGCTTCCGCTTACTGCCGGATTCTTTATCAACAAATTATGTTTTTATTGCTTTAATGTTTATTTATTTTTCTCATCAAATCTAAGCTTTCACGATTTTGCGGCTCGGATTGCGAGGGAATATTAGAAGATATTAGGCCTAAGCCTGTTTGTGGGTTTAGGGTTTACAGGATTTCATATGTAGTCACCATTATAAATGGTGGATCAATAATACATAACATCAGCAAGTAGTATATAAATTTGTTTATGTGTGCTGTGTGCATATATATCCGCAGCCGGCAAATCATTATTAGAAGGATTTTAATTAAGGAGTAGATCTTATGGAGTAATGATGAAGGTGCATAGTAAATTTTATCATTTGTGAATAATTTTAATGCAAACAAGCAAGTAGCAACATTTCATTGACAAAAACAATACGGAGTAGATCGTATACAAGCAAGCAGATACTGTATAATATCAGCAGTAATCAATGTGTGTGTAAAATAACATTTAAAAGAAAATACCTCTTAGATTGCTTTCTTTAATCGATCCTCTCCTTTGTAAAGACTAAAGACAAGTGTTCAAAACTTTGATGTGGAGATATGAAAGTTGTGAAGAGAAGAGTTTAAGACACAACCTTTTATATATAACAATAACGATAGACGACTTTCACAACACTAAACTTTTTTATAAACCTAGTTGCTATTAAACAAAGGATTATGATATCTATATCTATATAAACTAGTTATAATACCTGTGCACGTACAGGGTTTTTAACATTCCGTTTTTAATTATTTATTATTATCAATTAAGAAATGAACCACTTAACATGTTTCAAATGATTTTACTTGGTGGACTAAAAATATATGTATATGTTATAACCTACCTTTTATTTTAGGAGAATGCTTTTGGATTAAAAATTATATTTTATTATTCAAGTAAAATCACATGATAATAATAGACTTGTATGAGATGTTAGTGATATATGTTTTTAGTTTTGCAAACCCGTGCTATCAATTTACGATGTGTTTTGTAATTGTGCTATTTCTTTTACTTATATTTTCGTTAAAATATGTGGCATATTTAGATAGCTTTGAAGATTGATTCATTTCCTTAATTATGAATAACCATCACATCATTTTTACTAATGTACCTTTTTGTTTGGAAAGTTGTATTTTCATAAGTTTGTGTTATTTACTTCTCATGTTTGATCATAAAATTACCAAATTAACATAGATGCTTACACTATAGCTTCTTTATTACATAAAGAGAAACGAAAAAATATGTAATGGGTAGAACTCAAATTTAATCTTACGTTTATGTATAATGTATAAGAATAATTTTTCTCTAAGTCTGAACTATATAAGGAAATTATTATTACTTGTATAAGTAAATTATAAATGCATGAAAAAATGAAAAAAAGTATATTCGCAAGTCTTTTAGAATTGTTTGAATCCTTACCGACCTTTCACTTTAATGCAACTTTCTTTACAATTGGTCTAAATCATCAAGGTAAAAGACACCCATATTTTAGACCGTTGGTTGACACTTATAGTGTTATCAATGATAGCAAACACCTGCTAAGTTTCATTAACTCATTCAAAGACAAATTACACTCCGAAAAGAATTCCTACCATAAAATTCCCTATATTGGCACTAAAACACATCTTTGGTACATTAAAATACTTTCATGTATTATCTAAATCAGCAACTCAACTAAATTATACATTCATAACTTGAGCAGGCGTAGAAAATCATTCCACGACAATCAAGTGTTGATACTTAATCCTCCTCTAAAAAACGCACACAACAAATTGCATTACACTTTAGTTTGTGCGATAAGATAATAAAACTACAAAAACCGCTAATGTGTTGCATTATAGTGAGGATAACAACAAAGTTAGTCATAATATCAAATAAGAAAACTTCATATTAGAACTAAAGGGGTGTTTGGTTATGCTTATTAAAGGTGCTTATTGGCTTATTCAATTAGCATAACACAATAAGTGTATGATAAAGCTATAAGCTTTTTTTAGAAGCCTAGTGAAAAACTCATGAATTCACAACTAATTCTATTATAACTTAGTGTGTTTATAGTAAAAACACAAATATTAAGTATAGAAGTTTTCAACAAAACAGAAAAAAGAGTTACTAAAAGTTGGTGTGTATAACAAAAAGTTAAACCATAAAAAAAAAGTTACTAAATACTATCAGCTAGATAAGGTATAAGCCAAAGTTCTGTTGAGGTCTCTTTTGGATTCTATTCATAAGCAAAAAGAGGTTTACACATAAATCATAAGTATAGAATAATAGTTGTATCTCACATCTGTGATTACCAACTCAATAACATTATTGCAGTATAGTAACGTAATAACCTGATTAAAACTATATATTCTTGCTGAATAATTCTCATGTACATACTTTTAATTCGTTTACAACGGCCAACTATTACGTTTTTTTATTTTTTATATTTAATAAAACATCACGTCAATGAACAAAGTTAAGGAAAACACCTACGCTTTTTTTTTTAGGAGGTGATTGTTATCAAATAAGAATTGTGAGGCGTGCATTTTTTTAATATAATTTAAGAAAAACACCTTCTATATTAAACAATGACTATTTAACCCATGTATTTGTTTGCTTTTTTTTTTTTTTTTTTTTTTTTTTTTTTTTTTTTTTTTTAATAATTAGCTTTATATAACGTTTTTAACTGACAGACATGTTGAGGTTGAGGTTGATTTTGTTGTTTAACTTTAACTATTAATCAAGGTTGTAAAAATCGCTAGGCACTAGTGAGGCGGTCGGGTATGGCCTAACGATTAATCGGTTAGGCGGGAATTAATCGGGGATTAATCGGATTAGAATTTTTATGCACAAAATTGTAATTCTAAATATTATATTATATTATATGTATGAGATAAGCATAATACATCAAAGTTCAAATATTTCAAGTGTTCAAATATAAACATAATACATAATTCTTCAAAGTTTAAAGTCAAACATAGATATTACTCGGTTTGTTGACTATTTTTAAGCGATCTTTGACTGATTTTGTCCAATTAATTGGTTTGCTGACCGATCTTTAAGCTATTTTGACTTATTTTTTAGCGATTTTGTTGACCGATTTTAAGCGATTTTGTCTGATTAATTGGATTAGACCTATTTTGTCCGATTAATCAGTTTGTTGACCGATGTTCAAGCGATCTTTGACCAAAGCGATTAAATAAGCCGATTATGATAAATCAAGGCGCTTAATGAGCGATCAGCGATTATGCGGGGATTAATCGGTCGCCTGGACCGATTTTTACAACAGAGCTATTAATATCATGTTTTATAAAATGTGTGAATTTAGTAGCACATAATGAGCGTTGATGAAGTTAAAATATGCTCCGCAAAGTTTTTAAAATGTTTTTATGGATATCCATATACAAATTTTAAATAACAATTTCATGAGTCGTTGTTATAAGTAGAATCGTGTATATTTATTTTCATATCACAGTATCGTGCTTACCATTTGATATTTATATTCCCGTTACTAATAATTTAGCCGTATTTTAAACCCGTACGTATAAATTAAAATTTTAAATAGTAACATGACTCTTTATTTAAAAAGATATTCTAACGGAACGGATGAAAGTTTAAAACTAACATTAGTTTAAAAAAATATTTAACGTATATTAAAACTAATTCGCATATTTACCAAATGAGTCCTTATTTAAAAAATATTCTAATGGATGAAAGTTTATAACTAACATTATTTAAAAAAAATATTTAACGTATATTAAAATTAATTCGCATATTTACCAAATTTTGTAATTTTAATGGATGAAATCTCATGTAATTTTAAACAAAGTTACTATTATAAAGTATAGGGGGTATAAAGTGTAAGGGGTTATTTGTGTTTTTTATAAAGTTATTAAAAAACAAGTTATAATTTTACACTTTACTACTCTATATAAATTATTTAAAATTCAATAACTAAAGTTTTATTAATTACTTTATCTTTTTTTAAGTTTTTGTTTTCATAAATTTGACACCTATATTTTTATACATTTTTTTCTTAACTAAAATTTTTCACCAAATTTATTAAGTTTGACCAAAATCAATTTAATTTTGACTTTTTATTGACCAATCACGTTGCTCGATTTCGCATACATGGCAAAATTGAGCTCTGCTATTGGTCCAATTTTTTTTTCAATGAGAAGGGATTTTCAAAAACACTCAGAAATGATGTAATTCTTTTATTATATAAAAGATATATTTTTTTCTAAATCAAATAGCTGTACTAACTGTATTATTTATCAGTCTCTCTTAACGCGAAAAATACGGGTCCAATTACTTATCAGTCTCTCTTTACGACTTTTACAACACTAAACTTTTTATAAACCTAGTTGCTATTAAATATATTTTACG
The DNA here is from genome assembly GCA_030686995.1 of Artemisia argyi. Lineage (NCBI taxonomy): Eukaryota > Viridiplantae > Streptophyta > Magnoliopsida > Asterales > Asteraceae > Artemisia > Artemisia argyi. The sequence goes on from CM060699.1 coordinate 143,498,362, forward strand.
TTATCAAGTTATATGGTCCAATATTGTGAATGTGATTAACGAGGATTTGAAGCCCGCATGTTGCGGCAGGGCATCCGTATACAATAGTAATGTAGGCGGCGGAAGTGCAAGTAATTTGAGGTAACAATATTGATTCTTGTAATTTTGTATTTTATATAATAACTAACCATTAACAATACCCAAAACGTCAAATGTCAACTACAACAATAATCGCTAATGCAATCCACTTGAATAAGAATCATAGCTAAAATATTGGTAGAAGAGCTTCAAAAACATATGTGTCATGCCTGGAAAAAATCTCCAAACTATTAGTTTTTATCAGCACCTTCATCAAAATAAGAGGCTCCCCTTACCCGAAACGCCAGTTGTTTGGACTGTTTAGAAGAGGTCGCTCATCAAAGTTTTCCCATCCTTTAAGATGCAATCATATTTCTTTGTCAAAATCGGTGTACAAAAACACAAAAACTATGAATGAGAATAGCATACCTCTCGAAACATTTCCATTGTTATTTGGGTGCCATGTAGGTCCAGAGTCGATAGCTGGGTGCAGTTTTTTTAACATTGTCGCTGGAAGTGATTTTAGCCCGTTGTTATAATGATGCAATGACAGTAAGAATAACAACTTAAATATATGAATAAAACGATTAAAGAGCTTGTACGCATTACAGATGTTAGGATTAGGGATACATAATGATGGGGCAAATGACCAAGAAGACCAGCAAACCAAAAGACCAGCAGCAGCAGAAGCTGATCAGAAGCAAAAGGGAGCACAAAATATGGTAATTTTTTTATTATCAAAAGCTCCAAGTACAAAGTTACAAGTTTTGCTATTATATAGATACAAACCGACATATACAAACCGACATATAAGTTCTAGATACTACAAAAGGAATAAAATAACCTTACTACTAAAATTACCAAACTACCCTTAGGAGTTTAACTCAAAATATCCAACAATCTCCACCTTGAGTTCAACTCCTAAATGATGCCAAAGTTTCAATCAAATTCAAAACTTCAAATGCTAGAGGTGCTATCCAAATTCAAACGATCGAATCCGAAAACGATCCAACAAATGACGATGTCTTCAAAACGAACTATCAAATGTTAGCCGACAAAATTCAAAACGGCTAACCAAACAAACGAATCGGCTCGAACGATCTTCACAAAGAGACAATCAAATTCGGACAACCAACTTCAAAGGCCCGACAAACGAAGATCCGAATTTCCAAAAATGACAAATTCCAAACGATCGATCAAACTTCAAACGACTTGAACCAAGTCTTCAAACACCAAATCGATCTTCAAATGCAAATACCAAATTCAAATTCCAATGACCCACTTATTTCATAAGGATTACGGTCCGACTTCAAACTTATTATCCAAGTATCAACCAAATTCAAGTTAATGAATAACTTGACGAACGGGCTCCAATTCAAACGCCCCAAATATAATACTTGGCAATAATTCTAACGACCCACTTATGCAATAAGAATTATGGTCCAAAATTCCAAATTCCAAATTCAAATACCAAATGCCCAAATAACCTAATCACGGGTTAGACTTCAAACAAATGATCACATCAAAAAATCCAAATAGTGATCAATCACAAATCACCAACAATCAACAAGTTGTCAACAACAGGACAACGACAACAAAGCTACAACCACCACTAAGTTAGCATCGATAGCATCACACGGCAACAACTAGAATCAAACCAATCAATTTCAATGTTGCAACTTGCAACCAAACTCAAATATTCAAATAACCCAACAATCTTCGAACGAAACCCCAAAGCAAAACAAAGATGCTCAAAACTGATCCAAATATAGCATACTGTATTTGACACAAGACTAATTCAAAACAAAGTGTAACATTCAGCCCAAAACCAATATAAGCCCAAACAACAACAATCAACAACAGCAGGAGCAATCAACGACCAGAGCACAACAAGAACAACAACAACCCACACGGCAAGAACAACGACAATGAGCAACGACAACAACAACTAGACAGCAACAACAATATAACAACAACCAAATCCGAGTCCCAAATCTTACTCCTAACCCTCGGCTTCAACACACCCATCAACCCAAATGACCAAATTCAGTCCGAGACATAACCACACCTAAATCCACACCACATTCAGCTATGTCACAACCCAACCAAAACTAATCCGATACCAATCCTAACTCTAACCCATACCCCTGATCCAAAACCACAAACCTGATGTTCTTCAACTAATCGAATTAGCAAGCCACCAAACACAAAACGAAATTTCATACCTGATGTCGATTAGAAAACCCAAAAGAGTTACAGCTTGCTTCAATCGATCGAGACCCGCTCTGATACCAATTTGTTAGGATTAGGGATACATAATGATGGGGCAAATGACCAAGAAGACCAGCAAACCAAAAGACCAGCAGCAGCAGAAGCTGATCAGAAGCAAAAGGGAGCACAAAATATGGTAATTTTTTTATTATCAAAAGCTCCAAGTACAAAGTTACAAGTTTTGCTATTATATAGATACAAACCGACATATACAAACCGACATATAAGTTCTAGATACTACAAAAGGAATAAAATAACCTTACTACTAAAATTACCAAACTACCCTTAGGAGTTTAACTCAAAATATCCAACAACAGAAAGAAAGAAAAAGTGCCATTTCAAGATCATTAGTTAATGCATCCAACACACTCTCGGAACGATTTTTGCCAGATGTGATATGAAACGAAGTCAATGCACCAAACCATGCATCATCTGGTCTAAACAAACCCGACTCGCGACGCGTTCCATCCAAACTATTTTAATTTCTTAGTGGTAATTCAGTAGCAATTCAATCATTTACCTATATCTGAAAATTGATAGTATGATCGCGGTTGCACTATTGCAAATAGAGGAGCAGGAAAAATCATCACATCAATCCGTAATAATGACACCCCTGGAACCAAGGGAGTAAGGGTAGATGCTTCCTATTTTAAGCTTAATGTGAACAGTAGCATTGCGCATAAATCATATCGACAGGCGACTTAAATCTTCAAAAAAATTAAAACGCACAGAAATGTGCCATATACCTACACCACAGGTTTCACAACAACTTCATAAACTCGCTTCTGGGATGCGTGAGCACCTCATCAAATTCATAGGTATCCGAGTCCCAACTTTCCTTTTGAAGTTTTAACCATTTAAGCTGAGACGTATCACGTTTTGCAATTATCAAATTTGAAATAACTAAGTACACCTAAAAAGTATAGTTGCAGGTCAATCTAAATCTACAGCCTAACTTACGAGAAATAAGATGCTTCATACCTATGGTTGCAATTCCACACAATCTGCAAAATAAGCATCTGTTACTGTCTCCTCAGCATTTTGAGGCCTTAATCTTACAGCAATTGGAACTATTTCAGAAACTGCAATGAAAACTTAGGAACAGCTTGAGTTGATGGGGGAGAAAACTAATCAGTACCAAAAGGCCAAATGCGGTTAATGTTTAAAGATGACTTTCGGAATGGGATAACCAACATTTTATGAGATTACTTTCAGTTTTCGAGTTATCTAGAGCAGCACGACACATGCTGACTTCAATCATAGCATCATAGGCTAATCAAATAAATATTAGGAAAGATTTGGTGGAAGTTGTAACCCAGTTTTAAGCAGCAACACTTGAGAAAAAATCTTCACCCCAAAGTCATTGTGAACTAAGCCGACAATGTTTGCTATAAAACTCGTTTTAATTGCCAAAAAAACTCAGAAACATATATAAACATTACTCAACTTATATGGAAATTACGATAACTATATTTTTACTAATACAACATCATAATAGCGTGGGAAACATAAATGTATACACATATTTATCTCGCTCAAATTTAATACAAACTATCAAGAGTTGTACTTTCTTGATTTATGATGTCTTGGCTGTTCACAATAATTTTGTTAATGATGCTAGAAGGCATAAACGATACACATTAATAATAACCAAAATACAATAAAACTTACTCTCCTTATACAGAAATAGCCAGCATTGTGCTAAACATATCTATAGCTACAATACAAAACACATGTAATAATAGTATCGTCCATAGCAACGGCCCTTAATAATCTACTAGAACGGTACCCGCGCAATACGGCGGCGGGTACCGTGTGATTATATTTTGCGTTATTTGTTTACACGTTTAGTTGTCGTCATGCTTTATAAATAGAGATATTAGAGATGGTTAAGCCAAATAATTTTAGTTTGAACAAGCAACCGCTTCCTAACAAACTTTATAACCAACTTGCTTCATAACAAATTAACTTTGAAATCTTTCCATAATAAGCAAGAAAAAAGTCTGAATTTTAACCCTTTCTAATTATAAAATAGTCTCAAATGCATTATAATGTAATATAGATAACAACAAAGATAACTGTGTTTTTGCCTTCTTTTTACATCAGTTTATTAAGAATCAAAACTTCCAAATTGTAACGACTGTCCAAAGACGCATAAGCTAATGCTTTAAATCTCAAATGCCTAATATATAACAACCAACCTTTTCATCATAAAAACAAACATATATACCTTGCTAGTAGTATGTGTCTATTGCAGTCTTATATAGGCAATTATTATTAATGAGAGCTTACATGGAGTATTTAGATTGGTCAAAATTGGTCAATGTACCGATTAATTAGATAAAAACCGCCAAATCGGGCATAAATTAGACTTGGCTAATTTGGTTAACGCGGGTCAACTTTTTCTAAAAGTTAAAATTGAGGTTTTTATTTCAATATACCTCCCGTTTTCACAAAATTAGTCGACACAACCATTTAACACACCTCTAGCAGTGATTTAACACAAAATGTGAAGGTGCACTCACTTTTCTTATTTCAATTGAATGTTAATGAGCCTAATTGATTGCTCCTCAATTAATTTCCGCCTAACTGATTAATAGCTAGGCGGTACCCGGCTAGCGTCTAGCGATTTTTTCAACCTTGCAAAAAAGTACTAGTAGATCACACAAATAATCTATGCATAAAAGGACTAGTGTATGTGATTTTATTTTTTTATTTTTATTATTATTATTATTATTATTATTATTATTATTATTATTATTATTATTATTATTTTAAATTGAACACGATTATGACAAACAAAATATTCCAACATTCATATTAATATAAACTATAAGAAAATAGTAAATTTTGAAGTTATACTACTATTAGTAGTTTGGCACTATAATAATATGGTGAAATGATGCATACATTACAATGTAGACAATTGCCTACATTTTCTTCGTAAAATTTTAAAAAATTTTACCGGACAAATAAACGTACGGACATTCACGAACATAAATAACCGGACGCGATTTTTATTTATGTTCATTCATTTAACTAAATGAATATATATTGTCATGTTCGTTCATTTAATAAATAAACGAACACAAACAAATTTTTTACCAACGGTTCATGAAATATTGTGTTCGTTTACGGCCCTAAATGTAGGCATCATTTCCCCAAATAATATATAGTTTGAAGTTACCTAAATTTGTTTAGTCTATTTTGGTAATTGACAACCATTATTGAGAAGAAGAAGAAGAAGAAGGAAAAAAAAAAAGAAAAAACTCATACTAAATCAAAATTCAGAAGATTTGTTTTATTATTGTTATAAAAATTACTCAAACCAATCTCAATGAACCTCAGTTAACAACCAAATTTCATTACGAAATAAAGATACAACTGAAATTGAGTTATCATTATTTGAGAACAGACATCTACAAACAAAATACAACTCTACCTAACAAGAAGACGATCGATTGAGTATCTGTTCTCCGTTTAAATAGACATACTCTGCTTCCTTTGGCGCTCCCTTCAAAACAGAGTCAGCATCTAGCCCAGGGCAATTCGAGAAATAGATACGTTTGATAGATGTCATATTGGTTAGCCAGGTTGGAATTTCTCGTATACCAAATTTCCATATAGTTAACCACTCCAATGAGGTGAGGTGTTTTACTTCTTCTGGAATTGACTCATAATGACCAGTCAATTTTAAATAACGAAGCTTGCTCCTCAGCTTCTCTATCCCTTTGAGACTTGGGAAACAATCAAGCTCCTTCGAGAACGGACCAAGCATTAAACCTTCTAACAAGGTAAGATGGTCAATTCCAATAGGCAGGGAAGTCATTTTGTAACAACTGATAATTCGCAGTTCCCTCAAAGAATCACCAAGGTTGTGCAAATCAGGTATTGCTAAAAGAGCAGGACATATCTGGATATCTAGACGTTCAAGAGATGTGAGCCCTTGTAAACTCTGAATGGACTCGAGATTTGTGCACGTGTCTATAGTTAATTTAACAAGAGGATGGGGATAATGTTCATCTAAGAGGATGATTTTCGGGCAATCTTTTATGGACAACTTCTCGAGCACAGGCGATATCATCGTTGAAGAGTTCGTTGCAGCATCTGTCCACTTTTCCAGCCTTTTCATACCACGTAGTTTAAGCTTTCTCAACGATAGAGATAAGGGCTTCCTTGATCCTAGGCCAACAGAGTTACTTAAACTTGTCAATTTATCCATATCCTTCAACACAAGATCACGAAGAAGTGGCAGCTTCCAAACCATTGGAAGACTGAGGACGTTCGGACACCCACATAATGTGACATCCACAAGCTTGTCAAGGGGAATCCATTTCCCTCCGGTATAGGTTGACATATTCATTACCCACTCAGGAAAACAGTCACTCGAATAGTTTATGATTGTCAAGCTTTTCACATTTTCATGGGTTTGCAAACCTTCCAATATATCCTTGTCCTTTTGCCTCGCACCCTCATTGCTTTCCTTCCAACATAACTTTATCTTGTATAGACTTTTCTTTTCAACTAAATCTGCCTGCACAGCATCTTCTTTGCTACCAGCTTCTTCAATATTTACAATGCTAAGCTTCCCCCCAAGGTGTTTTACACGACCCAACCATTCAATTTGGCATCCTTTCTTTCGACCCACAGTAAACACGGACAATGTTCGAAGAGAAGTCAATTGTCCCACGTCCTCCGGGGAGATAACATTATCTTCAAACTCAAGATGGCGTAGGCTTATCAAATTGCGCATGCCTTGTGGGAACTTCTTAAACTCATAACAGCAAAGCAGCTTTAAAGTTTGCAGATGGTGAAATTTGATAATAGTTTTTGGAAGAACTTCGATACGGGTATATGACAAGTCAAGGTACCTGAGATGCACCAAATCTCCAACTGCATCATGTATCACTGTTAGTGCAGTGCGACTTAACTTTAGGATACGCAAACACTTGAAATCTTGAAATGAAATCTTTGTCTCAACTCCATTCAAGAACAGCGTGTGCAAATTTCTACTTGTCATACCCTCTATGAATTTATACAATACTGAATTGCTGTCTTTTTTTTGGTACAGAGATAGATGTTTCACACGAGGCATGTGTACTTCGTCGTTAGTCGGAACCATCAAACATAAGCTTTCATCACCCGAAACATGTAAAGAAAGATCATGCACTAGATCATGCATCTTACAACTATAAACGTAACCATACTCATCCAATTCAACATCTTGGAACAAGGAATTGCTTACCAAGATTTTGAAAATATCATTTCCCGCATCCTCCATATCACTGTTTCTTGTGCCATCCACTTGAAGCAACCCTAATGCCATCCAAAGTTGGATAAGTTCTTCCCTTTCCATGACTTCATCCTTCTCAAATATCGAACAATATGCAAAGCATTGCTTGGAAATCAAATTCGGCAAACTGTCAAAGCTTAGTTTGAGGGTGCCCAGAACCATGTCACCTTCTTTTGCACCCCAAACCATGCTTTCTTGTACGGACAACCACTTATC
>CM060699.1:143511198-143513698 GCA_030686995.1 Artemisia argyi
GTGTCATTCACTTTTGGTGGTTTTATTCACATAGGTGCCTATCATGGGAAAAAGGGATATATAAGTGAAAGATATGGAAGAAGAGTCAAAAGAGCGGGTACTCCTGAATACTCCTAAACATCATTATTAGACTCCATAAAACATCATTATTGCCTAGGCTATATGGGCAATTATACACATAATTAGGCAAACCTCTTAACCTATGTATGTGTGTGTTGCACAGAATGGCGGGTTAGACGGGCTGAGAAATGAACGAAGGGTAGAATGGTTAAGAGTCAGAACGGGTTGATTTCGGTTATTGGTCGGGCTGGGTTTTCCCAGCAACAAGATTTTTCCTCAATAGGAGCTTAGGGACTATTTGTATTGGTGGTTCTACGGCTGATGCATCACTTAATAAGTCAACCTTTATTTATTTCTATATTCACAAGAAAATGACAGGGTTGATATGGATGAACTTATACTAAAGTTTGTATACTACTTTCTCTTCAAATTACTTGAATCGTGGCTTTTGACTCAAAAATGAATAACCCAAATTTTCATTGGTTCGTCTATAGTGAGATTTCTCAGTGGATCCAATGCCAAAATTTATATTTCTAAAGAATGGAGTAGTGGTGGAAAAGTTTGTGGGTGCTAATAAATATAAGCTTTTTACCGCCATCATGGCTTAGGATGGTCTCCACGTCGACCTGCTTAGTTTACACGTACTCGGGCTAAATATCATTATATTTATAAAAGTTGTGTACAGTAAAGATGATAGGTAAATGTGTATACATGTTTACTACTATACATTATACTCTAAAATAAAAAAACAAATATTTTTGAAGATATGAGAAATCATATGAAAAGTGAAATTGCATGTAGCTTGCTGCTACGAAGCCAAGGCCTTACAGTAGATTCATTGACTTAGTTTTCTTTTTTCCCACTTATCTGTATATGTTTGTATACATATATGTATCTTTATTTAAAAATATAGAATGTTTTTGTGGTGGATGCCATGGACCCATTACTAAATGCATAGTTGGAATATCATGGAGCAGGATCCTCTCTACTACTGCCGACGCAATATTCTGTTAGCCCATTCTCATTTTGTATAATAATTTTCTGTCTTTTAAGAAATTTACGAGAGCATGCTTTGTATAAATTGATTACATAGGCTACTGTACAACAACTTATCTAATTGTGGACATATCTAAAAAGTGTGGTGCAAGTTTTGGGAGTTATATTACATTGTCATGGTTCTTGGAAATTGCATATGTGGTGTATGGAAGGAAAGCGCAGTTGTTGTTATCTTCTGTTCTCTATGAAGAGCCCGTATACAAAAACTTATAGTACTTAAAAACGGTCATCATTATATAAAGAAAAGAAACAAACGCCTAGACCATCCGTTGGATACAAACTTTGTATACAAATAAGCTTTATTTCATATTTAAGTTTATTTTGTTATATACTTTGTTTCTAACTTTTTATTTCTCATATTTGAAAAAAGTTTGCATTTTTTTTTCTTAAAGCAATCAATAAATAATTTGGTAGGTTTATAACGTATTTTCGTTAACGTAAGTTTTTTAACAATATTCATAAGGCTTGCTCATCCATCGCGAGACCCACGCTTTTATACTTTGTTCTTGCGTACCATTTTGAACCTTTTTTTTTTCTCACATATTCAATAACCGTTTATTTCTTTCATTCTTATTGCATTCAATTAAAAGAAATTGGTATGTGGATAGCTTATTTTTCGTTAACTTAAGTTTTTATACAATATTCATAAGGCTTGCTCACCCATCGGGCGGGCTATACTTTGATACTTTGTTCCTGCACTTTGAAACTTTGTTTTCTCTCATATCCGATAACCATTTATTTCTTTTTGTTCACAACGCATTCAAAAAAAATTGGTACGCTTATATATTATTTTTCATTAACTTATTATTTACAAGGATATTCATATATTAAATAATATTGAAGTGCTCACGTATCCAATTGGCTGAAGATTTTGGTGTCTAATGTAATGTAATGTATACCAAAAAGCTTTTATTTTCCGTATAACCCTGGTGACTTGGAAGAAGCTAAACTTGGTCTCGGCCATAGTTAGAGTAGGGCAAAGGTAAATTCAATGTCAATCGTGTTGATAATATGGTTATTCAAGCAATCTTTCTTCTCGATACTCTTGACAAGGATGTCAATTCCTTCTTTGTAAACGATATAAGAGGTCATGAGCATTCAAATGCATTGCGTGCCACTTTTGGCCCATTCAATTTGTTTCATCTATTATTAAGTTTTAAATCATTACCCATTTGAGATATCATATATCCCAAGTCAACATACCATCTGAGTATATGAACCAAAGATTACTACTAGGAAATGACATATCATCATCATTACGTATTCATGACTCTTCTAATCTTATAGGTTAGAGTTTGTCACCGCTAGACTTGATCAATGTCAGGATATTTGCACAGAAAGTGATGGATTAAGTCAGATTACAAAATTGAAAATGACATGGGAA
>CM060699.1:143516198-143608698 GCA_030686995.1 Artemisia argyi
CGAATTGACCCAACCCGATTGACACGAGTTCTAAATAAGGTTGGGTTCGAGTAAGTTTTTTTACCCTTGATTCGAATTGACTCGAATCCTACCGAATCAACTCGAATAACACCCCTACTAGTATTCAACATCTATCTTCACTTTTATTCTTCTCACCTACCTCCCACATATTTATCTTCAAAAATCAAAACCTTCAACTTCATTCTGAAAACCTTTACCTAAAACTTAATCATCTTGAAAATCCAAACCACCAACTATTTTTCCTAAATTTAAATAACACAAAAAGCACCACATGTGGGTTATGGGATTCCGACCTTCGTTTTTGGTTGAATTTAGATTTTTTTTTCTTTTCTTCTATTGGCCTTGCTTTTGAGTTTGAATTTGAAAATAAAGTTGTTAACCATAAAGAGAAATAAGATTAGAGAGAGTGGTCACACTCCCTCACCTTCCATATTAGTGTCACCTTGCTTTCTATCTCCTCTCACTTCTTCTCACTCCCTCTCACCTTTCACCCGTAGTGGTCACAACACCTCACCTTTATACCCATTTTTTTAATTAAATATTTTTATTTAGATACTAAAAACTGAAATGTGAACGTAAACATAAACGTACGAAATTAAAAACATTTATTCATAAATTAAACGCATTACATAGATGTCGAATATTAAAAAAAATAAAGAGAAATGCATATATATCACTCCAAAGGTGTTCGACCAAATCAGCATGAAGGTTTTGATGTGCTTGTGACGATTTGATTTTCCTCATAACTTGTAGAACTTGTTCATTAGATCGTAAGAGGTCGTTTGGTTGATGTGCTTCCTCCGAGTACCAATTCGGAGATATCGCATTTTCTTTGTCTTTTCGAACCATATTATGTAATATGATGCATGTATACATCATATTCCTTATTTTTTCATTTTTTCATCGGCTATTATAGCCTATTTCTTCTTCAAAACACCAAACGCTCGTTCCACATCTTATCTTTCCGATTCTTGCATTTGCTTATACCTTATTCGCTAGTAGTCATCATCAAGTGGTTTTGGAATCGTCTTAACGAGTGTCGCCCATTCCGGATATATCCCATCATGTGACAACCATCTTAGCCCAGGTTAGTGACCGACAGTATTTTATAACGTCTTTGATTGAAACCATGCTTTTTAAGCTAGTCTTGTGTTAGTCGGGTTATTTTCACGCTTTGTGTTCACTTTCTTTAGGCATCCTCGCGTTAAGAACATACATTCGACCTACGATTTCATTTAACGTTAACTAGATATCAATGATATGCTCTTTCTATTTGAAAATTGTTAGTGTCACCCACACTTAAAAACTTGGTCCATTTTTACGTGTATACGTCTTTTTAAATGTAACCCGGTATTGGACCTATGCGTTTATTTATTCACGTTCTAGACTTAAGGCATTTTGTGAACAATTTTAGCTAACAAAACAACGTATAACACCTCTTGTGTTATAATGTATACACTTAACACCTTGCAATGTTTAGTTACACTTGTCCTAATATCACAAATCTACACTTATACAATTTACACATCACTCTCATTTTCATCTAAAATTCACACACATAAGATAATACCTATCTCCCTTTCTCCTCTCCTTCTTTACAACAACACCATCAACACCACACCACCACCATCAAATTTTAGCCGAGACATAAAAACACAACCATAAGATCATCTCTACTTACATCCAATCATCCCCTACAACAATCAACCATCATTTCTACACCAAGAACCTTGTTTAATCTCATCAAGAACCTCAGTATCATAGCCTCACAAATCACAAAATTTAAGTAGAAAATGTAGTTACTTGGTGTAAGAAGACATATTGTCAAATCTTGCACCAAAAACCCTAGTTTTGCTATATTTAGAGTCTTTTCTAACATGCTTGTTAAAAAGTTTTTGATTTACTTGAGTTTTCTTTTACATCTTTAAAAACACTCTTAAAAGGTTGTTAAAATGATCTAGAGTCATGTATGTGTTGATTTCTTGAGTTTGATTAAAGAAAAATGCTTGTGGATGAGTAGAGGTTTGGGGATAGATTCTGTCCAGAAGTTATGGTCGACTTTGGAAGGCCATATCTCCCTCATTACACAACCTCAAGTCTTGTTCTTTATACTGAGATCTAGGTTTTTGAGTGTTGTCTTTCAAACCCAAGTGGTTACATGCAAAAATTTTGAGTTTTGGTAGTCTAAACTATGGTCACAAGACAAGTTGTAAATTTGCCATTTCTGGGCAATTTTCTTGACACAACTTTGCATGGCCATAACTTTCTCATTTTATAATATAAATTCTTGATTCAACTTTTGAAATTTTATTTTATGAGTAAAACTGACATGTTTGAGCAGTTTTCTTTAACCAACTTTGTATGACATATATCACTTTAAACAAAGCTTTGATTTTCAGTTTAGGGATAGTTTAGTATATTAACTTGAGTGTGCCAAAAGCTTATAGCCTATAGTATATTAACTTGAGTGTGCCAAAAGCTTATAGCCTAACTCTAAGAAGTAGTGGTGGTTTAACTTCAAATTACACATCAGCTTTCTCTCTCCTCTTACTTCCCTCACTCTCTCTCACTTTTCACCTGTAGTGGTCATCTTCCCCTCACCTTTTATACCATTTTTTCTATTTAAATACTTTTATTCATAAACTAAAAACCTAAATGTGAACATAAACATAAACGTACGAAATTATGAATGTAAACGTACTAAATTAAAAACGCAAACATACGAAATTAAAAACTTTTATTCATAAATTAAAAACATTACAGAATTAAAAATATTACATTGATTATTAAAAAGCTAAACGTACAAAATTAAAAACTATACATAGCTAAATAAAAACCGCAAACTAAAACTGCAAATCCCAATTCGCTTTGATCCCCGCCCTTATCACTTCCATCTGCACTAGTGCTTCTCCAGTTTAATGCTCATATGGTTGCATTTAGAACATTAAGTCTTTTTAACGCACTTTATACTTCTAAACTTCCAATTCCCTCTTTTTGATTGCCAAAAATTCAGCGCGTTATTCTCTCTTCATTGCTATGGCATGTTCGTTCCGACTTACATACTCGGAGACCATCAATTTAGCCAAGGCTTCCTCATTCATAGTTGATCCTTATGATCATGCGCTTTTCTTCTTCAATGCTTTTGCTTTTTTCCCTACCCATTGGTCGTACAACTTCCTACACCTCATCTTCCTAGTCGTCTCAAGCATCTATATTCAGATTAATACTAGCATCCCCAGACTCTAGGTTAAATGAACTAGACCTAGATGACTTGTATCTCTTGGACTTTTCGTTTTGCCATGTTTTAAAGTTTGAAACAGCGATATCCTTCCATTTCTGACAATTTTTTAAAACATCCCAACAATGACGAAGTGTAAATTTTATTTCGTATTCAGCTTCATAGTTGAGAAGTGCCTTTTGATGTAATCTTAATTCGATTCCACTTATCTTGTACATATGCATGATGTGACCGTTCACCCCATAAAACCAAGCTATGTTCGGGCGCACCATCTTCCATTTCCCGTTCTCCATATCGTACGTTTGACTACCGGTTGCTTTGTTTTGTTGTTAAAGTAGTCTACAAACTCATTTAAAAATCTAGCCGACCTCCTCGCGTTACCAAGGACGATACTTTCGGATACATGAACCCAAACTTTGCACAATGCAATTTCTTCCTTAGTAGTCTATGGAATGGTACGGGGTACGTCATCGGTTCGAACCTTCCTCTTTTGGCATCTTTTAGCCATTGGCTTCGTAGTGGCCGATGGTGGTGACGGGGTCGTGAATTCAACGGGAGATTGCTCATGATCTTGGTTTAGCATAGAGTCCGAATATTGAGGTTCATACATATCTTCAAATGGAAATGAAGGAATGGGAGACATAGATTGGTGCGTATGTTGTTGTGATGCCTAACTACCCATATGGGTTTTTGAGCCGTAGATGAGGTTATCGAGTAGGAACGCGTTTTGTTGTGACGAGAATTGGTTAAACACGTTTAGTTGTTGTTGTAAGTATTGGTTAAAAGTGTTTTGTTTTAGGTATGGGTTATTTGGGTAAGTTTGGTTATAATAGTATGATTGTGGGTGTAAGTTTATTTGTTGGTTGACAGTGGAGTATTTCTGAAATTAAACATTCCTTCAGGTGTCGTGGGAGTGCTTCGGGTGTTTTTTCATTGGTTATGTTTGGTGGGTCGAGGAGTGTTTTCTTGAGACATTTTTTGTATAAAATGGTGAAGTAAAAAATGTTGAAAGTACTAGAGTGTAAAATGATGAAGTCATATTCAAAAAATGGTGAAGTAATGGGTATTTATAAGTAAAAGATGGAGTAGTGAGAAGGGTTATTTTATTTTATTTTAAATACATACCAACGGTTACATGCAAAAGGGGGGGGGGGGGGGGGGGGGGTCCACAAAAATGTCAGAAACCAAAGGTGAGTGGCTCACCTTTCCTGCCCTTTTTCTTCATCATTCGCGCGTGAGGTGCATTGGATGTAGTGGTGTTGGAGCGTGAAGTACCACCTTACGAGTGAGGTATGACTACCACTACTTTCAGCCTAAGGTCTTGACCCTCTAATGCTTGATGCAAGTGGACTGGTCCATCAGTTTTTGAAGCTGATGATACTTAATGGTCACACCTTTTTGCATGACTCATAAAATTAGTCAAAAATTCTTGAGTACACCTAAGACATGATATTTTTAGGTGTGTGAAGGATTGGGTCAGAAACACATTTGTTTTTGGTAAAATGGTCACTCAAAGTAACCATATATTTTGGACAACTTTTATAATTTTATGTATAATGCCAATATGTAGTCTTGAGTTGTTATTTTATGTATAAGCGACTTGAAAACCCTAGACCGAGCCATTGTGCTACTCAAGTGAAGGATTATTATCCAAGTCCTTGTGATCTTGAGGTTTTTCGGTAGACACGTAAGCGTTTTGGTTCAATTGTACATTTTTGGTATAAGCAACATAATCTGACGAGTCTAAAATGGGTGACCTAGCTAGTTGTCATTCTTTTTGTCCGAGCATATTATTTAGATTTTAATAAGTATTTTTACTTGCCTTAGGTAGCGTCTAGGGAGGTCTAAGTTCGAGGGTTGCATAGTGATACTCGTTGTACTCGCTCTTGTACTCACACCTTACTTGTTAAGGTGAGTTTTCATAGCCTCATTTTACTGTTTTACTTGTTTTAGGGTAAAAAGCATGATATGATTACTTAAACTAAATCGGTTGTACTTTTACGAATTTACTAAACTGAATGAACTTTTGTTTCATAACTTATGCAAATTGGTATGCATGCTTATGTTTGATGCTTGAGAACAATCGTGAAAGTCCCCGGAATCACTACTACTTGTTAACTCATTTATGAGCCGTGGATTTCTATGGATAGCGCTATTAGGGGTAGAGTCACCCCACACTCCCACTAACCGGAGTGCATAGTATCATCTTTCCATGCTAGGTTTAGAGCATGTTGCGTGTAGGGGCAAGGAGAGACGGCTAAACCGGCTTAAGTAGTGACCTCATTGCATAAACATGCATGTATACAAAACCTATCATTTTGCATCTTTGACAACTAATTGTTTTCTCTCGTTTTGAAACTACTTGGTGTACCAAAACCTATGAACTCGTCAACTATGACTATAGTTGACCCATTTTTGTCATGCTTTTCAGGTAGGTGATCAGTAGTAGGTGATGATTTACGGATGCATTGCATGGACACTCTTTTGCAAATGTTATGTTATGTTTAAAAATAAATTTTTTATCGTTGGGTACTCTTTAAACTTATTATGACTTGTCTTTTGAAATATGTTGTAAAACTTATTGTAATATATGATGTTTTCCTTTAAATCATATATGATGTTATCATATTCTTATGTGATGACTTGAGTTGTTGCAGCTTGTGTCTCCTCTTTAGTGGGTGTGACAGATTTGGTATCAAATGAAAATGGGGTTGTGTATTGTATTTATTGTCATCACTTCATGAAATAGCTATGTGACTCATTTAATCACAAAATAATTTGACAGTCGGATTGGACTTTTTGTTGCCAGGATATTAAGAAAGAAAATGACGGAATGATTTGTCGAGAGAGGAATTAAGAGGGTGGGGCTAGAGAGAGAATGGAGAGGAGAAAAAACTTGGAGGAGCACGTGGTTGGTAAGGTTGAATTTTATTTATTTATTTATTTTTTAAATCTGTGTTTACTTATTTTGTATAAGAAAAATTAAAATGACATATTTACTCTCATGTGCAAGCAAATGAGCAGTGTTAACGGTCATAAATAACGTTGTTTGGTCAAAGGACCGTATGTGTTAAGGATTTTAAAGTTGGGGACTATCTAAGTCAGAAAAAATGTCAAATGACCATACATGAAAGTTAACGCAAACTACAAGGACCATCATGTAATTTACTATTTTGTTTATGTTTATTTATCAATTTCACACACATTACCTTGGGAGTAAACTACAAAATACATCCTTGTGGTTTATCAGTTTTTACACTATACATCCATGTCAGAAACTTTTAGCAATAATCATCCTTCCGTTAATAAAAGTTAGACATAATACATCCTTAGGGAATGACATTGTAATTCTTTCTCCGTTATCTACTAATGATCAAACACACTTTTTGATAAAGTCACTTCCAGACACTCTTTATTCATTTCAAAAATAACAAAGTTTATGCTTTTATATTTTCAATAAAATAATTTTTAAACTAAAACTTGTATATCTTCGAGGTTATATAACCTAGTAAATGACCAAGGTGAATCTTTTCTGATTGAAAGCCATCGACTTAATAATAAGGTAATAACCTTTGAAGATGATACCATTAACAACATAGAGGTCTAATTAAGCGACACACGTATTATCAGTAACATAATCATTTTCTACCTTGACTTCTCCAAAGATATATATATATACGTACTGCTTAGGATCGTAACTAAATGGGAACATCACTAACCTCGGCAAGTAGTATATAAATTTGTTTATGTGTGCTGTGTGCATTTCCGCAGCCGGCAAAGCATTATTAGAAGGTTTTTAATTAAGGAGTAGACTATTCGAGTAATGATGAAGGTGCATAGTAAATTTTATCATTTGAGAATTGTTTTAAAACAGAATATATAAACAAGCAAAATTTTATTGACAAAAACAATAGATCGCATACAAGCAAGCAGACGTAGTCAGTGTGTGTGTAAAATAACATTCAAAGGAAAATACCTCTTAGATTGCTTTCTTTAATCGATCCTCTCCTTTGCAAAGACTAAAGACAAGTGTTCAAAACTTATATGGGATATATGAGGGTTGTAAAGAGGAGTTTAAGAAACAACCGTATTATATATGACAATAACAATAGCCGACTTTCAGGACACTAATTTTTTTATAGACCATGTTGCTATTAAACAAGCATTATCTATATAAATATAAATTTTTCTCAATCAAATAGCTGTACCAACGATATTATTTATCAGTTTCTATGTTAACGCCAAAATTGCTGGTCCAATAAACTATACGAGTAAGCAATGGAAAGCTCGGTTTTAGTTTTTAATACTATATAAATTATAAAAAAATATTGAGCACCCACTGAAGCTCAAAAGCTATGTATTACCTACCCCTTTTATAATTTTGATTAAACTTAATCCAATTAAGTAGTTTACGTTATTGAGTTATATGGAGAGGCGGAGCCAGGATATTTTTCGAGAGGGGGCAAAATTTTTTTTTTTTTTGCAGCGAGCCATTGAAGAAACAAATTTGCGCATAAGTGTCAATAAAAACCTTTGTCCAAAACAATAAGTATACTAAATACCTTAAATAAAACCAAATCAAACCGATAATCTTATATAGCGTTACAATAAAAATAATACCCCGATTTGATATTATAAACGAAAAAACACTTTTCTTTTAGTGATTTAACACACACAAAAATATCAAATAAACAAAACTTAAGTTTTAAACAAATACGGAATAGTAGTTATCCATAAATATGTAATCAACATTTCAAATAAATTTATATCAAACGTTATATAAAACTTGAAGAATGATTGGGAAGTCTAAATTTGTGCCTAAAAGTATGTGAGTTGAGATCCATGAAGAACCCATACATGCCATAGAACCTGTCAACCAATCATAGCCACCTATTTATATTTTTCATTTTTTTTCTTCAAAACAACATATCTTGTAAACGGTAAATCTTTAAGCTACAAAAACAATACTATCGCGACGAGAATTAAATCATCTTTCTATAGATATGCATTGTTATATACTTTCGACGAACTTTTTTTTTTTTTTAATTTTCGCTCAGAAAGAATCATATATGATTCTTACGAAATCATATATGATTCGTAAAAATCATATATGATTCGTAAAAATCATATATGATTCGATTCTTACGAATCATATATGATTTGTTAAAATCAAATCATATTCTTACGAATCATATATGATTTTTCTGGGCAAAAAAAAAAGTTCATCGAAAAAAAAATTCGTCGAAAGTATATAACAATGCATGTCTATAGAAAGATAATTTAATTCTCGTCGCGATGGTATTTTTTTTGTAGCTTGACGATTTACGGTTTGCGAAATATTTAAGTTTTAAAAAAAGGAGAAAGTTTATTTTTTTATTTTGATAAAAAAATGAGTGGCTAAGATTGCTTGATGGGTTCTATGGTAAAAGTTGGATCTATAAAGAACTTTTGGCTATTAGCTTATTGGATCTATAAAGAACTTTTGGCTATTAGCTTATTGGTTTATGATGAGATGGGTCCTTTACTTAAAACCAATGAAAAAATGGCACCCAAATTTAGACACAAAATTAGGCATGGGTTTAAGCCTCTCAATAATTTCTTTGAAAGACCCGTTTATAAAATGATCAAAAGTAAAAAAGTAAAATAAATAACTAAAAAATTTATTAAAGCACAGGGAATAAAAAAGAATAAAACCAATTCCTAAGCGAGGGAATTGAATTGTGTTACAGAAGGCGAGGCACTAGGCGAGGCCTGAGCGAGGTGATAGCGAGGGTTCTTGGGTCTGGGCAAGGATCTACGCGAGCGTTTTATGCAAAATGGAGGATCTAAGTGAGGGTCTGAGAGAGGAGCTACGCGAGCCCTAGGCATGGGCAAGGAGCTAAGCGATGTTCTACGCGAGGATGTGAGGAGCTAGGCTAGATGAAGTTTTGGTGTTTCATTTTGGAATCGATGTAGTTTTGGTGTTGTGTGCTGGGAAAACTAAGAACTGATGTGGCAATAGTTCAAATGTTTTTGTGAAGATTGGTTGCAAATGTGAATATTGCATGCATGTTACTCAAAGCAAGTTTGCATATGGGACGTTTATATATACTCATTGAACTTCGCATGCAAGATTTCACAATATAATGACACGTTTTGTTTGCATGGTAATACCAGGTCAACGGTATGGTGGGCATGTAATCCACGTCCTTAGCCTTTTGCTCATTTCACTTTTTTCTTACTAGGCCTAGCATATTATAGGTGGGGTTGGTTTGATAATGCAAACACCTATAGATAGATGAGGTGTGCTACACCCACTCATAGTTTACAAAAAAAAAACCCACTCGTTGACGTGTCAGCGAGCTGATTGGTTGGTTTTTTATCCACAAAAAACCAACCAATCAGCTCGCTGACACGTCAGCGAGTGGGTTTTTTTTTGTAAACTATGAGTGGATCTAGAAATATTCATAGATAGATAGATAGATAGATTAAAATGAATCATATTGGTTGATAGTGACATAACCCTCACAAGGTTGAGAGTGACATATATTAGTCATTCTCGTAAAACATGTGAAAACGGTTCATTCTCGTAAAACATAGTGTAAAAGAGTTCATTTTGATAATTGGGTTTTCACTATATATACATCACGTATCACGTGACTAATAATGAAGAGAGAGAAAATTGTATCATCTTCCTCATCATCTCTTGTGCCTCTTTTTTTTTCTTAGCGTAGAATTGTTTTCGGCAAGTTTACTTTTTTTTCCTTGCTCTACCGATTCTTTCATGAATGTTCAGATTTATTGACTTTATTTCACTTACTTGTAAGGGGGGCAAAATGATGAAAAACTCGAGAATCTATGAAAAACTTACACTACGCCGGAAAGTTTGGAGGGGGCATTTGCCCATCGTGCCCCCTCCGTAGCTCCGCCCCTAGTTATATGGTCCAATATTGTAAATGTGCGAGGATTTAAAGCCCGCACGTTGCAGGGGGCATCCATATACAATAGTGTAGGCAGCGGAAGTGCAACTATTTTGCGGTAATATTGATTCTTGTAATTTTGTATTTTATATAATAACTAACCATCAACAATACCCAACACGTCAAATGTCAAGCTACAACAATAATCGCTAATGCAATCCACTTAGATAAGAATCATAGCTAAAATGTTGGTAGAAGAGTACTAAATAAATTGGGATTTTGATCTACTAGTCTTAAGAACTTCAAAAACATATGTATCATGCCTGTGAAAAATCTCCCAACTATTAGTTTTGGGAATTGATTTGCACACTTTTTTTTTTAATGGGACACTCTAAAGACTGCATCAGACAGTTGTACCATATTTACAGCATGCTTTAATTACTTGTATTGTGAGTGTGCCAATAAAAAAGAGGAGTGTGTAAATCACCTCCCATTAGTTTTTAACTTTTTATCAGCACCTTCATCAAGATAAGAGGCTCCCCTCACCCGAAACACCAGTTATTTGGAATGTTTTATAAGACGTCTCTCATCAAAGCTTTCCCATCGTTTAAGATGCAATCATTTTTTTTGGTCAAAATCAGTGTACAAAAACACAGAAACTATGAATGAGAATAGCAAGGTCCAGAGTCGATACCTAGGTGCAGTTTTTTAACAGTGTCGCTGGAAGTGATTTTAGCCCGTTGTTATAATGATGCAATGACAGTAAGAATAACAACTTAAATATTTGAATAAAATGATTAAAGAGCTCGCTCGTACGCATTACACAAAGAAAGAAAAAGTACCATTTCTGGATCATTAGTTAACGCATCCAACATTACTCTTAGAACGATTTTTGCCAGATGTCATATGAAGCAAAGTCAACCCACCAAACCATGTAGCGTCTGGTCTAAACAAACCCGAGTCGCGACGCGTTCCATCCAAACTATTTTCTTGGTGGTAATTCAGTAGCAATTCAATCATTTTCCTATATTTAAAAATTAGTAATATGATCGCGATTGCACTATTGCAAATAAAGGAGCAGGGCATACGCCTCGGACTAATGTAATTATGTAACGAATATATATTTTAAATGATAATCTTAATCTTGCATTTTATGAGTTTTTGCTTTCAATTGCATGATTGTATCTTGCATTTTCTTAGTTTAGCGGGTGTTTGAATTTAACCAGAGAGACAATCTCTCATTAACACAAACTTAAGTTCATCAATAATTAAAAGAGTACATCGATTAAAAATACTACATTAAACATTACATAAAACATCAAGAAAGTACATGGATATGAAATTTAGTGTTTATGTAAACCATGTATTTATAAGAAGATAGCAAGGAAAGAACGAATCTGACCCAAGTTGTTTATTGCTCGAATAAATAAATAAAGACAAAAATACGCTGTTGGTCCCTCATTTTGACTGTCAGGTTTAGCTTGAGTTAGATCATAGTTAAATAATGATTGGACTATTATGCCCCTGAAACAAGAACATAAAACGTGCGTTGACCTTGCCCAAATGGGTCATGGGACGCAATCGGCCTCATTTTCACATGTTTTGGACGCCACACGACGTTTTTAGAAAGTTAGGGTGCCCTGTGATGTTTCGTGGAAAATTTAGAGACCAACAGTGTATTTTTGTCTATTAATTGTCTATTAATGAGAGCTTACATGCATGGAGTATTGGATGGCATCGTGAGTAGTATTTTGAAGGCATAAACTAATCAACCGCAACCACTTTTTCTCGTTCTTCTTATCTTATTTCATATGCCAAGAAATTTTCCATATAATTTCAGCCGTATATGTTAAAATTGGTAAATGAAATAAAAGGACATTCACAATATTTCAAATCACGCAATAAGAATTTTGTTTTGAAGTTGAACCAAAACAAATTCAAATTCACTTTTGTGTTTAGCTTGATTGGTTTTAACTTGCAAAGCGACCCGCTGAGCATGCCCAAAATATAGCTTGCTTTCTATGACGATTTGGTTCACGTTTTGATTTGTACACCATTTTTTTTCCATCCATCACTAAATTATGCATAACGGTATTGTATTGTATGCATCACTTGTGTGATTTAGTGATGTATAGCTAAAAAAATGGTGTACAAATCATTTCCCAATTCAAAATGGTTGGATGATTTTTATGTTTCTAGAAAAAATAACAGGAGGGCACCTCATCCTAAAGGCCCATTCTATACTTTGTTAAAACATGAAAGACTATTTGATTTGGGCCAAGCCCGATTCGATCAGATTATAATTTTCAGTTTACGACTTTGTAGGTAATCGTTATTAGAAAAAAGGAAATGCTAACAACATCTTTCGAGTTTTGATTAAAAAAAAAGAAAAAAAAAAAAAAAAAAAAAAAAAAAAAAAAAAGGCCTAATATGCTACTTGAAGAAGTTTAACAGTATCATTTAGGTTAAACTTACTAATTAACCAAATACCTTTTATAAAATGAACAAATAATACTCACAACAATTACTATCGCTTGCTGCTACTACTAACTGTTCCTTCTAATTTTGCTAAACAAACCCGTAAGGGGGTGGCTGTGGAATCGGTATGGCATGTGGTATGATGCATGCCGCTCAGCATGCCCATTGCAAGTGGTTCGGCATCACAATTTTGGCTACACATTCGGTATACTTTGCCAAAGAATCATGGAGGAAATGCAATAAATTTTTGAACGTTGGTACATATAATATATAGCCGTTTGAGGCTTTTCAAGAAAAAAAAAAAAAAAAAAAAAAATCCCTTTAAATACACGCTATCAAATTTTATTTTATTCACATATTCATTTTAAAATCACTAGCTTATTCCACTACTTTCACTTCCAACTCTTTCATTCATTTAAAAAAAAATGAATCCAAATAAATCAAAACGTGGTTCAAACTCATCTAAAGGTCGTGGACGAGGCTCTCGATCACAACCCGTTCGTCCGCAAGTTCAATCACAACCCATTCGTCCTACTGTCCTCAACCTGAACCTCAACCCTACTATCCCCAACATTCACCGGTGAATCCACCATCACATCAACGCCAATATTTTCACTAACCTCCACCGATGAATCCAAGCCAATATAATATAGCAATGACAAGTGAGTTTGATCCGTTCAATGACTTCCGTGATGGTCCATCGTGACGTGAACCAATTGTAGAATCGTGTTCATGAGAGTGGGTGTGGCGATATTGACTTGATGAAAAATGGCATGGCCGATTATAAAAAGAAAACAAAAGGCAAGACTTTTAGTCATATTGAAGCATGAAAGATTGTTAGGAAAGCAGACAAATGGTTGGAACAACCAAGTGTGGGTCAAGCATCTTCGTCTAATTTCGAGAAACGAAGAAAGTCGTCGGAATCTAGCAATGACAATGTTGAGACTATTATTCCGGATCTGAATGACGACACAACTCCTACACGGAAAAAAAGGGCAAAAAGACCGATAGCGAGTCGTCGACAAAGAATAGTGTTGCTGCGACCTTCGAAACTTACGCGGCAAAGAAATCACAACTAGTGGAGGCGGCGGTGGAGAAAAAACGTGCAAAGGATGATTTGGCCGAAAAGTTGATGGCGGCTCAACTACGTGGTGTTGAAGAAAAGGCTTTTTTACGGGAGATGAAGTTCTACAACGACCCACACGATCACATAGCTGATCCGGCTATGCGAGAGATTACTATTGCCAAAAAACATGAGTACGCGGCGAAATATGGATGGCCTTGCAAATTGTAGATATAATTATGTTTTTTTTTCTTTTAATTATTAATGAAATATTATGTTTTTATTAAATTGTTTAATATAATTATGAAAATAAAAAATAAAAAATAGAAATAGTTTTTATTTGAATCATGATTGTTACTAAAAAAGTATGGTTAGATATGGTTGAATCATGGAATGTATTGGCTTGATTTGATTGGTTAATGACGAATTATGAGGAGGCATCCCACCCTAAGTTGTTAGGCATTACCTTACGTTTGAACTTTATAATTCCCAATAATTTAAGATGATCATACATATAACATGAGATGTAGAATCAAAAATATTTCAAATATCGATTAATCAAGATTTAAAGATACTTTGGGTAATCAAAGGGGTTATATATTTACAAATACAGAAATTGATTTATTAAAGGTTTAAGTTATCTATTTGTGGTTGTGTAAATAAATGAAGAAGCCACGACAAATTTTTATTCTTTAAAGACTATCATTGCAGCATATTCCATGTACAACCACATCCATATTAAAAAAAAATATATAATAAAATAAAAAAAGGTAATGCTTGTGGCACATGAAGAAGTCCCCTATAATTCAGTCAAATAAACAGTTTCATGTTTATCCAATAATACTTCTCCTGTCGGTTTGATTAGATTTTATCCTGTTAATATGTTTTTAACATGAAAAAATTGAATAGATACCTTTAGCCTTTGGATCAGAATATTTTAGCCTTTGGATCAAAATTGATTAGATTTTGTCGGTTGTTCCGGCTCGATATCGTCAAGAATTTCTGACTATTGCATGGGAACATCGTGGAGCATTTAAGAGCATTTAGGAGCGGTGAGCGTTAAACGTTGTGATTTTTAACGCACATTTGGCAAACAAGTTAACTTTATCAATTTTTCCGGAATGCTCACTTTCTAATGCTCCATGAAGTAGCATTTTAAAGCATTGAGCATTTAGAAGCTGTTTTACATATTATAATTATACTTACAACTATATTATCAAACGTTTAAAAAAAAGAAAAAAAAAAAGACACTGCTACTACTGGTACTTTTGCCAAAAGATTAAGCTTTACTTTGGACTCATAAGATTTCTCATATCATATTTCAATGCATTTTCTTTGTTTTATTTAAGTTATTTAATTATTTTGAATGAGACTTTTGAATGAGACTTGTCACAAAGTACTAAAGTGACACTTGCATTAAATCCCAAACAAACCCATATTCTATGTTCCCAGGAGATCCAAGAAACATCTTTGTTACACATTGTTTGGACTTATTTAAATTTAAGACGAATAAAAAACCATACAAATTTAAATTCAGATCCAGTTGTCACGTTAATACCATAAAGTCAAAAACTATGCATATGACACCAATGGTAATGTTTCAAGTACAACAATGGAACATTAGTGATTTATTGGTTATGAGTCACATTAATTCACAAGTCAGTATGTTTGGCAAAAGTAGCTGTTAAATATACGTATATATATATTAATGTGTAAATGTCTAATATCGAACCCAAGACTTTGGGATTGCACACATTACAAACGAGAATTAAAAATTAATAAATATTAATTGTTATGTATATTTATTAATAACACAAGTATAAGGACTAATGATTGTTAGTGATTAAACGTATGGACTAACTATCGTTAAATAAGAAGGAAAAGGACTAGATTGTAATTTGGATGACAAGAAGGTTCCGGAACACCCCTAAGGGATGTATGGCCGGTCGATGTGGGCTAGGGGAGACCCAATCCCACTCAAACTTGTCCTCCAAGATTTCTCTAGTATATATACAAACTCAAGGGTCTTTCATTCACATCTTTTGTGCACACACAATACCCTAAGTTTGGTTTTCCTCTCTTGTTTTCTTCCTGCCGAGCGTACACTATAACCCTAAGGGTTTAGGGTTGATTTTTTCATAAGCAAAACAATAGTTGTGTTTAATCTTGCAATCACTTTAATTCGGTATTAGTTTGTGTGTACAAGAACGAGGTAATTACTCACTATAGTAATTATCAAGAGATCGATAAACAAAAAGGTAAGGGGTTTATCATTGATCTATTTCACACAAGTTCAAGATTTATTGAAGTGCATCGGGTACGTTACTATTTATGTTTTAGTTAATCTTTAGACTTGTTATACTTGATCCTAGCTTCCGCATATTGTGTTATTTGATTGTCAAACTCTAACAGTGGCATCACGAGCCATGTATAACATGTAATTGATTACTAAAACGTAATAAAAATCGGATCTTTAATTGTTTTAGATACATGTTTTTTATCTAGGGTTTTTCTTTAAATTTTTTTATATATAAAATTTGAAACCCTAACCCTAATTTAAGGGGGGGTCGATTTTCCACATAAAACCCTAATTAGGGTTTGTGGTTTACTTGATTAATTTATAATCACTAGAAACCCTAGGTCTTTACCCGGTTATGTGAACGTATCTTGTGACCTATGTGCTAATTGTTAGGTTTAATCCATGACGAAACATGCATGTTAGTCATGGATCTTATTGTTTTTTTTATTTATGTCACATGTTTTAGATAGATCTAAAATTTAGGAAGACTCCAATACACATATATTAAAATCAATTTATATGCTATGTGGTGTGTATATTAGCTTTGGCCTACGCAATTGATTCGTCAATGTATGTGACTCTCTTCCATTAAGAGGAGAAGGCCTTAGTTGATAACACACATGATTATACCTAGACTTGATTTTATTAGGATCTTTTCTAATAAGGATTGCATGTGGCTAATTGTTTCACTTTTAATTATTATTAGTTGTTATGTTTTTCTTTAAATTACTTGTTTTTATTGTTTCTTATTGTTTGACTTGTTGTAAGCAATAAAAAGGGTCATTTTCATAAAGAAAATAATACGGACTAATAATGGTGAAACCCTAAGTGATAAAGATTGAATCTTGCGGAGTCTTATGTGCCAACAACGGTTCGCTTCGCACGGTAATTCGCTCCAAGGCGAGACTAGCAAGATTCATACTTTATTACATGATTTTTGAGATTGAATCCATAAACTTTTGCTTGATTGATGTTTTGTACAACATGCTTTTAGAAGTAACTCTTTTAAGACAAATTCATAATCGTGATATGAAGGCTTAGAAAAGAGCCTTAGAGTCTGCCTTGGTTATCACAATCTTGAAAACGTCTTAAACGAATTTCTTTTAAAATCATTCTTGTAGAAAGTCATCTTAGGGTTTATTAAACCTCAAGTAAAACTTTGTGTATTAATTTCACGAATTGGTAATAAAAAGTTTTTATGAAAACTTATGCTATAAAGATGAGTGCATGCATCTTTATACATATTTTGATCAACATATCAAAATTGAATACCCTTAAAATTTAAGTTACATGCCATCTATCTATAAGGAACACTTGGAATTTTATTTTAGTAAACGTGAGACCTAGGTTAAATTATTATAACAAGGTAAAATTCTGTTAATGTGTGAGATCATAGATAGTTATTTTACAGTTTCTAAGGTAGACGACTTAATTAAGTTGTGTGTGAGACCTAGAACTTAAGGCATGAGATGGGATGAAACATGCTTACAAGGCAAATTGATGAATCAATTTGATGTAAATCCCATTATGGTCTAGGAATTGGAAATCTTGTTTGCCAATTATTGTTCGACAGATTACCATCTTTTATACTTTCACCACTAGCAGATCAACTGATGTGGTGGAATCTATGTAAAGTTGGATCCTAGATTTTCAAGAAAATTTTGGTGGTTATATGAATATAGCCTATGGGTTTTTTATTTTCTTGAAGATATTTATTATCGAAAATAGTAATGTTTAAACTTTTATCTGTAGATATGGCTCAACCCGATAACCCAACTGTGATTTCTGCTTTCAAGAGTCATCTTGAAAGAGAAAAATTGACTGGAAAGAATTTCAATTATTGGAACCGTTCGCTCAGAATTGACTTGAGGGCGTCCGGAAAGCTAGATTACTTGACCGAAGAGTGCCCTGCTGAGCCTGCTGCTACTGAACTAGAAGCAGTTAAGGCGGCATGGAGGGTGGAACATGCTAAGTATAATGAGGTTGCTTGAAGTACTTCAGCAATCTTATGAGAAACCACCTGCAGTTGAATTGTATGATGAACTTGACAAGCTACACAACTGCAAGCATGGTGATGGTAAACCAGTTGAAGATTATGTGACTGAGATGAAAGAATCTTTTGATCAGCTTCACAGAATTGGATTTGGTTACCCGAACAATGTGCAAGTGCACTTGATCAACAGGTCCCTTAACAAGGACTTTGCTGGTTTTGTGCAGAATTTCAACATGCACTGCTCGGGGAAGACAGTCTCAGAATTACTCGCATTGCTTGTTGATTATGAGAAGAGTCTACCAGCCAAGGTCAAGGCCCCTACCCCGCAAGTGTTGGCGATTCATGGGGGGAGAATCCAGAAGAAATCGCATATGAACAAAGGCAAGGGGAAAGGTGGTAAAGGCAAGCAGGTCATGGCCTATCAACCACAACCCAAGATGAAGTAGCATCAGCCTAAGCAGAATGATGAGGCGAAAAATGATCCGTTTTTAGGGGGTCATTTAAGCCCGAATTCGAATTTATTTGATCAAATATTGCCCTAAATCGTTCCTTTTGTGATTTTAGGTACTTTGGGAGAGAAATCTGGAAAAGGAAGCAATTCGGACGTTTTTGGAGCATAAAAGTGAAGAAAACGCCAAAGTCTTAATTTTCCATGCTGGGAACAGTAGGTGACGGCGTCAAGAGTAACTCCCTGACGGCGTCAAGAGCAAAATTCCATGACGATCCAGAAGAGATTTGACGGCGTCACGAAGGTAGGGCGTCAAGAGTAAAAGTCATGACGGCCTGGAAATGATTAAGTCTTGACGGCGTCAAATGTAGATCAAGGCAGTCCGAGAATAGTTTTGGCGGCGAGGTGACGGCGTCACAAGCTTGGTCTTGACGCCGTCAGACCTCTTTTCCTATATATAGTTTTCTAATTTTTCACATTAAAAGAGAGAAGTTTTGGAGAAACCCTAAGTACGAACTTGGTGCGAATTTTACAGGTTTTTCAAGGGTTCCAAGCCCTTGATACCTTACATGTGTAATTGAGATAAGTGTTCTTTCAATTCAATCAATATGTCTATGTGTTGGTTGTCTATATCTTGTTCTTGTCTTAATTCCATCATGCTAGGCTAGATCTATCTTGTGTTTGCTTGGATCTAATGAAACCTAGATGTTAATTATGTGTTGATTACTTGTTTATACTTGTCTTGGATGAATGATTTATATGTTAGGCTTAAGAAAACTGGCAGATCTCCAATTGGTAACATGCTTGAACGTCTTAAGAAACATGAACCGACACGCACTAGGTCTTTATTGGTTGTATTTAATCATGAGCCATTGTTTACAATCCCTATAGTTGTGTTGGGCATGGTGTAGGAGGAGATAAGAGCTCATAGAATTGGGGAGTTAAGTGTGCCACCCCATGAATGGTATTAAGGAATACGATCTGTCATCCATGCATTTATAACAAGTAATTAACGTGTAAAAGATGTCTAGGGAGTAGTGAAATCTAAGTAAACACATTTTCTCCACTTATTGCTCACAACTTTAGTATAATTTAGTTTATTTTCATTTCTAGTATTTTATTTTGATTGCATCTTAGTATTGGGTTAGTTGATTAGCAACTAATTCCGCCCAAATCCTTCAAACCCGAGATTTTTAATTGCTTTTCATAAAATATAAAAACACAAAAATAATCATCCCTCACCTTTAGAACTAGTATTTAGGCTTTCTAATCCTAGCGACACTATTCCTAAGCTGAACGATCAATCCCCCGGTACTTGTCACTATACTATACTACAACGATCAGGTACACTGCCTGGTGGGGGTTGTAAGCTTCTCGAGATCCCTCGAGAGGTAAAGCCTATTGCGATTCCCACGCATCAAGTTTTTGGCGCCGTTGCCGGGGAATAGTTATTGTCTAGGTTAGAATTTCTTTTTATTAGGTCTACTTGCTAGATTCCTTTCTAGTAAGATTTTATTTTTATTTTTAGGATCTCTTTAGTCTATCTATTTATGTGTGCCTTTGTTCGTAACCACCCGACATCATGGACAACGGGAACATCTTTGAGCCCGTCATGCCACCACAACAAAACCCACCATTAGAACCCCTTAGGCCCCGAACCTTAGGAGAGTATTCCCGACCTAGCCACCAAGGCTACCGAAACACCATTGAGCTCACCGAAGCCAATGTGACCCCCTTGCGATCCGACACCATCCGGTTGGTGCAAAGCGGATGTGCATTCCATGGACTTCGTTCCGAAGATCCAAACCAACATCTTAAGGACTTCCTCAAAATCGTAGATTCCATAGACCTAGATGTTGAAACTAGAGAGACAACCCGATTACGCCTATTCCAATTCTCTCTACGGGATCAAGCTAGTCAATGGCTTGAGCGTTTACCCGCGGGATCCATCACCACATGGGATGATCTCACCACTCATTTCCTTGCTCAATTTTTCCCACCGGGGAGAACTACTAAGCTTAGAAACGACATCTTGATGTTCCAACAACGTCAAAATGAATCTCTTTATGAAGCATGGACTCGTTTCAAGGACTTACTCCAAAAAGTCCCTCATCATGGCATAGATCTTTGGCTCCAAGTCCAAATTTTTTATGGCCATATCAACATCTCCACGAGGCGAGCCATTGACCAATCGGCCGGTGGTAAGCTATGTGATCTTAGTGCGGAACAATCATGGGAACTCATAGAAGATCTTGCTCTCTATGACAACGAAAGTTGAAATGATCCCCGTGACTTGAATAAAATGGTCAAGGCAATATCTTTGCCTTCGAACAATTCTAGCACTCCCGACCGTAGGATCATGGAACTTGAGGACCAAGTCAAGTTTCTCATGAAATCTTACGAAGCTCCTAAGCCTTCAAGCCAAGTGAACAAAATCACTTCTTCATGCGAATTATGTAGTGGTCCCCATGACACTCGTGATTGTGTGGAACTCCCCGGAACAGCTTTTGCGGACTAAGCATCCACACGTACCGACGAAGCGGGAGATAAGTGGTACACTTTCAAGCCCGAGCCAAACACTTACGGTGATTCATACAACCCCTCATGGAAAAATCACCCAAACCTTAGGTGGAAACAAAATCAACCCAATTCTTCCAATCCGCCTAATCGTTACCAACCAAACGGTCCACCCTCTAACCGTACTTTCAACAACAATCCTTCTAACAACTTTGGTAGTACCAACAATCTTGAAGGATTGATGTCTAAGTTCATGGCATCTCAAGAAGCTCGCATATCTAAGTTTGAAGCCGATTTCAAACAAAAGCAAAGCGACATGACCACTAGAATTGACGCATTGTTGAAGGTTCTCAATGACCGAGAAATGGGAGCACTTCCAAGCGACACGATCAAAAATCCAAAACTAAACGTTAATTCCATATCTTCAGTTTCGTCACCCACTTCGTGCCCACAATACTACTCGGTTAAATCCACGAGCACGTGTTTCAAACAAAACCAAGTTCTTCAAAAGGACCAATCAAATAAAACACCCAATATAGAGCCGGTCAAAAGCATAGTTGAAACACCTCTTACGCAAGACCTTGACGATGAATTCAAAGAACTTCACCTTGAACGCCCCGTCATTGATGTCTTAGCGCGTGCTCCTTACTATAGTGCCTCCTAGAAAAATATGAGAAGTGTAAGCTAGGTAAAAATGGGACCACCTTCATTCAAAACAAGTTGCCTAAAAAGCTTGATGATCCGGGTATATTTGTTTTGCCTTGTAAGATAGGAAGATCCGAAGCTTTCGACACACTAGCCGATTTAGGGTCAAGCCTCAACTTGATTCCCTTATCCTTATTCACCGCTCTTAAGCTAGGAAAGTTAGAGGAAATAGAGGTATTGATAGGGCTAGCGGATGGGAGTATTGCCCACCCGGTTGGAATGATTAAGGATGTAGTTGTTCACGTAGGAAAGTTAACTATATTAGCAGATTTTCACATCCTAGACATGGTTAGTGACACTACATGCCCATTATTGGTAGGAAGAGGATTTTTAGCAACCGCTAGTGCCATGATAGATTGCAAGGAATCCAAGATAACGGTAGGTGAAGGCGATACTTGGTCGGTGTATGATGTTAAGAAGCATAGTTATGATTGTGATGATGAACCAACACCGCATTGGGTAGAGATGAATAGGAGACCGTCTAGATATGGACCTTGGATAGAAAGGAACTTTATAGGACCTCAATGCCCATTCTATCTAGAAAAAGACTTCATCGAAAAGACACATTCGGTAGAACAACTCATAGCTAGAGATGAAGAGCTAGACCCCTTTGAGGACCCCTTAGTCTTTAGGAAGATGATTGAGTTCTTAAGCGTAATGCCCATCAACATAGAAAGGAATAAATGGAAAAGAGAGGGAGACAAGTGTAAATGGAGGTGGGACAAGCCACCTAAAGAAGGTGACAGATCATGGCATATGAGAATGACTTTGTATGATCCGGATGGAGAAAAGTTTGAAAGGTCATACCATACTAAGGAAACCGATAGGAAGTTGAAACCTAAGTTTGATCCCAAAGATGTCCTCAATGAGGAACTCACCCGTATCACGTAGTAACCCATGACCTTGAGTCTAGCTACAAGACTCGTAAATAAAGAAAAGCGCTTCTTGGGAGCCAACCCATGCTTTGTGTGATTTTATTTTGTTTGTTTGTTATTTGTTTCCGTATGCATGCTTTATTTTTATTGTTGGTAGATCATGTTTCTAAACTAAATAGTGGAAATACTTTACTTTGTTGTTTTGGCCTAGTCTTAACTCCACCTAAAGGTATTTTTGCAAAAGATAAGTGTAAGGGGAAACCCCAAATATGTTTTCAAGAAACAAACCGATCATGATTCTCCACAATATTAAATGAACATGTATATTCGTATTTGTTAGAGTCAAATGCTTGTATTGAGTCATAATGAAGTTTTGCAGGATTTTCCAGGAAGTAGGACCAAGTTTTTCCAGAAATTTTCCGGAAACTTAACATAAGAATTTCTGCAGGTCACTTCTGACGGCGTCAAGAATTTGCTTTTGACGGCGTCAAGTGTAAAAATCTGGAAATTTTACCGGTTTTGTTTTTCTAACGGAGTCTTATGGTTTTTGTGAATTATTAAGTTTTATAATCTCCAGGAAATCTGCAAACTTCATTCCACAAGCATTATATCTTATCTTGTTTTCTAGGATTTAGTAACTTATATAGGAGGCCGCCGATTTTACGCGATGTTGTCTTGTCTATTTTGTCAGGTTTTACAGGTTATGTATGACAAGAAGATGATTTATATTCTGGAAGGGAAGCTTTGATTGTTCATTTTCTTGGAAGAAGATTTAACCTGGCCACCGTATTATCCATACCGAGCGAATCAGGGGAGTATTTGATTTCATTCTCTTTACTTTTTCACTTTTACATTCTTTACTTGAACATTGGGGACAATGTTCATCTTAAGTGTAAGGAGAGGGTAAAAAGATGATACCTTACATGTACACTTTCACTTGAGTTTGTTTTGTTTAATGGTAGATGTGTAATAAAACTATGAGAAATACTTGTTAGTGCAATTTTAGCGCCAAATTTAAATTTTTTTACAACAGTTAGGAGTGAAACTTTAGCCATAGCAAGCGTCTCATGGATAGGAGATTGTATGACTAGCACATAACCGTATATTCAGAAAAATTTTCCACCCAAATATGTGAGGTTCGCCTTTAGATTTGATAGGAAAAGCATTCATTATTAGTGCTTATGAGTGTACCGGTAGCATTTAGATTCTAGAACTTGCGTTAGTGATGCATCCCGAGACCGCTAGTGAGACTACATTTCTGTGGTAGGATTTACTACATGATAAGAGGCATTAGGATCACCCTTGTGTTAAACCCGTATCATAATTACTTGACCATTTAAGTCATATTACTTGGCTAGTTAAGTCAACTAATTTTTCCCACACCCTTAGCGTTGTACTCATTTTTAGTACACGAAACCCCTAGTACACCCCTCCGAGCCTATCTTTTCGTTTCTAACTTTAAGCATTTTACTTAAAGGAAGAATTTGTTACACCCCACTTAAATGTTCAACCAAATCGCCTTAGCCTTCCGTATATGCGCTCATTTTTAGTGCATTATTGTTATTTGTTAAACCCTAAGTTAACTATCTAATTGATTACATGGTTGCTAAGTCGAGTCATATCCTTGTACATATTGTTTTGGGACGATTGGGACTCATGGGTAAAGTACTTATTTTATGGAGTAATGGGGAAGAACATCATATATTACCCCCATATGTGCGTTAATCTTAAAAGTGCTCCAAGTGTTTTGATTTTCCTAATTCGAGTCATTAGATTAGTTTAATGTAAAGTATGTAAAGATTCAAGTGTAAGGGGAATGCTCAATCCCCTATGATGTATTATTTTGGATGGTAGGGTAAGAGTGTATGCAAAAAAAAAAAAAAAAAAATAGAGAAGAAAAAGAGAAAAAACATACGGACTACCATCCCTTTTTATTCTATGTTTATTTTATGTTTTTGTTATTTTTCATTTATTAGCTTAAGTCGAGTCTAGTCTTGGCTTAGCAACGCCATACTGTACATGTAATTAACCAAGATTGTTAACTCGCCACCAGTAAAACTTCCTTTATCCAACAAAACCGTGTATTTCATATCCCTACACCTAACGTTACAACCCTTTAAAAGACCTCTTTGATAGTTTATCCTAGGTGCTTACGCCATGTGGTGGAGGTTTGATCCTTTCCCAAGCCTATGGTAATCTATTTTGCTATGACAGGTAGTGAGAGATATCTTCCGTTTCCATATTGTAATTTACACTTTATTACACCCGAGAGATGTGAGTATCTAAATACTGTTTGTGAGGTGCTTGTGTATGACCTCCGTGCTTGTCTATTGGTCTTTAGTGGAACGATTATTTGTTGTAATTACTTTTATATTAGTGTTAAATGACCCCTAACTTGTCTTTTGAGTAGAATAAAAGCGAATTTGCTTGAGGACATGCAAATCTCAAGTGTAAGGGTATATGATGAGGCGAAAAATGATCCGTTTTTAGGGGGTCATTTAAGCCCGAATTCGAATTTATTTGATCAAATATTGCCCTAAATCGTTCCTTTTGTGATTTTAGGTACTTTGGGAGAGAAATCTGGAAAAGGAAGCAATTCAGACGTTTTTGGAGCATAAAAGTGAAGAAAACGCCAAAGTCTTAATTTTCCATGCTGGGAACAGTAGGTGACGGCGTCAAGAGTAACTCCCTGACGGCGTCAAGAGCAAAATTCCATGACGATCCAGAAGAGATTTGACGGCGTCACGAAGGTAGGGCGTCAAGAGTAAAAGTCATGACGGCCTGGAAATGATTAAGTCTTGACGGCGTCAAATGTAGATCAAGGCAGTCCGAGAATAGTTTTGGCGGCGAGGTGACGGCGTCACAAGCTTGGTCTTGACGCCGTCAGACCTCTTTTCCTATATATAGTTTTCTAATTTTTCACATTAAAAGAGAGAAGTTTTGGAGAAACCCTAAGTACGAACTTGGTGCGAATTTTATAGGTTTTTCAAGGGTTCCAAGCCCTTGATACCTTACATGTGTAATTGAGATAAGTGTTCTTTCAATTCAATCAATATGTCTATGTGTTGGTTGCCTATATCTTGTTCTTGTCTTAATTCCATGATGCTAGGCTAGATCTATCTTGTCTTTGCTTGGATCTAATGAAACCTAGATGTTAATTATGTGTTGATTACTTGTTTATACTTGTCTTGGATGAATGATTTATATGTTAGGCTTAAGAAAACTGGCAGATCTCCAATTGGTAACATGCTTGAACGTCTTAAGAAACATGAACCGACGCGCACTAGGTCTTTATTGGTTGGATTTAATGCATGAGCCACTGTTTACAATCCCTATAGTTGTGCTGGGCATGGTGTAGGAGGAGATAAGAGCTCATAGAATTGGGGAGTTAAGTGTGCCACCCTATGAATGGTATTAAGGAATACGATCCGTCATCCATGCATTTATAATAAGTAATTAACGTGTAAAAGATGTCTAGGGAGTAGTGAAATCTAAGTAAACACATTTTCTCCACTTATTGCTCACAACTTTAGTATAATTTAGTTTATTTTCATTTCTAGTATTTTATTTTGATTGCATCTTGGTATTGGGTTAGTTGATTAGTAACTAATTTCGCCCAAATCCTTCAAACCCGAGATTTTTAATTGCTTTTCATAAAATATAAAAACACAAAAATAATCATCCCTCACCTTTAGAACTAGTATTTAGGCTTTCTAATCCTAGCGACACTATTCCTAAGCTGAACGATCAATCCCCCGGTACTTGTCACTATACTATACTACAACGATCAGGTACACTGCCTGGTGGGGGTTGTAAGCTTCTCGAGATCCCTCGAGAGGTAAAGCCTGTTGCGATTCCCACGCATCACGGAACAAGGTGAATCCGCCAAACAAGAAGGATCAGGCTTGTCACCATTGTCATGAAAAGGGCCATTGGAAGCGCAATTGTCCACTCTACATTCATGACTTGCGACTCAAGAAGCAGGGGAATGAAGCTGGTAACCCCAGTTCATCAGGTGCGTTCTTTATGATTGAATTAGTCACTCTTACTCCTAAATTGAATTCATGGGTATATGATATGGGATGTGGCATTCATATTTGCAATACCTTGCAGGGGTTTAGAGTTGAGAGAAAGCTGGCCTATGGACAACAATTCTTGCACGTGGGTAACGGAGCGCATGTAGGAGTTGAAGCTATAGGAGTTTTTAATTTAGTGTTGCCTTCGGGCCTAGTACTATCTTTAAATAATTGTCATTATGCACCGTCAATTGTTAGAGGTGTAATTTCATTTTCATGTTTGTTGAACCTTGGTTTTGAGCATACTTTTTATAGCAATGGAATTTCAGTTTCTTTAAATGGTGTTTTTTATTTTAATGCTATTGCTGTGAATGGTGTCTTTGAAATTGATATGAATGATAATGATAATGCTTTTGTTAATAATAATTCAATGTATAGCATCAATAATAAGAGAATCAAGAAAGGTCTGGATTCGTCTTATCTTTGGCATTGTCGACTTGCTCACATTGGCAAGGCTCGCATGAAAAAGCTGCAACATGATGGGCTTTTAGAAAAGATCAATGATGAATCATTTGATAAGTGCGAATCTTGCATTGCTGGGAAGATGACAAAGAAACCCTTTAAAAATAGGATTGAAAGGGCTAATGATCTACTTGGTCTTATTCACACAGATGTGTGTGGACCATTTAGACATGTGTCAAGGAGGGGTGCTAGCTACTTCTTAACATTTACGGATGATTACAGCCGTTATGGTTATGTTTATTTACTTAAACATAAACATGAGGTGTTAGAAACATTCAAAGTGTTTAAAGCAGAAGTAGAGTTGCAACTTGGAAAGAAGATTAAAGCTCTTCGATCCGATAGAGGTGGTGAAGACCTGAGTCAGGAGTTCATAGATTACTTAGCAAAGGAGGGAATTGTCCAACACCTTACTTCTCCATATACTCCACAACAAAATGGTGTATCTGAGAGAAGGAATCGTACATTGCAAGATATGATACGATCCATGTTTAATCTAACAACTCTTCCTTATTCGTTTTGGGATTATGCCTTAAAATCTGCTGTTCGCATTCTTAATATGGTTCCAGAAAAGAAGGTTGATAAGACTCCATATGAGTTATGGACTGGAAAAGCTCCTAACTTGTCTTATCTTAAGGTCTGGGGTTGTGAGGCGTATGTTAAACGTGACTCAGCAGACAAACTGCAACAAAGATTTATGAAGTGCATCTTCGTAGGATACCCTAAGGAAACTATGGGTTACTACTTTGCTTACCCAACTGAAAACAAAGTTTTTGTTGCAAGGTATGGAGACTTCTTGGAAAAGGAGCTCATACCTCAAGAATTCAGTGGGAGGGTATATGGTCTGGAAGACGATCATGAAGATGTAGCACCTTCTGAAAACACTAGCCAACTTCCTGTGGAACCTGAAAGTTTAGGTCCTCCACCTGAAGTTGAAGTGGTTCCCATTCTGTTGGGAATTCTGCTAAGTAAGAATTCTGCTGACGGTTACTGCTGAAGAGCTGGTTCCTGCTGACAGAGTGTTTCTGCTGAAGTCTAGTTTCAGTATTATTAGTTTCTGCGGATATAGTTATTCAGTATTTTATGTAATATAGTTAGGATATGCATGAGTTTAATTAGGAAGTGATAATGCATATCTTTTAGAAGTTTTAGAATATACATTTCTTGTGAAACGGTTTAGGGTTTCTTGTGTATAAAAGGAACACATGATTATGTATTGAGGACACGGTTTTTAGAAAACACTTTCATTATTATTAAAAGATCCATAGAGGATCAATTGTTCTTAGTATTCAGTTGTTAAAACTTGTGTTTGTTTCCGCTTTAAAATACAAGTTACAGAGATTATCTATTAGTGTGTTAGTGATTACATTAACATAACTAACGATCCAAGAGTGCTCAAAGATCTATCAAGGTCTTAGGTTCAACAAGTGGTATCAGAGCCTCGGGAGAGTCTCTGTGATAATAAGAAACACCAATCTTACACCCTCTCAATAAAAAACAATCAAAAACAATGCCTGGATCAGATGATGAAGCTGATACAACTCAGAACCTAAACACCACTTCTCTCCAACAACTCAATCTCTCAAACAGTAATGCCAAATTCCCATACCTTAAGAATGCTGAGGAATATGAATTGTGGTCCATGAAGATGGAAAACTGGATCACAAACATTGACTGGAATATTTGGGAAGTTGTTCGTAAGGGCAACAGCTTAAAGAAACATGTCAAAGATGCTGATGGGATTGTAACTATTGTAGGTCCCAAAACTGCTGAAGAAGTTCTTGCCGTGCAGAAGAAGAAAAAGTCAGAACAATTCCCTTTCAGGCTATACCAGATGACCACATTGGTGACTTCCACTTCATGGAAGATGCCAAGGACATTTGGATGGCCATTAAGGCTAGATTTGGTAGGAATGAGGAGTCAAGAAGGATGAAGAAGTCAATGCTGAAGCAACAGTTTCAAGAGTTTCAGATATCTAAGGAAGAAGGAATCCACAAAGGTTATGACAGGTTCCACAAGATCTTGAGTCAACTTAATCAGTTGAAGGCTAGGCCAGATAATGAGGACTGCAATGCTAAGTTTCTAAGATCTTTGCCACCATCCTGGTTGCAAGTCAGCATTGCTCTCAAAACTAAGGGTGGATTGGACATGATCTCTTTTGATGACCTCTACAACAAGCTTAAATCTCTTGAGCCTGATGTTAGAAGTCCCATTCGTCCATCCACTCACTCAGCCTTTGTTAGCACCACATCCAATTCGGTGCATCATGCCTCAAGCTCTTACACCTCAGGAGCATCTTCTCAAACCCACACTAAACCAACTCCTAAATCAAAATCCAGTAATAAAATGGAAGATATTCTTCACTCTTTTGTTGATGAATATGAACATCAGCAGCTTCTAGCTTATGAGGATTTTGAACGGGTGGATCCATTGGAGATGGAGGAGATGCACTTGAAATGGCAGTTAGCAATGATTTCTATGAACATCAAAAGGTTTGAGAATAAGTCTGGGAGAAAGTTTGGTTTTCAGGGAAGAGATGCAGCAAGATTTGATAGAAGGAAGGTTAAGTGCTACACTTGTGGTCAGATGGGCCACTTCTCAAGAGAATGCAAGGAGAGAAAGTCTGGTGATGAAGTTAGATATGGCTCATATCTATTGGAATCAGGAACTTCTAAAGCTGTACCTTCCAAAGGTTTGGTGACTGCGGATAGCCATATTGATTGGACTGTTCATGAACCTCCTGAAGAGGAAGCTTCTACTTCTGAACAAGTGAATATGTTGGCATACTCCCCCACAAAAGATAAGAAGGAGCAAGTTTCCTTGATGGGCATCTCTCAGGTACATAATTGTGTTTTTGGCTGTAGTGTAAGATATAATGAACTTAAACAAGAATATGATGAATTGAAACCTAAATACAATGAGTGTTATGTAGAAGTTGAGGCCTATAAAAAGGCTTTAAAAACTTTAGAAAGACAGAAGGTTTGGTTTCAAAAGAATCAACTTAAATATGAAGAAAAGATAAGAGTTTTAGAAAGTGATTTAGAATGTGCAAAGATAGATTTAAGGCGTACTGAAAAAGAAAAATCTGATGTAGAAAAGAAAAACAAGAATTACAAGTAAAGTTAGATAAAGAAGTGGCTGGTCGTATGAAGTGGCAAGAAGGGGCCTCTCATTTAAATAAATTGATTGATAGTAGTCAATTTGTTAGGTCTAGAAAAGCATTAGGGTATGATAAATATATAGATCCTGAGGAATTAACTTACCCTGATATATCCAGTGTTTTTGACCCTGAACCTCTCCTAGAATTTCAAAAACCTGTAAAATATGTTAAGGAAGGAGGATTGAATGCTGTACCTGGACCTATTAGAGGAGAACACATGCCTATAGACCTGTCCATACCTATTGACTTTGATCGATCACACCATCTTTATGGCAAAAAGTCAAGTGACTTGCCAGACCCTGTTTCTAAATCTACTGACTTTGTCTCTTGTTCTGACAGTGACAAGTCTTCTGACCAAGGGTCTACTGCTTGTACCAGTTGTGATTCAAGTGAAAAGTCAGACCTTCCCAAGACCACACCCAAGACATCACCCAAGACTCCCTACAAGCCTGTTAGAGTTACTGCTGATTACAAGACAGTTTCTTCTGAAGACTTGTTATTTAATTCTTTGCAAAACAATGTTTCTAGTTCTGTTAAAAACAATTCTGTTAATGTTTGTGGTTTGAATGCTTTTTCATGTTATGGAACATCTTTCACTTTGAATAAATCTTCTAAAAAGAAGAAATGTTTTATGTGTGGAAGTAAATTTCATTTGATTAAGGATTGTACTTTTCATGAGCAAAGAATGGGTGTATGTGTTAGTCAAAGAAAACCTAGGCAAATGTGGAAGAATGTTAATGAAATACCATCTTTTATTCCACATCAGCAGAAACACAATTCTGCTGAAAAATATTCTTCATGGAGAAGAACTAGTACTAGACCTTATGTGCGACCCACTAGTTCTTTCTTTTATAATGGTTATTGGCCTAGACAGTTTGACTCTATGTATGCTGGTGGAGGGTATTGGGATACTGCTGTGAAGCCCTCAGCAGGTTGTTCTTGGACAAAGAAGGGATCTAATT
Organism: Artemisia argyi; assembly: GCA_030686995.1. Lineage (NCBI taxonomy): Eukaryota > Viridiplantae > Streptophyta > Magnoliopsida > Asterales > Asteraceae > Artemisia > Artemisia argyi. The sequence continues at coordinate 143,547,392 of CM060699.1, forward strand.
TGCAATATAGGCCCAAGAACAATGGTGGATCTAAAACATCTACATGGCCTACCTCTTATGATCCACAAGGCAGGCTCAAGTCAGCAATGACTTGAGTCTCCATTGTGTACTAACTCTTGTATAATTTTTGTTGTTGTTGTAGGATCATCCCCTGAAGAGTACTGAAGTAGGTATAGTAGATAGTGGTTGTTCCAGAAACATGTCAGGGAACAAGGATAAAATGCATGATTTTGTGCCTATAGAAGGAGGAGGCAATGTGACTTTTGGTGGAGGAGATGGTAAAATCACTGGGAAGGGAACTATTAAAACACCTCTGTTAGATTTTGAGAATGTTTATTATGTGAAGGAACTTGAGCACTTTAATCTGTTCTCTGTGTCACAAATCTGTGACACCAAGAATAAAGTTTTCTTCTCTGAGGATGAATGTCTTGTGCTCTCAAAGGACTTCAAACTTCCAGAAGATACAACTGTTTTGCTAAGAGTTCCTAGAACCTTCAACTTGTACACATTCAATCTGAATGATGTTAATCCAGAAGGTGATCTAACATGTTTGGTGGCCAAAGCTTCCCTGGATGAATCTACAAGATGGCATAGGAGGATGGCTCATGTGAATTTCAAGACCATTAACAAGCTTTCTAAACTTGGTCTGGTTCAGAAACTTCCTTCAAAAATCTTCACCAATGAACATAATTGTGTTGCATGCAACAAAGGAAAGCAACACAGAGCCTCATATAAAGCCATAACAGCTGTGAGTACCATTTCAGAACCTCTTCAGTTGCTGCATATGGATCTCTTTGGTCCAACTCCTATCAGAATTATTGATCATAAGTACTTCTGCCTGGTTATCACTGATGATTATAGCAGGTTTTGCTGGGTATTCTTTTTGAAAACTAAAGATGAAACAACTCCTATTTTAAAAGAATTTATTACCCTTGTTGAAAACCAGCTAAATAAAAAGGTTAAAGGCATTAGGTGTGATAATGGGAGAGAATTCAAAAATGTTGCATTCTTAGAATTCTCTAAGTCTAAAGGGATAAAAAGGGACTACAGTACTCCCAGGACCCCACAACAAAATGGGGTTGCTGAAAGGAAAAATAGGACCTTAATAGAGGCAGCAAGATCCATGCTTGCAGACTCTAAGTTACCCACTATGTTTTGGACTGAAGCAGTATGTACTGCTTGCTATGTCTTTAATAGGGTATCCATCACTAGACCTCATGTAAAGACACCTTATGAACTTCTCACTGGGAAAGTTCCTGATATTCATTACCTTAAACCTTTTGGATGTAAAGTGACCATTTTGATTCCTGCTGATACACTGGGAAAGTTTGATGGGAAAGCTGATGAGGGATATATTGTGGGTTATTCAGCTCATAGCAAGGCCTATAGGGTTTACAATTTGAATGCCAAAAGGATAGAGGAGACCCTTAACCTAAGATTTCTAGAAGATCAGCCTAATGCTCAAGGACAAGGTCATTCTTGGTATTTTGACCTAGATTATTTGACTGATTACTTGGGGTACACGAGACATGTTTCTAATCCAAATGCAGGTACCAAAGATACAATTTCTAACCCTGCAGGTTCCCTGGATGATGACTCAGAGAGTGACTCTGAGAAAGATGAACAAACCATTGTTGTACCTTCTTTTCCACCTAACCATTTTACAGGTAATCATTCTGCTGCTGAACATGAAGATGAGTCACATTATGCAGAGGATCTTGCTAGACTCCAGAAGCAAGAACATGCAACCACTCAGGAAGCTAAGAGACTCGGTGAAAAGTTTGCGCTAGAGACTGATGCCTTACTTCAACAGTCAGCACAAGCAGTCAGTGGAAACAAGGATGCTGCTGATGGTTCTACTGAAGGCTCTCCTGTTCCCGCTGATGTGATCAAAACTGCTGATAGACCTACTGCACAATCTCCCATTTCTACTGAAGTGTCTACAGACTTTGAGAAGCCATTTACAAGATTTCCAAGTCCTTCTGATCTTGGTAATTATCAACCCAAGCCTGGTATATTTAACTCAGCTTCCTATGATACTGAGTTTGGACCACTGTCAACAACCTTGAAGCCACAATCAATGTCAACCCCACAGCAACAAAGAGGATCCATAATGCTCATCCCCTATCAAAGGTTATTGGAGATCCTCAAGCACCTGTTAGAACTCGAAGTACTGTAAAGAACACTAAATATGGTGAAGTTGCTTTCATTTCCTATATATACAATCAACAGAGGGACAATCATACAGACTTCAAACATTGTCTGTTTGCTTGCTTCCTTTCTCAAATAGAGCCAACCAGTGTTCCTCAAGCACTTGCTGATTCCAGTTGGCTTGAAGCAATGCAAGAAGAGATGCTACAATTTAAGAATTAGTAGGTTTAGATACTGGTCCCTCTCCCTGATGGTAAATATGCAATTGGGACAAAATGGATTTTGAAAATAAAAGAGATGCAAGGGGTATTGTGGTGAAAAACAAAGCAAGGTTAGTGGCTTAGGGGTTCAGGCAAGAGGAAGGCATAGACTATGATGAAGTCTTTGCACCTGTGGCCAGAGTTGAAGCAATCAGGATATTCTTGGCCTATGCATCTTACATGGGCTTTATGGTATATCAGATGGATGTCAAAGGTGCTTTTCTGTATGGTGAGATTGAAGAGGAGGTTTATGTGACTCAACCCAAGGGATTTGAAGACCCTGATCATCCTGATTATGTTTGTAAGGTTGTCAAAGCTCTCTATGGACTTCATCAGGCACCAAGAGCTTGGTATGCTAGGCTTTCTGCATTTCTGCTGAAGCATGGTTACGGAAGAGGTACCATTGACAAGACTCTCTTCCTTAAGAAAGACTCCAGGGATATCATTCTTGTGCAGGTTTATGTGGATGACATCATCTTTGGTTTCACAAAAGCAGAATGGTGTAGAGAGTTTGAGGATTTGATGAAGGGAGAATTTCAGATGAGTGCCATGGGGGAGCTCACTTTCTTTTTGGGTTTACAAGTTCAGCAGAAACCTGATGGTATCTTTATCAGTCAGGATAAGTATGTAAAAGATATGTTGAAGAAGTTTGATATGGAGAATGTCAGGTCTGCCACTACTCCCTATGAAGCTCCCAAACCAAAGAACAATCTTGAACCTGATCTTCCTGTGAATGTCCATTTGTACAGGTCCATGATTGGTTATTTGATGTATTTGACTGCTTCTAGACCTGATATTACATTTGCTGTGAGTGCTTGTTCAAGGCACCAAGTCACTCCACTTACCTCTCACTTGAATGCTGTCAAAAAGATCTTTAAGTACCTGAAAGGCCAACCCAAATTAGGTCTTTGCTACCCAAAAGAATCTCCTTTTAAGCTAGAAGCATATAGTGATAGTGACTATACTGGTGCCAATATGGATAGGAGATCCACAACTGGAGGTTGCCAATTCATTGGAAGAAGACTGATTTCTTGGCAATGCAAGAAACATACCATTGTTGCTACCTCTACTACTGAAGCAGAGTATGTTGCTGCTACCAATTGTTGTGGACAGGTTCTATGGATTTAGAATCAATTGCTGGATTATGGGTATAATTTCATGAATACCACCATTTTTCTTGACAATCAAAGTACCATTTGCATTGTTAAAAATCCAGTTTTTCATAATAGAACCAAACATATTGAAATCAGGCACCACTTTATCAGGGATGCTTATGAAAAACATTTAATTAAAGTGGTTAAAATTCACACAGATGATAATGTGGCAGATCTGTTAACTAAAGCTTTTGATGGACCTAGGTTTCAACACTTAGTGATCCATATTTGTATGCTTAACCCTTGAATGCAAAGTTTGAGGGGAGGCATATGCCTCAGGGGAGGATTGTGATTGTAAACTTTGTATAATTTGTGTATATTATTGTTTGTCTAACACTAACCAACTAATGTATTGTAGGTTTGTTTAGTTTGTTTGCTAGTCTGTGTCTATTTTGCAGGATGCCATTATAAGTTGATGCTGAGATTTGTTTCTTCTGAAGTATAATGGATGCTGAGATTGATTTCTATTGAATAAATAAAGAGATCAAAATTGGAAAATGATTTTTCATTCATTCAAGGACCAAATTACAGCTAACAAACAACTTCAAATGGAATTACAAGATTCAACCCTATACAAGTCTATTCTAATTATTCAAGCTCCTATCATCTATTACAAAAGCTGATTGATGCATAACCAGTATGATGAAGAAGCTGAAGCTGAAAAGGGAAGGATGGATTAATGAAAACGATGATGAAGATGCTCAAGAACCGAGTTTTATATCTTTGGTCCTTGGCAACATCCCATCATCACCTACACCATTTTCCCTTTCCCTTTACCCACTACCTCCACCTTCTTGCCCTTTCCCCTGCGTCCATGGTAAGATGAATCAGATCCTGGAGCAGGAAGACCCAACACCACACCCCGTGATGTTGGAAGAGATGGATTTCTCTTCCTTGGCCTTGGTTGGGATCTCTCTGGTGTGGAAGGAGGAAGAAATGATGGATCATCGTCTTCATCGGAAGTGAAGATGAAGAGAGAGACATTTTGTAACACCCCAACCCGACAAGGGTAGAAGTGCCACAAGGATGGTGACATATCAGAACATACATACATAATATCATACACAGCGGAAGTCTTAAACATAATTCAATACGGAAAAGCCAAGCCAAAACGGCTTAAGTCAAGGTACATAAGTTCAATGATGAAGAAAATAATCCAAAGGGAAATAAAGACATAATCAAAATCCAAAGTCATAACATAGGGTGGTCATCTAAGGTAAAAGCTCCAACAAAAGCTCTAACTCTCATCCCAAAGCAAAAGCCCCAGCTCCTAGCTTAGATACCTGCCGCAGGAAAAGGAAATGCGGCTGAGCTACGAGAGCTCAGTGAACAGATATAACGGAAACAAACAGTAGTAACGGAAATAGTAAAGTAAGGAAATAATACCAGATGTAACAAGAGTCAGGAAAGAATATAAAAGAGTTACGCATATATATCAACTGGTCAAGAATGGTTATAATGTAATGTGAATGAAACTAGAACCCACCACAATCCCAAGTCAAATCAAATCAGGTCAAATGTCAAGTCAAGTATCAGGTCATCAGGTTACAAGGTTTCAGGAGAACAGAAATCCTCTACGAGCCCATACATATCAAATCAAATCATATCATATATCAGGGTGTATGGAGGGGTGACCTCAGCATACCAGGTACAGGGTTGAGGGGATACCTCCAGGGTTGGAGTTGCAAGCTCCCAGGGGTTGTGAAAGACGTGTATCGCACACACCCGTCAGTCACCAGGATATAACAGGAATTAAAACAAATCAGGACAGGTCTAGGATGCATCCATGCGCCCCCGCAGGCCACAGGGTCTTCTCTACATAAAAATCAAATCAGGTCGGGGACGGTGTAACCGAATCACTAGGGCTACACACTAGTCATGCCGGTGGTGCATCACAGACATGGACATGAAACCCTCATGCCTAGTGGATGGCTCGTAGTCTCAAACCGTGGGTCAAGGTCAAGTATCAAGTCTCGGGTATCATGTATCAGTTATCATATCAGGGTTCAAGACAGGAGATAAATGCTGGGGTTCATTATCAGGTGGTCCACATCAAAAAGGTCAAATACTCGAAGGTTCATAATAGTTTATTATAAGAAATCCTTTTTACATGGTTTTAATAAAATGATCGTTAGAACAGTTTCATAATAAAAGTCTCTTAAGAAAATATTCAAAAGTTATATATGAAAAGGTTTTAAAATCCTATGCACCTTTAAGAAATTTCAGGGTCCTAAATATTCAGGTTACCGGGTTATGCATAGGTCATGTCAAGTACTGAGGAAACGTAACAGGGTTCGAGACAAGGTTTCAAGTAAAGGTTCAAGTCAAGGGAATCTTATCAAAGGTTTACAATACACGGAAACAAAAGCAAGGTTCACAGAACAAGGGGACATAGCAATGGCTTGGGAAATCCTAAACAAGTCAAAATCAGAAATCAAAAGAAACGAAGGCTCCTTACAAGAAGAGCAGAATATCTGTACCTTATTCCAATGCAAGCACACAAAATAGAAACGACTGATAGGAAATCAAATCACTTCCTCCTCGAACCTAAGGAGTAGAAGACAGAAATACGAAAGGGGTTTCAGTTATCTTCCCATTATAAGTAACTTCTATTTTAGTAACTTTCTATTTTTAGCAGGTTTCCATAATTAGTAAGTTACCATATTTAGCAAGATTCAAGTGATACAATTCCAGTCAAGTCTTTAATTGGCTTATTATGGAGGTAACATTCATTTTAACAAGTTACACAAGTTCAGGGTTAGTTATGACAAGTTTTCATAGTTCAAGGTTATAAGTGTAAATTTACCAAAGTTAAAGGTCCACATTAAAATTATCATCATTTTACCATTCAAACACTTATACTTTCCAGAATTACACATTTAGTCTTCAAGTTTCGTAATTTACAATTTACACCCTTTTAAATAAATTAATTACAAATTAAACCTTATACTTATATAATTTACAAATAAACCTTCACAAGATTATTACACATCAAGTCCTTTTATTCCTTAAAATTACAGAAAGTAACCCTCAATATTATTATGTTACAAACAGCCCTTAAACTTTCGGTAAATTACATTTTTAGTCCTTGTACTTATTACCTTATAAATCGATTTACATAATTAACCATAATTACATATTAAGTCCACAAATACTCAAAATTACACACTTTACCCTTCATACTATTATTTACTTCGAGACCCATCTATTTTCCAGAAGTTACATGTTTAGTCCCTCACTTTATATTTATTTTCCAAATCGAATAATACTTTATTAAATAAACATTTTAATCCCTTTAAATACAAAAATTACACATAGCACCCTTAAGTTATATTTTTGTCGAATTATATATGATCCAAATGAAGTTCTAAAAATAACCCTTAAGTTTTAAAAGTTACAAAACTCACCCAAAACTTTTTATACAAATCGTATAAACCCTAAAATACATGAAATAGAAACCCTAATCCATCTAATCCATTTTAATCATTACATAATCATTGAAAGCCATTTAATATCATTAAAAGCAACCCTAATCTTCAAAGACCAGATCGTATGGAATTTTTCCCTTTTTCTTTTATGCGGTTTTAATTAAAACCCAATTAACCAAAATAAATTCGAAACACAAGATTTAGGCCATGGTAATTCTTTCCAATAATTTTCCAGGTTATATTACATCATAACAAGTGTATATAAATTTTATTAAGAATTGTTGTGAGTCGTATGGTGTATTACACAATTTTACACATTTTTAGGGTTTTAATTCATGAAAACGTTATAGAGCATGCATGGATCGAACCAACCATTTTATTTGATGATCATAAGGTATAAGGGACCTGAGAAAAATACCAAACCAATTGTTGGACGTGTGGAACAAGCTGTACGAATTGTTGTACACGCGTATAGGGCAAAATGAACCAAAATCTTCACGCCTTCACCAACCATCTAGCAACCTTGTAATTATTTTTCGTGGGTCTTATATCATGTGAGAAACTCAGGAAAAATAAGAAATAAATTTCATGGAGGTCGAATGAGGTATAAACAAAATTACCTTGTTTTTGTGCTCGATAAAAGAAAAATGATGCCACGATCGAACTAGGCTTCAACAATTCGTGAGAGTACTTTTCTAGCACCTCTTGAATGTTGTTTGATCTCAGAAAAATGCTTAGGGATTTTGTGGGAGTCGAATGGAGGCTACACGAATTTTTTTGGTGTGTGTTTATTTTGGATCGGCTTTAGGGTTTGTGAATAAAAGGGATGGTTTGACTTTAAATGGAGTATTGCCGTGTGAATGGGGAGATAGGGACCAGAAATCTCGAAAATTTGGTTGGCAATTGATTTGGTGATAATTATCTTATATATTTTCCTTATATATATCCTTTTAAAATCAAAATAAATCAATTTAAATGTGAATTCTATGTCAATCGGCCCTATGAGGGTAATTTGGTAATTTTACCACTTGCATACATATTAATTAAAGTTGTTAAAATATTTTGGATCATAACTTGTGCATTGTTTGAAGTTTGGGACTTATTTGGAGACTTTATAAGCTTTTAATTAATTTTTAAATAAGCAGGGGTATTTTGGTCATTTCACATGTTCTCATATTTTAGGTGTTACACATTTTGTCTCTCAGCAGGAACGGGGACATTGCTTGGTTCCCCCTTCTCCAAAGCATTCCATCGTCTTTCCATTTCTCTAGCATAATCTGAATCATCTAATTCAGATGGATATGGTGGGAGATCCTCTGTTGATGAAGAGGAAGAAGAGGAGGAGGTTAGATCAATAATTTCGGGATTGGAAGACATAATTTGGTGATGAATTGGGGTTAATTGTGAAATTAGGGTTTTGAGATTATTTAGGGTTAATTGATATCTGAGAAGTGTGATTTGGGGGTTATTAAATAGGAAAAGTCTAGGCTTTATGATGATTAATGCGAGTTGGGTGGCACAGTAAAAAATCAAGATATTAACCGAAGATATTTTTACTCTTGCTTGGTTTCTGCTAATTGACTATCCATCAGCAGATTGACTTTCATTTCTTGATGAGGCGAAAAATGAACCACTTTTAGGGGCTCATTTAAGCCCGGAATTGAATTTATTTGATCAAATATTGCCCTAAATCGTTCCTTTTGTGATTTTAGGTACTTTGGGAGTGAAATCTGGAAAAGGAAGCAATTCGGACGTTTTTGGAGCATAAAAGTGAAGAAAACGCCAAAGACTTAATTTTCCTTGATGGGAACAGTGTATGACGGCGTCAAGAGGAAATTCATGACGGCGTCAAGAGTAAAAGTGGTGACGGCCCAGAAGAAACGTGAAGGCGTCACTACAAGAGCGTCAAGAGTTAAAATCATGACGGCCTTCATAAGGTGTACACATGACTGCGTCAGACCCAGATCTAGGCAGTCCGAGGAACTATTTGGCGGCGAGGTGACGGCGTCAGAAATTTGTTCTTGACGCCGTCACCTTCTAAACTTTGTATATATTTTTCTATTTTTCATTCATTAGAGAGGAACTTGTGTGGAGAAACCCTAGGGCCGAACTTTGTGAACCCTAGCTCGTATTTTACAGTATATTCAAGGGTTTTCACCCCTTGAATCCTTTCATGTGCTATTGAGATAAGTCTTCTCTTAATTTAATCAATATGTATATGTGTTGGTTGTCTATATCTTGTGCTTGTCTTGATTTCAACATGTTAGGCTAGATTTATCTTGTGTTTGCTTAGATCTTGATGCGTAGGGATTGCACCAGGCTTTACCTCTCGAGGGATCTCGAGAAGCTTACAACCCCCACCAGGCAGTGTACCTGATCGTTGTAGTATAGTATAGCGACAAGTACCGGGGGATTGATCGTTCAGCTAGGAATAGTGTCGCTAGGATTAGAAAACCTAAATACTAGTTCTAGAGATGAGGGATGATTATTTTTGTATTTTTATATTTTATGAAAAGCAAGTAAAAATCTCGGGTATTGGGAGAGTGGGCGGAATTAGTTGCTAATCAACTAACCCAAAAGCTACTAATTAAACTAATAAACAAGAAAATAAACTAAGTTTGTGAGCAATAAGTGGAGAAATGTGTTTACTTAGATTTCACTACTCCCTAGATATCTTTTACACGTTAATTACTTGTTATAGTTGCGTGGATGACGGATTGTATTCCTTAATATCATTCATGGGGTGGCGTACTTAACTCCCCAATCCTATGAGTGCCTATTTCACTCCTATGTCGAGCCGGCTAAGAAGCTCCTAACATGGGATCATTAGAATTTACTCATGCATTAAATACAACCAATAAAACCTAGTACACATCGGTTCATATTTCTTAAAACGTTCAAGCATGTTACCATTTGGAGATCTACCAGTTTTCTTAAGCCTAACATTGAATTCATTCATCTAATACAACCATAAACAAGTAATCAACACATAATCAACATCTAGGTTTCATTAGATCTAAGCAAACACAAGATAATCTAGCCTAGCATGGTGGAATCAAGACAAGAACAAGATATAGACAACCAACACATAGACATATTGATTGAATTAAAAGAACACTTATCTCAATTACACATGTAAGGGTTCAAGGGCTGAAAACCCTTGAAAAACTTGTGAAATTCGTAATAGGTTCGGCCTTAGGGTTTTTCCAAAACTTCTCCTTTTTTTATGAATGAAAATTAGAAAACTATATATAGAAAACTGAGGCAGACGGCGTCAAGAACAAAGGGGTGACGCCGTCATCTCGCCGCCAAAAGAACCCTCGGACTGCCTAGATCTACATCTGACGTCATCATGTATTAAATGTTTCCAGGCCGTCACGTATTTAACTCTTGACGCTCTTCCTTGTGACGCCTTCATTTCTGTACTGGGCCGTCATGCAATTTACTCTTGACGCCGTCAGGATGGTACTCTTGACGCCGTCACATACTGTTCCCAGCTTGGAAAATTAAGTCTTTAGCGTTTTCTTCACTTTTATGCTCCAAAAATGTCCGAATTGCTTCCATTTCCAGATTTCACTCCCAACGTACCTAAAATCACAAAAGGAACGATTTAGGGCAATATTTGATCAAATAAATTCAATTCCGAGCTTAAATGACCCCCTAAAAGTGGTTCATTTTTCGCCTCATCAGATCTAATGAAACCTAGATATTAATTATGTGTTGATTACTTGTTTATGGTTGTATTGGATGAATGATTTCAATGTTAGGCTTAAGAAAATTGGCAGATCTCAATTGTGTAACATGCTTGAACGTCTTAGGAAACATGAACCGATGTGTACTAGGTTTTATTGGTTGTATTTAATGCATGAGTAAATTCTAATGATCCCATGTTAGGAGCTTCTTAGCCGGCTCGACATAGGAGTGAAGTAGGCACTCATAGGATTGGGGAAGTAAGTACGCCACCCCATGAATGGTATTAAGGAATACAATCCGTCATCCACGCAACTATAACAAGTAATTAACATGTAAAAGATATCTAGGGAGTAGTGAAATCTAAGTAAACACATTTCTCCCATATATTGCTCACAACTTTAGTTTAATATAGTTTATTTTCATTTTTTAGTATTTTATTTTGATTGCATCTTAGTATTGGGTTAGTTGACTAGCAACTAATTCCGCCCAAATCCTTCAAACCCGAGATTTTTACTTGCTTTCTAAAAAAAATATAAAAATACAAAAAGAATCATCTCTCATCTCTAGACCTAGTCTTTAGGTTTTCTAATCCTAGCGACACTATTCCTAGCTGAACGATCAATCCCCCGGTACTTGTCATTATACTATACTACATCGATCAGGTACACTGCCTGGTGGGGGTTGTAAGCTTCTCAAGATCCCTTGAGAGGTAAAGCCTGGTGCAATTCCCACGCATCAAGTTTTTGGCGCCGCAGCCTGGGGAATAGTTATTGTCTAGGTTAGAATCTCTTTTTATTAGGTCTACTTGCTAGATTCCTTTCTAGTAAGATTTTATTTTTATTTTTAGGTTCTCTTTAGTCTATCTTATTTCTTTGTTTCCTTTGTTTGTAAACTAACTCGATGGATAACAATAACATTGATCGTTTGATTCCTGTTATTCGTGTTTTTCGTCGTAGGATTTTCCAAATGCCCGCCCCAATCCCTTTAGTGGAAAATGAGAACCCACCTAACCTCTCGCCTAACCACGACTTTGACAACAATTCTGAGTAAGAGGAGACTGACCATGATGATGACCATAGGGCTAGTCCTTTTTACTACTCAGACTCCGATGAGGATCTTGATGATGGTGATGTGATTAATGAGGATAGGATGGAAGAAGAAGTGAACCCTCTTAGGTATGTTGACCCTAGAACAAGGATTGAGAGTGATAGTTCATTCAACATGCAATTTCCTTGTAAGATCGGATTTAGGAGCTTTAACGCCTATCTTAACTCATCTCTCCCAATAAACATAATCTCGTGTAATGAATATAATAAAATCATGGTAGATGAGTTAGAATACAAAAGGGAAAATATTATTGCTAGGGCAATACCATTGCATGTGTTTGTAGGAAGCTTGGTTTATCTTGTTGAGTTTATGGTTATGGAGAATCTAGGAGAATTTATTGATAATAAGTTAACCCAAGTTGTGTTTGGAAAACCTTTCAAAAGGTTGACCAACCTTGATGAAAAACTTATGGAAGGGTTAATTAAATTCTCGGATGGGGATGAAGATTTTGTCTACCAAATGCCCCGTGCACACCCTAGGTTCAAGGATTTTTCCATGGAGAAGTGTAGTAGGTATCCGTCCATAGAGATGCTAAGCGAGAATGATAAGAGAAAAGGGCTTAAATATACTCATGAAAAGAATAAATGATACTATCGCGGATGTTTAGAGTTAGGAGATGATTATAAGAAAGATGAGGCGACCATTAGATGGCTCACGCTTGGTTATGTGAGCAAAAGCGATACATGGTAACCCATGACCTTGAGTCTAGCTACAAGACTCGTAAATAAAAAAAAGCGCTTATTGGGAGGCAACCCATGCTTTGTGTGATTTTTATTTTGTTTGTTTGTTATTTGCTTCTGTATGCATGCTTTATTTTTATTGTTGGTAGATCATGTTTCAAAACTAAATAGTGGAAATACTTTACTTTGTTGTTTGGCTAGTCTTAACTTCACCCAAAGGTATTTTTGCAAAAGATAAGTGTAAGGGGAAACCCCAAATATGTTTTTAAGAAACAAACTCGATCATGATTCTCCACAATATTAAGTGAACATGTATATTCGTATTTGTTAGAGTCAAATGCTTGTATTGAGTCATAATGAAGTTTTGCAGGATTTTCCAGGAAGTAGAACCAAGTTTTTCCAGAAATTTTCCGGAAACTTAACATAAGAATTTCTGCAGGTCACTTCTGACGGCGTCACGAGTTTACTCTTGACGGCGTCACGTGTAAAAATCTGGAAATTTTACGGTTTTGTTTTCTAATGGAGTCTTAAAGTTTTTGTTGAATTATTAGTTTTATAATCTCCAGGAAATCTGCAAACATCATTCCACAAGCATTATATCTTATTTTGTTTTCTAGGATTTAGTATATGTAGATTGCCGCCGATTTTATGCGAGGTTGCCTTGTCTGTTTTCTCAGGATTTACAGGTTATGTATGACAAGAAGATGATTTATTTTTCTGGAAGGGAAGCTTTGATTGTTCATTTTCTTGGAGGAAGATTTAACCTGGCCACCTTATTATCCATACCGAGCGAATCAGGGGAGTATTTGATTTCATTCGTTTTACTTATTTCACTTCTACATTCTTTACTTGAACATTGGGGACAATGTTCATCTTAAGTGTATGGGGAGGGTAAAATGATGATACCTTACAATACACTTTCGCTTGAGTTTGTTTGTTTGATAGTAGATGTGTAATAAAACTAAGAGAAATACTTGTTAGTGTAATTTTAGCGCCAAATTTAAAATTTTTTACAACATTTAGGAGTGAAACTTTAGCCATAGCAAGCGTCTCATGGATAGGAGATTGTATGACTAGCACATAACCGTATCATTCAGAAAAATTTTCCACCCAAATATGTGAGGTTCGCCTTTAGATTTGATAGGAAAAGCATTTACTATTAGTGCTTATGAGTGTGCCGGTAGCATTTAGATTCTAGAACTTGCGTTAGTGATGCATCCCGAGACCGCTAGTGAGATTACATTCGTGTAGTAGGATTTACTACATGATAAGAGGCATTAGGATCACCCTTGTGTTAAACCCGTATCATAATTACTTGACCATTTATGTCATATTACTTGGCTAGTTAAGTCAATTAATTTTTCCCACACCTTAGCGTTATACTCATTTTTAGTACACGAAACCCCTAGTACACCCCTCCGAGTCTATCTTTTCGTTTCTAACTTTAAGCATTTTACTTAAAGGAAGAATTTGTTACACCCCACTTAAATGTACACCCAAATCGCCTTAGCCTTCTGTGCATGCGCTCATTTTTAGTGCATTATTGTTATTTGTTAAACCCTAAGTTAATTATCTAATTGATTACATGGTTGCTAAGTCGAGTCGTATCCTTGTACATATTGTTTTGGGACGATTGAGACTCATGGGTAAAGTACTTATTTATGGAGTAATGGGGAAGAACATCATATATTACCCCCGTATGTGCGTTAATCTTAAAAGTACTTCAAGTGTTTTGATTTTCTTAATTCGAGTCATTAGATTAGTTTATTGTAAAGTATGTAAAAATTCAAGTGTAAGGGGAATTTTCATTCCCTATGATGTATTATTTCGGATGGTAGGGTAAGAGTGTATGCAAAAAAAAAAAAAAAAAAAAAAAAAAAAAAAAAAAAAAAAATCGAAAAAACAAGAAAAAGAAAAAAAAATAGAAAAAAGAAAAAGAGAAAAAACATACGGACTACCATCCCTTTTCATTCTATATTCATTTTATGTTCTTGTTATTTTTCATTTATTAGCTTAAGTCGAGTCTAGTCTTGGCTTAGCCACGCCATTTTGTACATGTAATTAACCAATATTGTTAACTCACCACCAGTAAAGACTGCCTATATCCAACAAAACCGTGTATTTCATATCCCTACACCTAACGTTACAACCCTTTAAAAGACCTCTTTGATAGTTTATCCTAGGTGCTTACGCCATGTGGTGGAGGTTTGATCCTTTCCCAAGCCTATGGTAATCTATTTTGCTATGACAGGTAGTGAGAGATATTTTCCATTTCCATATTGTAATATTACTTTATTACACCCGAGAGATGTGAGTATCTAAACACTATTTGTGAGGTGCTAGTGTATGACCTCCGTGCTTGTCTTTGGTCTTTAGTGGAACGATTATTTGTTGTAATTACTTTTATATTAGTGTTAAATGACCCCTAACTTGTATTTTGATTAGAATAAAAGCGCATTTGCTTGAGGACAAGCAAATCTCAAGTGTAAGGGTATATGATGAGGCGAAAAATGAACCACTTTTAGGGGGTCATTTAAGCCCGGAATTGAATTTATTTGATCAAATATTGCCCTAAATTGTTCCTTTTGTGATTTTAGGTACTTTGGGAGTGAAATCTGGAAAAGGAAGCAATTCGGACGTTTTTGGAGCATAAAAGTGAAGAAAACGCCAAAGACTTAATTTTCCTTGCTGGGAACAGTGTATGACGGCGTCAAGAGGAAATTCATGACTGCGTCAAGAGTAAAAGTGGTGACGGCCCAGAAGAAACGTAAAGGCATCACAACAAGAGCGTCAAGAGTTAAAATCATGACGGCCTGCATAAGGTGTACACATGACGGCGTCAGAACCAGATCTAGGCAGTCCGAGGAACTATTTGGCGGCGAGATGACGGCGTCAGACATTTGTTCTTGATGCCGTCACCTTCTAAACTCTATATATAGTTTTCTATTTTTCATTCATTAGAGAGGAACTTGTGTGGAGAAACCCTAGGGCCGAACTTTGTGAACCATAGCTCGTATTTTACAGTATATTCAAGGGTTTTCACCCCTTGAATCCTTTCATGTGCTATTGAGATAAGTCTTCTCTTAATTCAATCAATATGTCTATGTGTTGGTTGTTTATATCTTGTGCTTGTCTTGATTTCAACATGTTAGGCTAGATTTATCTTGTGTTTGCTTAGATCTAATAAAACCTAGATGTTAATTATGTGTTGATTACTTGTTTATGGTTGTATTGGATGAATGATTTCAATGTTAGGCTTAAGAAAACTGGCAGATCTCCATTGTGTAACATGCTTGAACATCTTAGGAAACATGAACCGATGTGTACTAGGTTTTATTGGTTGTATTTAATGCATGAGTAAATTCTAATGATCCCATGTTAGGAGCTTCTTAGCCGGCTCGACATAGGAGTGAAGTAGGCACTCATAGGATTGGGGAAGTAAGTACGCCACCCCATGAATGATATTAACGAATACAATCCGTCATCCACGCAACTATAACAAGTAATTAACATGTAAAAGATATCTAGGGAGTAGTGAAATCTAAGTAAACACATTTCTCCCATATATTGCTCACAACTTTAATTTAATATAGTTTATTTTCATTTTTTAGTATTTTATTTTGATTGCATCTTAGTATTGGGTTAGTTGACTAGCAACTAATTCCGCCCAAATCCTCCAAACCCGAGATTTTTACTTGCTTTCTAAAAAAATATAAAAATACAAAAAGAATCATCTCTCATCTCTAGACCTAGTCTTTAGGTTTTCTAATCCTAGCGACACTATTCCTAGCTGAACGATCAATCCCCCGGTACTTGTCATTATACTATACTACATCGATCAGGTACACTGCCTGGTGGGGGTCGTAAGCTTTTCAAGATCCCTTGAGAGGTAAAGCCTGGTGCAATTCCCACGTACCATTTCTGCTGAAGGGTAATTTTGAAATTGGAAGGATCCGCTTTACACGTCAGACTTGGTCAACAGTTTGTTCTGATAATTTTGACCACGATTGGGGAACTTCCAAATATAACCTACTTTGCATATCTTTGCCTAAACTAAATTATTCTCCCATCACTCCATTTAAACCCATAATTTATTTCATAATTCATAACCGTCTCTCGCAAAATAATTCAAATGGCTCGACTTGAATTCAAGGAAGATCATAACAAGTTTGCTATTTTGAAAAAGGCTAAGGCTCATGAAGAGTTTGATTCAATGGTGGAGTTTCTACAGCATTCAAAGATTCATTATACCTTAACACATTCTCCTAATGTGATATATGAATCTATAGTGAACCAGTTTTGGGCATCTGCTAAGAAAAGATCTGACACAGAGATCGTGGCTGAGATTGATGGTAATGAGTATGTGGTGACTGAAAGTTTGATCAGGACAAAGCTTCAGTTGGATGATGAGAATGGTGTTTATCACTCCAATACTGAAGAGGTACTTGCTGGGTTGAGGGAAGCTGGTTATCAAAGCACTGACACGACTAAGTGGTTGAAGAATCAGTTCTGTCCCAAGTGGAGGTATTTGGTGCATTTGTTGCTCCAATGTATCAGTAATAAGTGTGGTGGCTAGGATAAGTTTTCTGCCCAATTGGGTTGTGGTATTATCTGTCTCTCTAAAGGGTTAACTTATAATTTCTTAGAGTTTATTTTTGCTAATATGCTAGAAAATGTTGAGAAACAAAATCATAAGTTTTTAATGTACCCTAGGTTTTTGCAAATAATTTTAGACATAACCACTGAAGACAGGATTCATGTGCCCATTAAGAGTCTTGGTTCTAAGTTGTTTGCCTCTATGAAAATTAACTATAATGGGGAACATCACCCTCTGTTAGCTGTTATGTTGCCACAAGGCAATGATGATGTAGTTGAGGGTGATGCTACTGGCAATTTGCTCCCTCCAAATGCTGCTGATGATGGTAATCCATCATCTTCTGGTGTTGCTGCTAATGGTAACCCTTCAGTGGTAAATGAGGGAGAGCCATCTACAACTTCTGAACCATTACCTGTTTCTCCTGACCAACCTCTACCTTCCCCTTTACCTATGTCATCTAGTCCTGTTCCTTCACCATCTCAGGTTGCTCCTGTTGAGCTAACTCCTGAGGTTGAAGAGACAATTCAGTCTCTTGGTACACAGGTACCTACTCCTCTTGAGCCTGAGATTACTAGATTACCTATACCTAGTCCTGTGAGAGAGCCAGTTGATGAAGGCTCTCCTAATGTTGTACATATGTCTGTTTCTCCTGCTAGGTTCAATGAAGCTCCTTTTACCACTGAGCAATCTATTGGTGGAGCAGAGGACCCTGTTACTCTCACTTCTGTATATGATTTGCTTTGCAGGTATATGAGAAAGATTGATGATATCCAAAAGGAGCTTGATGATACCAAGTCTACTCTTGGTAGTGAGATTGAGATGCTGAAAAGCAAGGTTCAGGATTTGGAGGCACAACTTACTCAACAGAAGAAAAGAAAGGTAGTAATTGATGCTGATGAAGTGTCTAAGGAGGGTAATTTGGACTCCCTTGAAATCTTGGCTGAAGTGGCTAGACAGACACATGCTTCTTCTCCCAAAGTTGCTGAAGTTTCACAATCTAAACCAACACTTCATTTCAGCAGAAGAAGTAGAAGACAGTACTTGGCAAAGAAAGCTGCTGAATCTAATAAGGTGCCCAGTGGTGATGAGATTCTTATGACAGAAGCTGATGATACTCTTCAGGAGAAACAATCAACTAGTGGCATTGCTCCTGACAAGACTACTGATGGGCTTCATGCATCAGTAGATACATTCTTTGTAGCTGGTAAAGAGTATATGGATTCTCCTGATCATGATCCATCTGTTCTTCAACAATTTTCTCCTGATGACACCACTGCAACCCTGAAGCCTACAGGATCTGCTGATAATATACTTGATTTAGATGTTCAAAATTTAACTGCTGATCCTATGGAAGGTTTAGATATTCCTAATGTTGATTCTGCTGAAGGTGATGAAGTGTGTGCTGATGAACATATTTCAGAAGAAGAAAGAGTTGAGCAAGAAAGACTCTTGAAAGAATTGGAAGATTATAAGAAGAGTACAGATTTGGCAGAAGCAAAGCAAGCCAAATATGATTCAGAATATCAGTCTCCTATAAAAAGATATATTTCTACCTTGCCTATTGAAAGACAGAGAGAATTGGATGCTGCTGTTCAAAATTTTGATGAGTCAGACTGGCAGAATATTGGAGAACAAGTGATTATTACTCCTGGTTTAGCTGCAGACCTTCTTGGAAATAAGGTGGATAAAAAGGATTGGGTTTCTGAAATAGTGAAGATAATGAAATTAAGAAAGAAAGAAGCATATGAGCAAAAAGCAAAAGCAAAGAGAGATAAACCAATGACTCAAGCACAACAAAGGGATTATATGAGAACTTATGTGAAAAGTCAAAGCAGTGCCCTATATAATAATGCTTGGACTAGGAAACAAGTTTGGGCTCTATCAGATGAACAATTGGTTCTTATGTATAATAGAATCAATTCTAGATGTTAAAAGGATGGAATGGGTGCTCCTAAGCTTGTTCCTACCATTCTTGCTGATGTTGTTTCCTCTGTGCATGTGGATAAGCCTGTTGTTGATCAGATATCTTTACCAGCTACTTCTGCTGATGTAACACTTGTTGCTGCTTCATCTAGTGTTGATAAAGGTAAAGATAAAGTTGTAGCAGAAGTTCTTCCTTCTAGAAAGAGAACCAGGAAACAAATGGAGGAGGAGAGGTTGGGTGAAGAGGCTGCAAAAAGGTTAGCTGATGAACAACAAGCTGAAATGGCAAGATTTCATGAGCTCAAAGAAAGAGAAGTAGAGCTTGCAGCTGCTAGGGCTAAACAGATAAGGAAGGCCATGGATGAACAATATGCATCTGCTGCACTTGATTCTTCTCAGGATTCTACTGATGAACAAATGGATATTCCATCAGTGGAAACTAGTACTGCAGAAGATGTATCTACTGAAGTTGTAGCTCCTGAGGAACATTCTTTACCTCATGATGCAATTTATGTTCCTGGAAGAAGGGCTAAGAGAATGGCCAGAGTGAGAACTTTACATTCAGCACAAAGATTAGTAGATGTGAATGCTCCTGATGCTCATTTATCAAAGAAGGATCCCCTGATGATTGGCTAGAAGGAGTTAGAGATGTTTTGGTTCACTGGGAATTATCTAAAAATGGACAGATCAATACCATTTACAGACTTGATAAAACTTCTCTATCATTCACATTCCTACAAGAAATACTACATCTTGTGGATCATCAGGAATTGCTCACTCTAAATGATTTGGTTCACAAATATTATGCAACTCATACTCCTACAGGGTCTGGATTGTATTTATTGGGTGATCTCAGAGTGCTTTTAGATTCTTCTACTCCCACTGGTGCTGGATATGATGTGTGGAAAAACAATCAGAGATGGAAAGTTCAGAGTTGGAAGTTTTACCCTATGCCCTATGTTCATGTGTTGGAAACTACATCTGGACTCAGGCTTCTCATCGTTCTTGGGAAAAGGTATCCTCTGATAGTGTCTCTTATGGAGAAAATGCTTCAACACAAGTTGGAAATTCCTCCTAATCCAGCTGGGAATGCTAGGTTGTTTGATGAATCTTTAATTAAAGTGTTCAAACTCAGAATCAGGACTTCCAGAGCTGCTTCTATTTGATGGTATTTTGTTATATATTTGTTTTGTTCTTAAAAAAAAACAAAAACAAAAAAAACAAAAAACTAACAGATTTGTATAGTATTGAGTATGTTGTATGCAGGTTTGGTGTCGATTATTTTCACACCTTCTCTGGTTATCAACTTACCTGATGTTGACTATTCCATCAAAAAGTTGGCTAGTCCAAAGGGTACAGCTTTGGTAAAGACATGTCAAATCTGTTGATAGCTGTAATAGTTTGCAAAAAACTATTGGGTACTCAACTCACCCATGCTTAACAGCTGAGAGTTGAATGGTTGTCAATTGACCATGGATTTTTCCTTTATGGATTCCCAATAATTGGCTAGCCCACAAGTATATGGCTTGTGGTAAAGGCAGTGGAAAGCCATATTTGGTATTCAATTGACCAAGGTGAGTAAAATCAACCAAATAATTGACTAGCCCTGAGCAAACGGCTACAGGTAAAGACAACTCAAATCCGTTTACAGCTGCTGATTTGCTAAAAATCATATGGTCATCAGCGTACCATAGTTTTCGAACTTAAACATTTGGCTACTCCAGTAGTGATGGCTATTGGTAAAGAGACATCAAATCCATTATTTTCAATGATTCACCTCTCACAGGAGTTAACACACCTGGATGTGATGAGAATAGTATGAAACTAATTTGCTTTGATGTACATTTGGTCATTTGTTGCTGCAAAGAATGGAGTTTTCAAGTATGTGTTGATCATAGAGATCATGCTGATGTTGATTCTTTGCTGATAATGTTCGACTTCAATCCTCTTGGTTTGTCATTTTACAGATCTATCAAGAATCTTGAACTTAACCATGTCAAATTCAAGATTAGGGGAGGATTGTTGGGAATTCTGCTGACGGTTACTGCTGAAGGATACTGCTGAAGAGCTGGTTCCTGCTGACAGAGTGTTTCTGCTGAAGTCTAGTTTCAGTATTATTAGTTTCTGCGGATATAGTTATTCCGTATTTTATATAATATAGTTAGGATATGCATGAGTTTAATTAGGAAGTGATAATGCATATCTTTTAGAAGTTTTAGAATATACGTTTCTTGTGAAACGGTTTAGGGTTCCTTGTGTATAAAAGGAACACACGATTATGTATTGAGGACACGGTTTTTAGGAAACACTTTCATTATTATTAAAAGTTCCATAGAGGATCAATTGTTCTTAGTATTCAGTTGTTAAAACTTGTGTTTGTTTCCGCTTTAAAATACAAGTTACAGAGATTATCTATTAGTGTGTTAGTGATTACATTAGCATAACTAACGATCCACGAGTGCTCAATGATCTATCAAGGTCTTAGGTTCAACACATTCGTAGGTCAACTAGACTGGTGAAAGCTCCAACACGTCTATGTCTTAACATGGAGTGTGATGATAACTTGATAGGGGATCTTGATGAACCTACAAGTTATAAAGCTGCCATGAATAGTCCTGAAAAGGAAAAATGGCAGGTAGCTATGAATGGGGAAATGCAATCCATGGAAGACAATGAAGTCTGGGAAGAAGTAGACCTACCTCCGGGTGCCAAGTTAGTTGGGAGTAAATGGCTCTACAAGAAAAAGACTGATATGGATGGCATTGTACACACCTATAAGGCCCGTTTGGTAGCTAAAGGCTATACTCAAACTTTTGGTGTTGACTATGAGGAGACCTTTTCTCCTGTAGCTGACATTAGGGCTATTAGGATTCTTATAGCCATAGCCGCTTACTATGACTATGAGATTTGGCAAATGGATGTCAAAACCGCCTTCTTAAATGGTCGCCTAGATGAAGACATCTACATGGCGCAGCCTGAGTGGTTTGTGAATCCAGAATTCCCAAATCGTGTATGCAAGCTTAAAAGATCCATTTATGGATTGAAGCAAGCATCACGACAATGGAATAAGAGATTTGATAGTGAGATTAAAAAGTATGGATTCACTCAAAATCTTGATGAGCCATGTGTATATCACAAAGCTAGTGGGAGTAATGTAATTTTCCTTATTTTATATGTTGATGACATATTGATAATGGGAAACGACATTCCAAGTTTGCAAAAGGTTAAGGAATATCTTGGAAGTTGTTTTTCTATGAAAGATTTAGGGGAAGCTGCATTTATTCTGGGAATCAAGATATATAGAGATAGATCTCAGCGATTAATTGGATTAAGCCAAAGTGCTTACATCGATAAAATATTGAAGAGATTCAATATGCAAAATTCCAAGAAGGGATATTTGCCGATGCAAGAACAACATGGCTTGAACGAGAAAGTTTGTGTTTCAACACCTGCAGAGGTGCAACGCATGAAGAGAGTCCCTTATGCTTCGGCTGTGGGATCTATAATGTATGCGGTGAAAAGCACAAGGCCTGATGTGGCGTTTGCTCAGAATTTAACCAGTCGATATCAGCAGAATCCAGGTGAAAAACACTGGACTACTGTTAAGAATATTCTTAAGTACCTTAGGGCTACTAAAGAGATGTTCTTAGTTTATGGGGGTACTTCATCTGCAGAACTTGATGTTACAGGTTACTGCGATGCTTCTTGGAAAGGTGATAAAGATGATACGAAGTCTCAGACGGGATATGTATTTGTCATTAATGGAGGAGCTGTGGATTGGAGGAGCAGAAAGCAGAGTGTACTAGCAATGTCTGCTACAGAAAGTGAGTATATAGCTGCTTCAGAAGCTGCAATGGAAGCTGTTTGGATCAGGAAGTTTGTTTCAGGGGTTGGGGTTATGCCTTCGATTCAACGACCTATGAAAATGTATTGTGACAACTCAGCTGCAATTACATTTGCCAATGAACCTGGAATCATGAAAGGCACCAGACATTTCCTGATTAAGCATCACTATGTTCGAGAACAAGTCGAAATAGGTGAAATCGAAATGCTCAAAGTTCACACAGATAAAAACTTAGCAGATCAATTTACGAAGCCTTTGCCTGGCACCAAGCTTTACAAGCATGCTGAAGGAATAGGACTTAAATTAGCTGAAAGTTTCATGCACATTTGTGATTAGTATTTGGATAAGGGATGTAATGTACAATTATTATTTTAATAAAATAAAATATTGTTTATGTTTATTTATTCATTGTCTTAATAATATATCCTATATTTGCATGTTTAAGATCCATGAATAAATTATTATTCTAAATTGTCTGTTGTCGATTAATGATATGGGAATATCATTAAACTAAGACAATTTTGAGTATTGGTTAAGGATATACTTGAAAGTATATTGATGCGTAGTCATACCAATTTCACATAATATTCAATAAATTGAGTATTGGACTTATCCCAACAATATGATTTAATATTTATTATGAGAAACATATTTAAAGTTATCCTCAGACTTGAGATACCAGATAAGTGTCATGGATGTAGTGCATTTTTGTGGAGCAATCTACCGCTTACCGTAATTGGAAGTTATAAGGGTTGTTTTCTGAAGTGTTGCAAAGTTCATGGGTTAGTCTTGTAGTGAAGAGAGAATTTGTTCCTTCTGATTTGTTCAGAAGTTTAATACTGCTGGGCCCCTCGTAGGGTTGACAAAATGTTTGCGTGGCCACGCCCAAAGTCTATCTGGAATACGTTCAGATGTTTTGGTAATTTTGTTCAATCATAAAGAGACTAGAAACAGAAATTTAATAAAGAACCTCACATCTTTATTAATGTAGTATTAGAAACGAAAGGATAATTATAATGATGAATCATTAAAGGTTTTTCCAGGAAACCTAGCTCGAGTCGTGCTGGGGGCATTGGAGTGTTGCAAGACGCCAACCAATGTCATTTTACTATTAATAATATATACGAGTAGGAGCTGTTAAATATACGTATATATATTAATGTGTAAATGTCTAGTATCAAACCCGAGACCTCGGGATTGCACACATTACAAACGAGAATTAAAGATTAATAAATATTAATTGTTATGTATATTTATTAATAACACAAGTATAAGGACTAATGATTGTTAGTGATTAAACGTATGGACTAACTATCGTTAAATAAGAAGGAAAAGGACTAGATTGTAATTTGGATGACAAGAAGGTTCCGGAACACCCCTAAGGGATGTATGGCCGGTCGATGTGGGCTAGGGGAGACCCAATCCCACTCAAACTTGTCCTCCAAGATTTCTCTAGTATATATACAAACCCAAGGGTCTCTCATTCACATCTTTTGTGCACACACAATACCCTAAGTTTGGTTTTCCTCTCTTGTTTTCTTCCTGTCAATCGTACACTATAACCCTAAGGGTTTAGGGTCGATTTTTTCATAAGCAAAACAATACTTGTGTTTAATCTTGCAATCACTTTAATTCGGTATTAGTTTGTGTGTACAAGAACGAGGTAATTACTCACTATAGTAATTATCAAGAGATCGATAAACAAAAAGGTAAGGGGTTTATCATTGATCTATTTTACACAAGTTCAAGATTTATTGAAGTGCATTGGGTATGTTACTATTTGTGTTTTAGTTAATCTTTATACTTGTTATACTTGATCCTAGCTTCCGCATATTGTGTTATTTAATTGTCAAACTCTAACAGTAGCTGTGAGCAGTAGCAGTGAGCAGTAGCTCACAGCTGTACTGCTCACCGCTCACAGCTTCATAAAGATGCATTGGAAAAATGAGCTTTCATAAAAAATAGCAAAGCTCACAGCTCTCATGCCAAACGAACACTAAAAATCAAAAAGCTCATTTTTCACCGCTTATCATCAAAAAAAGCTCCAAAAAGCTCCGCGCCAAACATAGCCTCTAACATGTGTGTATGGCTGTAAAAGAGCTAGGCCTCAAGCTTGAGACCCGCGTAAGGACATAAGCAATAAATGAGTATATGACTCGATAGCTCAACAAGCTTTTAAGATGCAGAGTCGAGTCTAACTTGAAAATCCTTAAAACTCAAATAGGCCAAACAAATATATTAAAAATAGTAATGCTATTTAGACTACAATCCATGCTTAAATACATGCCTAATGCATACATTACTTGTACAATTATATTATACACGGACTTGTTTTATATTTCGAGCTAATTATTTAGCTCACATTCGGCATTCTTGCTCAAACTAGATTAAAACTCGACTAATTCTCGCTCAAGTAGCTCAATATAGCTCGAGCCCTACATAGGTATATATTTATTGAAGACAATTATTGAAATAGCGGCAAATTTATGAATGGCAACCATATTTTTCCTAAAAAAAACATAAAACCAGAGTGGCTGGTTGGCTGTCATTTCTCAAAGTTCTTTCTTTTCTTTTCTTCTTTTCTCTAGAGTACGTCCAATTGATGATTATTTCCAAAAATATAATATAATAAATCTGGAAGAGGATGATATGATCATTGATATTATCATGATCATCAGGAGGCTATAGATATTTCTTCTTCTCCATTACGTCCTGCCAGATTTCGCATCTCTGGTATCTGTATGCATTTCGTTTTTTCAGATTTTCATTCTGTTAGGTTTTACGTAAATACGTGTTCAAGGGTTTTTTTGCTCTTAATGTGTGATTAAAATGATGGAATTGATTAAAATGCGACGTTGTTCGTGTAAGAAATGAATGTGCTTTCATTTGTAATAATAAAACTGATTATAATGAGTTTGTAACGTTATTTGTGACCATGAGTTTTAGCTCCGTGAATGAGAATGTGTTATGTTTTACGTCTTATTAGAGTTTGTTGTTAGGTGATTGTGTTAAACTGTTAATGAACGACGTAAATGAATTTCTAACGTTACTTTTGACGATGAATTTGGCTCTGTAAATGAGGTTTTATTAGGTTATGTATATTCTTAGGATTTGTTGTTTGTGTGATGTGTTTGATTCAGTTTTGATGCATTTATGAGTTGTTACAATTTTTGGAATGTGATCAATGTGAATTTGTAAGGTTTTAACATGTCAGGGTTTGTTATTTGTAACGCGTTTGATTAAGGTTTGATATATGCTTAATTGTATGTTCATCTCTCATGATGAAATTGAATATGTAACGTCATTCATGACGACAAATTTGCTATGTGAATGGGATTCTGTTTTTACATGCTCTTAGGGTTTGTTTATTAATGATGTCACTGCTAACGTTGTTAGCTACTATGTATAGTGAGATTCTGTAAGGTTTTACATGTTCCTAGTGTTTGTTGCTCGACGACTTTATGTGTTTGTTTGATTGAGTATGGATTACTGTGTATTGTTTATGATATTATCACGATTTGCAATGATGAAATTGATGTAACTGAATGTTTGACGTTATTCCCGGTGAAGAATTTGTCTGTGTGAATCTACAGTACTCGAATTTCAGCATTCTAGTATCATAGAAGGTGATTATGTGCATGTGTTTAGCTAACCAATGAAATGTGAAAAGTGATAATTTATTAATCTATTTTAAAAAGTCCACTGATCATGTTTTCATGTGATGATTCTAATGTTTACGGAATCTATGATTAGTATATATGAAATTATTAATAACTTGTAGATACGTCAAAGGTGTTCTACTTTATGTTCTAAGTTACTTGTTGATTAACCGTGTCTTTTAAAAAAATTTGCAGGCATTTGGAAGGGCGTTAAGATTCGGCACTACTAAAAAACATTTATTATAATTGCAATTATGAGTGAGTCCGGACCTGAACGCCCCGTTCGACCCAGTACGTACTTTTTCAAATTATATAAACTGAAAAAATTTGCTTAGTTGCAGAAGCTGTATAATAGCAGTCGGTTTTGCTAATGGTGGTTTTTGAACAGGTTTGGAAAAAATCGATTTGGAGAACTCTGAGGAGGAAAAGAAGGCTAGGCGTAACTCTCTTAAGCAGAGGGCAATCAATGCGTCCGCCAAGTTTAGGACTTCTTTCGCCAAGAAGAGTAGGAGGAACAGTAAAGTCATGTCTGTTGTTGTTGAGGATGAACATGATGCAGAAGATTTAAAGGCAGTTGAAGCTTCACGTCAAGCTTTGATCCCCGAAGACTTACTACCTGCAAAGCATGATGATTTCCACACGCTATTAAGGTTGCTAATGTTTCTAAAAAAATCCTTTTTTTCAATACCAACAACCTATCAACACAATGCAGATATATTCATTATAGGTCGCCATTTCTACTTTTATAGTTATGAATGAGTCCTTTCGGATTATATGTTATCTCTAACAGCTTAGGTAGAATTTTTTACTTAAAGTAAACAGGTCATAAAACTTCTTTTTTTTTTTTTTTTTTTTCCCTTTTACAAAAATAATAGATTATTTTTACAATAGTTTACTTTGTATAATCATTATTTGATACACTTCTCATTTGAAAATGTTAATTAAAAAGGATTTAAACAAAAAAGTGTTTCGGGACAACCTAATCTGACCCGACCTGTTTCGACATGTACCACAAATTTCATGTTTTCACCCGTTACCTAACCAACCCATTTTGCCACCCTGATATTCATTCATTGTTATTTGGTCCATAATTGGAGTCATTGAGACTTGCATTGAAATCAAAATTGTTTCAGTAACGAAAGGTATCTTATACATATTTTCATGGATGAACTTTGTAACGATACTCATTAGTTAGTATTGCTGTAGTTAACATTGACCTCAACTTATGACATGACCCTACAGGTTTTTAAAGGCCAGAAACTATGAACTTGACAAAGCCAAGTTAATGTGGACTAATATGATCAACTGGAGGAAGGAGTACGGCACAGAAACAATCATGGAGGTATATATAAACATATCTCCAATACTTTTCTGTTGAAAATGCTTCGATGCCACACAGTCATTAACGGGCTTTCTTTTTTGTTTAGGATTTTGATTTCAAGGAAAAGGCTGAAGTCCTTCAATACTATCCTCAAGGACACCATGGGGTTGATAAGGATGGAAGACCTGTATATATTGAGAGACTTGGTATGGTCGATGCTACCAAGCTCATGCAAGTCACAACCCTCGAGCGTTATTTAAAATACCACGTGATGGAGTTTGAAAGAACGTTTATTGATAAGTTCCCAGCCTGCTCAATTTCTGCTAAAAAGCACATTGATCAAAGTACCACAATTTTAGATGTTTCGGGAGTGGTAAGTCATAAGTTAGTAGATCTGTATATAAGATTAAGTAATTACGCCCTTTAACCTAATAAGATAGTTTTTTACTGCAATTTTGGCCATTATTTTTCCATTATTAAAACTTATAAAACTAATAAGTGATTACATGGTTTTTGAAAACCAGGGATTAAAAAGCATGAACAAATCTGCTAGGGAGCTTATCCAGTCTCTCCAGAACATTGACGGTAACAACTACCCTGAGGTATTTCTCTTCTGTAAACTCAGATTTAGTTTACGGATATTTCTTTATATTTTCCACCAAAAGTACTAATAAGTTTTCTTCTTGTTATCTATTAATCTGATATTTGCAGACTCTCTGCCGCATGTACATCATCAATGCAGGATCTGGCTTTAGGCTTTTGTGGAACACAGTTAAATCCTTCCTTGACCCAAAGACTACATCTAAGATTAATGTAAGTCCACACTATCTTTTGTGGAACACACCATAATTTACGCAGGTGACAACGTGTTAGTGAGTTTGACAACTTTTGCTAACTTATATGTACTTAAGCCTTTTATTTCTTTCTAAAAAATGGTTCTGTGCATATAGGTATTAGGCAACAAATTCCAAAGCAAGCTCCTGGAAATCATTGATGCCAGGTACTTATACTAAATATGTCAAAGACGCTGCATGGTCTTCAAATCCTTTCTCTTCAGTTATATTTATGTGTATCCTTGATATGTGAATAGTGAACTACCAGAGTTCTTGGGTGGTACCTGCACCTGTTCGGATAAAGATGGTTGCATGCGATCTGATAAAGGCCCATGGCAAGATCCAGATATCATGAAGGTTATACTTTATTACTACCGCATCTTCGCCTTCTGAATCTTATATTTATCTTTGGTCAGGCTACACAATTAGAGGTTGAAAATCTAAACATCTACTACGAATTGGCTGATGTTGGTTGTGTGTTACCTCAAACGGGTGAAATTAAAAAATATAGGTAAAAGGGGAATGGGTCAAAGAGTCAAACAGATTAATAGTCGTTCAAAATCTCTCTTATAATGCATATAACCTTCTAACTCGTCTTATAAAGTTTATATTATTATTTTTGATAATTTTGTAATCACTTGACGCTTTCATTGTTTAAATATATAGTAATGTACTTATCTCGATATATGGAACCTTTTTGCTAAGTTTAAAATGGAACCATTTTGCTAAGTTTAGTGATTTAAATGATACACATCAAAGTATAATGAACAATGTGAAACATGATAAGTATGTTGCTACGTTATGAGAGTGCCCTTACTAACTATGATCAATTTCAACCTGTTACAAGACCTTCCCATCTTGCAACCTCCATAATTATCTAATTCTAGTTTGTTGTTTCAGATGGTCCGCAATGGTGAACACAAATGTTCGTCAAGATCTGACATTCAAGATGAGAAAACCATTTCTGAGGATCAGTCTCCGAACAAGGTATTCTCTCTCACTCTCTCAGCATCATGCTGGTATTTTTAAAAGCATATTATTGCTCCGTTTCATTTTCTTTTAGGATTCCCACCATTTGTTTAGTTTTAGTTCTCTCCTTGGAGGGTGTTTGGGATTGTTTACTTTAAAGTCCTGCCTAAACTCTTAAAGTGAGCATGTTTAAGGGGCTTGCTTTAGAGTAAAATAAGCAAATAAGCAGTTTCATCCAAACCCACAAATTTCTTATCTGCGCCTATATAAGTAATCCGAAACGCTATATATAGATTTCCCGCATAGAAAATAATAGTTAAGCAAATACAGTAGATGCCTGCTCTTCCTTCTTGCGGTAGTATGTTAACATTAGTTGTTCTTTCAAGGTGGATGCTGAACCTTCGGGAATGCAGAAGGAGCAAACTCAACAACTACCCGCTGTTCATGAAGAAGTAAGTTGCCTCCTCATTCGTATTCTAAACAGCATTAAAATATTTCACTTAAGTTTAAAGTGTATGAGATACGACAACGCTATGCTCTCAAATTCCATCATCCACACATTATTGCATTCTTATTTGATCTTGTCTTTTAACAGGATACACAGGCTCCAGTAAACAAAAGCACCCCAAGAATAAACGAACCCAAAAGCCATACACCTGTGGCTGAAAGACCTGTTGATACAAATTATTCTAAAGCAGTGCAGAAGGTTCCGGGTCCACAAGGTACAGAATTACATTTTATAACACTTCTCTGTGTGTTTTTTTTTTTTTGGGAAATTGGCAAAAAAAGGCATCATACTTGCCACTTTTTGTCATTGTATGTAGCGTCTTTTTTTTATGATTGTAGCACTAACCTTTTTATATCGTGCCATTGTGTGTACTTTGTGACCATTTTACCCTTACTTTTTTCAAATTTTGAAGGGTAAAATGGTCATTTCACATGGCTAAAAAGTCGCAACGTACACACAATGACACGATTTAGAAAGGTTAGTGCTACAATCAAAAAAAAAAGGACGCTACATAAAATGACAAAAAGTGGCAAGTATGATGCCTTTTTTTGCCAATTTCCCTTTTTTTTTTTGGGTTATCATGGTTTCCTACCTTTTGGCCGACTAATCCACGGGGCTTGAACCCACCACCACACATATTCAAACCAGGTAAAGCCCTCCCTTTTTGTGAGGTTGGCGTGGCCACTTGTGTGTGATTATAGTAGGTAGAGATGGCATATTTCGACCCATTTACTCACGGATGGGTCGGTCAAGGCTTTGTGTCGATGTCAATTTGGTCAAATGGGTCACCCATAGTTTATTTGCAACGTACACAATCTCCTAGATCATTCTATTCGAATAAAGTGTTTGCAAGTCAACTAACTCAGCGCGTACTAAAAATGACACATTTAAACCTGAAGTCATTTTGGCAGTTACCCAACCAGCCCATCTTACCACCTCTAATTGACACACTGACTCATAATTGATATACTGGCAGACAATATTTAATGGTAATAACTAAACGCACGTGAAAGACTTAATAGTTTTCTTTTCTTGATACAGATTATTACAATGTAAATGCTGCTTACAAGGAAGGTAGTGACGGGTTTGGAAACCACATATTTACGGGTATGATGACTTTTATGATGGGAGTTATGACAATGGTCCGTATGACAAAAAACATGCCCAAAAAGCTTTCAGAAACCAGACATTACCCTAGTCCTGTTTATGAAGAGCCAATCAGGCAAAGGCCCAACCATCCTTACCAACTACAATCGCCTGGCATTTCTACAGCGGAATATCTCTCCATGATGAAGCGTTTGGGCGATTTGGAAGAAAAAGTTATTATCCTTACGAATAGACCGATTGAGATGCCACCTGAAAAAGAGGAGATGCTTAATAATGCTTTGAAACGTATCGAGTCTTTGGAGATTGAGCTTTCTCATGCCAAGAGGGTAACTTCATTAACTTTATTTTTTTTTTCAGATTACTTGATGAAGAAAGTCATACCACTGTGTTTAACAAAAAATGTTATGTGATGCAGTCTCTTGAGGACTCACGTGTTCAACAACAAGAGTTTGCAGCTTACCTTGAAAAGAAGAAGAAAAAAAAGAAGAATCGCTTTGGTTTCTGAACATACAAGCGACAAAGATGACATGGTTATTACGGTAATGTAGAAGGAAAGGTGAGAATCGTGTAAATGGTGGCAATGCTGATTTTTTTGCGCCCCCCTAAATGATGTCCAAGCGCACACATTTTGCTTTGTGAATAAACACTCGATTCAAAACTTGTGTACCAATTTACAGTTTTGCATTCTTTTATAAATAGTGTATGCATTTTCACCTTCATCTAGGATTGTTTACACTTTAAAAGTTCAACTAACAAATCGACATTCATGTTAGAGTGAGTAAAACTTATAACAGTTTCTCTTTCATTTGTATACCCACAATTTGTTGCCAAACATTCACTTACAGTGATTCAAAATGTCAATTTTATGAAAGATTCTGCAGTAGGAGTTTCTTAGGTCGCAATCTAATGGGTCATCATACACAAAGCACGATTCCACCCTACAGGAAGTACCAAAAATGTGTAATCGGCTAAAAGTATTGGATTCAAACCTAAAAGTAAATAATCCCATCATTCTAGCTCGTTAGCCTAACAACAAAAAGACACCGGCAAGATCCCAAAATAAGAGTGCCAGGAAAAAAATTAGAACATGCAGTGTTATTTTCTTGAAAGCAAAAAGGCCAGATAAGGCTACGGGATAAGAATTTTACATAAACCAAGGTTTTAACAACTAAGATATGTGACTTCTAATACATGATATAAAATGCAACAAAGATTTGTCGAATTGTGAGAGACCATGTCGCATAAATGTGTCTATATTAAAAACCAAGCACAAACACAATTCACAATAGTATGAAACAAACCACTTTCCAAACAAACAAAACCACTTAAATTTTCGTCTCCTTCTCAAAGTTAACTCAGTATTAACAAAATAAACCTCACACTCAACTGTTAACAGATTAATGACGCAAGTCACACGCATATACCAACAAACACTGCTAGAAGCTAACACATCCCATGCCCTTCACCAGCAAGATTTCTTTTTCTGCAAATACATAAAACCAACACATTGTATCAACCATTAATTCCCAAAACCAAAACATATAAAGCAGTAAATATCCTAGCGGAAGCAACTTACCCTGAACTTTTTATCCTCTTGTCTGTCGATGTAAGCAAGCAATTCCTCTTGCCTCATCAGAGCTTCATGAAGTGCCTGCACAAACAGAAGCAAATCAAGCCTAATAAGTAACGTTATCGGTTACTTCACGACACACTCCTATGAGAAAGTATATCATGACAATATGTATTAAAGAACGTTCTGCAAAACCGCATTGACTTGTAGGAAATCACATCTGCGAGCAACATCTATCCAGATATAGGTGCCTTCCGGAGAATCAGAAAGGGTAATTTCCATGTGTATTAATTTACCTTTTTAGTAGCAATGAGTTCAGCTTCCAAGGCATCAACACGGCAAACAGCAGCATTTAGCAATTCTTCTTTCTCACAAGGCATCTCAGATGGCTTATCTTTGAGTGTGTCCACCTTTTCTTCGAGTTCGCCTAGTCTCTTCAGAACAGATGAAACAAGTTCTGTGTCAGCAAATGAAGGTGTTGCAGATGGAGGGGGAAGTTCTTCAGTGGCCGTGTGTTGAACATCCTCAGATGAGACATAGTGAAGCTTTTTAGTCACACAGGTCAATGTTGAATGAAAGAGTGTGTATAGGGTCATGAAGAAAGCCATAAAAAATGCCATAACTCGAGCATCAAGCCTTTTTGGTAGCTCCTGAGCAGCTGACTCAAGAGGTATGCCTGAATCAATAACTCGAATCAATTTATTATCTTGTAGCAATAAGATTGTAAGCATGCCAATATAATGTTAAATGGGTAAAATGAAAAACATCCCAGAAATAAAAACGGATCAAAAGTCCAAGGTGCTTTTTCAATGCAATTGTATATACTTGCGTTCATATCTAACAAAATAGTTATAAATAACAGATTAAACCAACGTGTCTTGGGTCAAACCATACGAAAATGACCCCTTTTGACCCATTATCCAACCCCTCGACCCACCCATTTTACCACCTCTAATCAGTCTCTTAGGCACACTTGGACATCTACAGACAAATAGGATTACACTATTTTGAATTAAAAAATAACATCACTAACCTTTTGGAACAGATGGCTTTGGCATTGATGCTTGCTTCTTTAATACAGCATCGACAGCCTTATCGACCATGGGAACATACTCATCATATCCAGAGAACTGACCAACAAAACTTGTAGATCCAATCACCTTAGCCTATATACGAACACAAAAATAATGTGAGTAGTCGCCAAATTATAATAAAAACAAAAGTTTGACTTGGGACATAGTTGGAAAAGTGGTCTGACAAATTTCCAAGTGTCTTGGATATGAAAAAACTGGGGAATCTCGTGGCAAAATAAGCACCGTCACTTTTCATCATCAGGACAATGGGCTGAAACTGCAAACTTAACCTCAAAAATGCCAAAGGTAGAAATGTGGCAATTTTTAGGGAAAGTGCTGTCCAACTGAGTTCCAATTTCCATGGGACGATCACCTTTAGATGTATGTCAGTTTTCACAAGTAGAGAATATTAACAGCACAAGAAAAAAACTGAACACTCACTTCTTCACGAACAGGGGTCAATCTAAGATGAGAATAATTCAGTATTGCTTTAGGGGATGCAATATCTTCAGCTTCTGATCCTGACTCAGCAGTGGATGTATCACTGCTTCTTAGCTGCTCAAAAGAATAACAAAATAAAATGTTAACAGTTATTGGGAAAAATAACCACAAGCAAATAGCAACAGTTCAAAGCATCTAACCAAGGGTAACTGAGGCTTAGCATAAGCAACAATTTTTCCCTCGCTGTTTAAAACCTTAACCACCTGTCTGGCACGCCGTGCTTCACTATTAAGAGCCAACTGAATACCAAAGTCACAAGTAAAGATAAATTTAGTAATGAAAGTATAATACAAGAAAGCAAATATAATATAGAAGTGCTTAAAGCATTTAAGAACCTTCAAGATTTCAGGGTTCTTCCATGGCCCTTTATCGGACAGAAGACAGCCCCCTTGATCAGCACAGGTACAGGTGCCCCCCAGAAATTCTGGTAATTCACTGCACAATTGTCCAAGAATTTTAACATAGTTGCCTTATAAATAAAAGTTGATATCAGAAAAAAGCTTGTAATGTATTTTCCGTATCCAATACGTTTGCTGAAATAAATTTATAAAGCAATTGGTCCTTTTATATGGTACTTAGCAATATGTATCAAGTGCTACCTGGCATCAATAATCTCAAGTAACTTATTCTGGTATTTGCATCCAAGAACCTGAGGACAGATAAAAAAAGAGAGGTAATTAATAAGAAGCTTATAAAGCAAGCATGTGATTCTTTTAAGAGGGTGCCGTATTAACTTACATGAATCTTTGAAGTTGTTTTGGGATCCAGAAATGACTTTACAGTATTCCAAAGCAATCTAAAACCAGGACCGGCATTAATAATAAACATTTGATTGAGCGTCTGTAGAAATTTGTAGTACCAACTAGTTAGTCATAAATATATAACATGATCAAAGAGCGATGCTAATGATTAGCTATGACATTGATCTTACTTCAGGGTAATTGTCGCCATCAATTTTCTGTAGCCGCATTATGAGCTCCCGAGCACTCTTAGAGAAGTTCTTCAATCCCTAAAATATTACAAAATTGTCTATTTAGTTAATAACACATCATCATATAACTCCAGATACAGGTTTTCACTAGAGGAATTGTTACATACCACGCCTTGAACATCCAAAATTGTTGTGCTCGAGTCTATGTGCCTTTTTGCAGCAATTGAGCAAGCAGGAAACTTATAAGCAAAGCTTTTTTCAAACTCACGCACATGATACTTTATGTAACGATCCATGGTTGTAACTTGCATGAGTTTGTTGGAATCAACTTTCCCCAATCTTTCAATGTAGACAGGTCTTCCCTCTTTGTCAACTCCATGATTGCCATGCGGATAATACTTTAAAACATCGTCCAACTCTTTAAATTCAAATTCCTAATAATATTTCAGTAGAAGGTAACATCAATATGTGGGACGGCAGTGACAACACCAAATATACATGTAACTAGTCATGAGCATGCTAAGGACAAACAAACTGGACTTATCAATGATGTTCCAGAAATTAATCACCTCAATGATTGTGTCAGTACCGAATTCCTTTCTCCAGTGGATCATATCAGCCCACATATGTTTTGCTTTCTCGATATCAAACTTCCTTGCTTTCAAAAACCTAAAAACATATAGAAAATTAATCTTAAACTCAAAAAATTGTAAAACAAGTTTGACAGATGCATCTAGCATCTGGGTAGTATCCTTTAGCAGACTGGCAATCAGTATATCAAAACTGATATCATCCTAGACAACAATGAATCAGATAATGGTTCACCTTAGATGAGAAAATTTTGAATGAAGAGCTTACAAGAGGTTGACAATAAATAACTAAATATAATATTCAAGAACTGTATCCTTTTATTATGATAGAAAGGAAAAGGAACCATCTATAATTACCCCATGCAGAAGGTACTGATCATCTAATTGGCACATAACCTGCTATCACTACCATGCTAAGATACACTATGGTAAAACTAATATAAAGAGTTTTTATATGGTAATACAGGTGTAACCAACTGAAATCTAGCATCTGCTTGCACTATGGTGAACGGTCAGGCGGTCAGGCTACAACAATCAAATCTAAAAATGTGCAGCAAGGGGGCAATGAAGTCGTCTTCTACCATGCAACTAAATTATACAAATTATGAAGAATATTTGCTTCCAATTCTATAAATACTCATTTATTGAACATCATAGCTAAAAACACGAAAGGGAGAAGCAAGAGTACCTCAACATCATGTGATAATCGTCATGCTTTTCTGGTAGCAATTCTTCCAAAACTAGTGCTTGACGAAATGCATCAACAGCCCGAAGCTCCTCCGCGTCTCGAATATCCTCAATGGAAACGGAGCTGACTCGACAATCGCTCTTTCTCCTACTGCTCTTTTTCTTGAGAGAATGTTTGAACTTGCTAGATGCATTAAGTGCTTTCTTTTTCAATGAACCGATCCTTGTCCTCCTCTCATCCTCCGAATTTTCAAAATCAGACCTTCGTTCTCTTCTGTCTGATTTTTCATCATTGCCCGATGACCCCTCAAAGCCTACGAAGTAGCTAAACTATAAAAATGTATTTTTTCTGACACTTTCTAACATATTCAGCAATGATTTCTTATGAATTCAGATTAAAAAGTCATATGCATAACTGTAAACAATACACAGAATCAGTCCTATACATAACTTATTTCTTTATGGCAGACAGGTTGACAGGCATAAGTTACAGTGCAGAGTATAATTCAGTATACTTATATTAGGAGCAAAGAATTTTCCTAACTTTAAATAAACAGTAAAGCATCGTCTTTTCTGATTTAGATATAATTTCAAATGGGGTATCCACTTGGAACAAACTTTTATTAAGGAATAAGGAGTATTTAACAAGCTATAATTTGCCATTAAGTGTTCTACTCGAAGCATTAATCAACATTTCCACTTTGAGATTGCAACTTTCTTAACGACTAACCATTCCAGCTAACTTCAAAACTTGACGCTTCGCATCAGTTTTTCACTACGAAATTTCACTTTGAAATGACATGTCTAGGTATAGTAACTAGCATCATTTTTGTCGTCTTATTTGATGAAAATTCCTAGTCCATATATCAACATGACCACAATAATACAACATACAATGATAAAGTATCATCGCAATAATAAGAACAAATACAGCAGCAATAATTGAACATCAAAAATTCATAACCCTCCAAAAGTATAAATTGACCAAAATTTTCATTTTCTGTAAGTCAATACATCACAAAAAGGCCTCTTCAACGGCCAACCTTAACCCATTTTAGACCCTATGCGACCCTTCCCCAAGTACCCCACCTCGGTCAATGTTCATTGGTTTCGTGTGAACTTAGGACCTATTTCGCAAAATCCCTCCCATTCCCGGCCCCACAACAACCTTTGCCCTAGTGCCCAAATCCCGACCCAATAAAATCACTACTCATGTCAACGCATTCGCAAAAACTAATTCTAGAAATCAAGTCACATCAACAAAACCCCAAACGGGTCGCCTAGTGGCAAAAAGGCTTGTGACTATCACACTAAAATGTAAAAGGTCAACCCAGAAGTGGCCACACCAACCTTCTGAAAAGGGAGGGCTTTACCTAGTTTTAGTCTATGTGGCGGTGGGTTCAAACCCATGAATTAGCCCCAAAAAAAATCCCAAATTTTTCGCCCGAAAACAAACCTAAACACAATTTTAAAAAAATCAAGAAAGTAACAAAGAATCACTCACAAGGCCTCGCAAATCGATCCAACGGTCCAGACATCGAACACCTGCATTTTCATCAAAACCCACAAAATCAAACCTAATTCCAACCAACATTCTATAAAAAAGATCACACCTTTAATACATAAAGCTAGTCACTTTACCTTAAAAATCAAATCTTGATAACTCAAACCACAATAAACCGAATCAACGAGCAATGATTCTGAATCTTTAAAGGATTAGAACCAAATTTACATCATCTTTTTTTATAAAAAACTTTGTTTATAAAAAATTATAATAAATGCAGGTGGGAAGAAAGAGAATGAAGGGGGGGTTTTGGTTGAAGGTAAAGAAGTGTTTTAGTGTGTGTGGGAATGCCACGTGGCGATGATCGGTTAAGTGTGTGTGTGTTTTTCGTCGGTGGGATTAGTTAAAGTTAAAGGTGTTTTGACTTTTGACTGTTTTGGGTTTTGTATTTTTACGGTTTTGTGTGTCAGGAAGTGAATAATAGTAATAATGAAAGAATGATTCTGTTACTACTAGGAGTACACTAGGTGTTGTGTTGTGAGATGTGATGGGTAGTCAACTGTGGAGTACGGTTTAAGCACATGGTGGTTAAAACTTTTAAGGTGCCGTTTGTTTTCGGTATATGGAATAAAAGAAATGAATTAGTTTTGAAAACAATTGTTTGTTTCAAGGTTTGGGCTACGGAACAGTGGATAATACCTTTAGATAAGGCTTTCAACGAAACCCCCCAAGTCCTTGTGGTTTTCTGACAAAGATGCTGTAATTGTTGACTTTTGTACCCAATCTATACTATTTATAAAGAGTAAATGGTTAAAAAGTCAAGAAGTGAAAAGTGAAAAACTTAAATTAATGTTTTGTCTAAATTACCCTTAATTAATGCATTTAACACTCCTTAATACATCTCATTTAAAACTTAATCAAAACTTAAATGAAAACATGAAAACTTACATTACACATTCAATTTTTTTGTCAACTTAAAAACATGGAAAGTTAAATAAATAATAAATAAATGAAAACATAAAAATAAAAAATGTAAAATTGTTTTGTCAACTTAAGAATGAATCCACACGTATATAAAAATAAACTTTTAAATACTAGATGAGTGGCCGTACATAGAAACGGAATTTTATAGCGGCAGATAGTTATAGTGATATTTTGGTTACACAAACCACTTAACCAAAATATCATTATAATTAAATGCCGCTATAAAATTCCGTTGCTATGCACGGGTACTCGTCTAGTTTAAACAAATGTGTGTACTTCTCTTTCATTTTATTTTTTATTTCAAATAGGTTGTTTACTTTTTATACAATCTTTTGTTTATAAATTAAATTTATTTATATATAATAATATATTTTCTTTATCCAAATCCAAATTCAAATCCAAATCTAAAGCCGAATCCAAATCCAAATCCGAAACCTATTTACAACCAAACGGGCCCTAAATTATAAAAATTCTCTAAATAACAAATTAATAATAATAATAATAAATAATAAAATGATAGGAGAATGTAATGTATATCCTTGTAAAATGCAAAATTTCGGCAGCTAGGTATTATCTAGCGATTAATCAGTTAAGCGGGATTAATATGAGATTAATTGGATTGAATTTTTTATGTATAAAATTATAAAATTGTGCAACTATATGTCTGATTTGGCCGATCTAGCCGATTTTTTCCGATTTGGCTGATTTATGCGTGATTTGGCTGATTTTTATCCGTAACCGAGTTGGCCAATTTATCCAATTTTTGTCCGATTTATGCTCGATTTGACCGATTTTTATCCGATTAATTGATATGTTAATCATTTTTTTACCAAACTGTTTTTTTTTTTAATGGCTGATTTATTAAAGGAAAGCTAGCAAGATGCTAGAATTACATCACAATAAGGTGTGTGTTTTTAAGCCAACCGTTCCAACCAAACGAAACTTTACTTCTAGAACGACACCAATAAAAAGAATTACATATAACATCATCAAAGAGCAACGCCTTCTTAGGCAACTTGGTCTCAAAGTAGTCTTGTTACGGAAAGACCAAAGGCACCACCACGAAACGAAGAACACACCTTCAAGCAACTTCTTGTTCTTAGGGGGTAAACGAACGTTGCCAAACCAATTCATCCAGTCTTCAAATGACTCCAGCATCGAATAAGGAAGACTCCACCAGCGAGTAATCATATTGACTATTTTTTGCGCCATCGGACACCAAAAAAAAAAAAAAAAAAAAAAAAAAAAAAAAAAAGATGACTAGACGTCTCCACACCTTTATCACAGTTGACACATAAAATAGAATCAATAGGAATACCACGACATGAGATATTGAACCTGGTTGGTAATGAGTTTGTCATGATCTTCCAGGTATGAATGTTAACTTTGATCGACACAGAATTGTTCCATCTAGACTTTAACTCTGCGCCCGATAACGTTTGCTCGTCAATCAAATTCCTAATCGAGGATACCGTGAACACCCCCGAAGCTTCCAAATCCCATAACCAACCATCTGTTGTCGAATTGAGAGTAACGTCCTTAGCCAAGTCTACCAAGTTATCGTACTGTTCCTTCTCGATACCTCCTCTAGGATTCCTTCGAAACGAGAAAGAAAGATTAGGCTGTGAGAGTTTCAATCCAACAGTGACATGTTTACACACCTCAAGAGCGTATAATCATTGAAATCTATCTTTGAGCGCACCCCCTACACACCACTTATCCTCCCAGAATTTTGTGTTCTCCTCATTTCCCAACTTAATGCGCAAATATTTCATGATGTCTATACCTTTTGTCAAGAGAGTGTGAACCTCCTATATGATCACTGTCCAGCATGATCTATAGCCGCCTCTCGAGGACTCCCTAATCCTACCATTATCCCTATGTAAGGCCTGAATAACTCTAGCCCATAACATCTTCTTTTGAGTGAAGAAAAGCTATACCCATTTAAACAAAAGACCTCTGTTCATCGCAAATAAGCTCGAGATACCCAGCCCCCCTCTTTCCTTGGAAGCAATCGCTTTTTTCCAATTCACCCAGGAAGCTTTCTTGCTATTTAAATCATGGCCATTAAAAAAATACCACGGATTAATAAGACCATTAGTAAAAATTAGGGCGGTTAATCCGGCCTAATAATTAATCGCTGATTAATCGGCCGCCTAGACCTATTTTTGCAACACTGGTAAAATCTTTAAATTACATCAATATCCTTACTAATTTTCTAATTATGTCAATATCCTTTTAAAAGTTAAAAACTCTCAAATATGTTCAAATATATAATTAAATTCTAATTAAATATCATAAATGTTTTAGACTCTATTATCATAATTTCTTTGACTAATTACCCTGCGACAATAATCAACAATTAAGAACAAAAAGAACACACTTACTAAAAACACTACTCGTACTATAGAACATAACAAAACACGATTCAAAGAAACTACACCAATACAAGGCCACTCTACTTAATATTTTTCTTATAAGCTAATTCAAATAGGAGCATAACTAATGATTTCAAATGAAAAAGGAATGCAGTGAACTCTTCCTGGCATGTAAAGGGGAATCTGAATTTATTTATTTATTTATTTTATTATTTTTATTTTATTTTATTTTTTTAGAGTACATAGGAATTTAGTATACATACGATTTTTTTCTCTCTCTTGATTAGTAAAGGTGTAACCCAAATAAAAAGTAGTGAGACAATTTACAATTGCAATTTTTTCCATTACTGTTATGAGAAAGAGGTATTAATTTGTTTAATTGTCCTTGCTTTGATATTAATATTCTAAAGAAACAAGAGGTGTTTTTGGGGATGGAACTCAAAGACCAAGAAAGGGTAATAAGTAGGAGATGAAAAGCAAGCGCTGATTTATTTCATTAGTATCAAAGGGGTTAAAAAGTAATGCCTTATTCTATTAAATACTACATACTTAAGTAGGAAAACAAATTATTTAATTTATATAATTATAATTTAATATCTTATTTATTTGAGAATTTATAAGTTTTGCAAGGATATTGATATAATTAGAAAAATAACAAGGTGCGACTGACCGACTATGCAACTTTACTAAATTATTGACGCATTTTTTTTTTTTTTACACAAATGTTAGTTGGGTAGTGTAAGTTACTCTTAAATTGATTGGATTTTGTACTTTTTGTGTGACTGACATCTATTATACTTTCACGTGATCAAATATTATTGATCTTTTTAAAGACAAAATTTGGTCGCACGAAAGTACAATAGGTATCAGCCGCACAGAAACATTGCACCAACTACTAGTACTTTTCAAATTAAAAAGAGAACACATGTCAAAAATATTACTTTAGTCACACCGTTGGTTAGTTGCACTGATCTATTTTGAGAATTTTATACTTTTTGGGCTAGAAAGTGAATTTACTACCTTTTCATTTTTTTGACTATTTAAAGAATTTTCTCTTTAAACTAGCCGATGCATTTTGTACTACTAGTGTTAAGAGGTAATAGAAAAAATTATTTATATTCGAGTTAAGGTTAAAAAAAGTTTCTTTGTTTGATTGGGACGTGATATTCACACATTTTTTTTCTTTTTTTCATAAACAACAATATGCGCAATAGAGTGTTATACAATGTGTTGTATAACTTATACAAAATAGTGTATGTATAAAAAAGATAGAGAGAATTTTTTAAAATGAACTCGAATTGGTAGATGTTTATGAAACAAGACTTCGCATAACAATTTTACAAAAATGAACTTTTAAATGTGATCAGTTAGATTTATTCAAACACAAAATCCCAACCCTACATGTGTATCACGTGATTTTGTGGGCGACATAATTAATTAGAAATGAACAAAACGCGAGGAATAGGGCGAGAATGGGTCTAGGCGAGAAAATAGGCGAGTGAAATTGTCAGGCGAGTAAATATTGTGTAGGCGAGAATCTGGGCGAGGAGGTAGGTTGAGGATCTTGGCGAGGGCTTAATTCGAGGAGTTTTGCAATCTAGGCGAGGTAGGGCGAAGAAGTAGGCGAGGATGTAGGCAAGGAGGTATGCGAGGTTGGGAGAGGATGGCATAATTCGATTTTTGCAATTTGGACGAAAGGAGTTGGATTGGGGCAAGGTTACTAAACACGATTATTTTGCGTGACCCATATGCGACTCATCGGAAGT
Source organism: Artemisia argyi (assembly GCA_030686995.1). Lineage (NCBI taxonomy): Eukaryota > Viridiplantae > Streptophyta > Magnoliopsida > Asterales > Asteraceae > Artemisia > Artemisia argyi. The sequence continues at coordinate 143,590,610 of CM060699.1, forward strand.
TGCAGGTTAGTAAGAAAGAAGAAGACGTAAGAACATGGAGAAGAATATTTGCTTTGATGGATTACTTTAAAATTAAAATAGTACAAGAGTGGTGCTTTAAAGTTTTGGTTAATAGATAAAAAAGTAACTATACTTTACAAAAAAGTTCGCCTAAGTTACTCAATTTTCAAATTGTTCATCTAAGTTACTAAAGTTTCTCAGAAATTTGTCCTAAGTTACTAAAGTTTTTCTTTTTTTTTTTTCATCTAGGTTACTCATATTTACGGGTTTATTAAATATGTTACTTAACTTTGTGAATGATGACATTCGTTATTTTTAAGTACAAAACGGTCCTTGTGGTTATTCATAGTTCACAGATTTAGTCCCTAGACCACTATTTCTGTTAGTTTGACCCTTTTTTTTTTTTACGTTTTCATCCGTTCTTGTACATTTTCATCCATTTTTATACGCTTACACCGGTTATTCTTACGTTATCACCAATTTTCTTATGTTTTCATATGTTTTTTATGTTTTCGTCAGTTTTTTTTAAGTTTTTATTTGTTTTCAATTGTTTTAATACGTTTTTGTCCATTTTTTCAGATTTTATATGTTGTTATACATTTTCATCCGTTTTCTTACGTTTTTGTCCATCTTTAAACGTTTTCGTCCGTTTTTATACATTTTCATCTACTCATATATGTTTTCATCCATATTCATACATTTTCGTTAATTTGTAAATGTTTTCGTCCATTTTATATGTCTTTGAATGGATGAAAACATATAGAAATAGACGAAAGCGTATGAAAACGAACGAAAACGTATAAAAATTGTTGAAACGTATAAAAACGGTTGAAAACTTATAAAACTAGATAAAAACGTATAAAAACGGTTGAAAATGAATAAAAACATATGAAAACGTAAAGAAAGAGACGAAACATAAGGAAACGTATGAAAACATAAGAAAACGGACGAAACCGTAAGAAAAACTGGTGAAAGCGTATAAAAATGGATGAAAATGTACAAGAACGGATGAAAACGTAAAAACGTATAAAGATGGACAAAAACGTATAAAAATGGTTGAAAATGAATAAAAACGTATAACAATGGTTTAAAACGAATATTAACCTTCCAAAATATAAACCTAAAATCCAGTACACAAAATGAAAAAAAAAAATAAAAAAAATAAAAAAAATAAAAAAAACGTTATTTATACTAAATGATTCAACAGTAAAAAATCTCTAAAAGACTACAACTAATGTCAACAATAATCTTACAAATCCAAAAATCTATAACCGACAATCAACATCCTACGTACTGTCCACATACACCCTTTAGCTATGAAATGAAAATAAAGAAAGAACCACAGTCAACACAACACAATAACTACTCTTTATCAAACAACCGAGAATTGGAAATTACATAGAAAGAACAATCTCAATCTTTTCTTTAATAATCATAAATTTGTTTGTTAAAACAAGAGTATAAGAGTAAACCATTGATGAGGCGAAAAATGAACCGTTTTTAGGGGGTCATTTAAGCCCGGAATTGAATTTATTTGATCAAATATTGCCCTAAATCGTTCCTTTTGTAATTTTAGGTACTTTGGGAGTGAATTCTGGAAAAGGAAGCATTTTGTACATTTTTTGAGCATAAAAGTGAAGAAAACGGCAAAGACTTAATTTTCCATGCTGAGAACAGTACCTGACGGCGTCAAGAAGGAAATTGTGACGGCGTCAGGAGTAAAATCATGACGACCCAGAGAAAACCTGAAGGGCGTCAAGAGTTAATATGATGACGGCTTGCAAAAGGAGTACACGTGACAGCGTCAAACCCAGATCTAGGCAGTCTGAGAATTTATTTGGCGGCGAGATGACGGCATCAGACATTTGCTCTTGACGCCGTCACCTCACAAAATCTATATATACTTTTCTATTTTTCATTCATTAAGAGAGGAACTTGTGTGGAGAATACTAGGGTCGAACCTAATAAACCCTAGGTCGTTTGTAACAGTATTTTCAAGGGTTTTCACCCCTTAAAACCTTTCATGTTCAATTAAGATAAGTCCTCTTTCAATTCATTCAATATGTCTGTGTGTTGTTTGAATATATCTTATGCTTGTCTTGATTTCAACATGCTAGGCTAGATCTTTCATGTGTTTGCTTAGATGTAATGAAACTTAGATGTTAATTATAGGTTGATTGCTTGTTTATAGTTGTAATGGATGAATGATTTCAATGTTAGGCTTAAGAAAACTGGCAGATCTCCATTGTGTAACATGCTTGAACGTCTTAAGAAACATGAACTGATGTGTACTAGGTTTTAATGGTTGTATTTAATACATAAACAAATTCTAGTGATCCCATGTTAGGAGCTTCTTAGCCGGCTCGACATAGGAGTGAAGTAGGCGCTTAAAGGATTGGGGAAGTAAGTACGCCACCCCATGAATGGTATTAAGGAATACAATCCATCATCCACGCAATTGTAACAAGTAATTAACCTGTAAAAGATATCTAGGGAGTAGTGAAATCTAAGTAAACACAATTCTCCCATATATTGTTCACACCTCTATCTTAATTTAGTTTATTTTCATTTCTAGTATTTTATTTTGATTGCAACTTAGTAATTAGGTTAGTTGACTAGCAACTAATTCCGCCCAACTCCTTCAAAACCGAGATTTTTACTTGCTTTTATAAAAATATTGATGAGTGCTCAAACACTCATCATTTTTGGTCAAATCTAAACTGCAAAACATACAAAAACGCTCAGAAATGCATCAAAATACCAAAAATATTTCAAAATTGTGTTTTATATGTTTTAGATGCAAAATGAGTAAAAACAGATGAAAAACGTACAAAGTTTGCAAAATTGGCAGTTTCAGTCCCCCAACTTTCATAAAATTACAAAATTAGTCCCTGGTTATTCAAAAAATGGAAAAGTCACCAAAGGTCATTTTGAAATCATAAGTTATCATATTTAGTCATTTGGTGAAAAATCCGAAAAGTTTTGGAAATTTACAGTTTGGTCCCTGGAGTTTCAGTAATTGACAGATTTGGTCCCTGGTGGGATATTTTTGAAAGGAAAATCAATTTTTGTCCTTGGAAAATCAAAATGTGTCAAAAATAGTCCTAGGGTGGAAAGTTTGGTGAAATTGCAAGTTTGGTCCTTTAACTTTGGAAAATTACATAATTGGTCCCCGAGTGTTTTATTTTGAAAAACATTAATTTGGGTCCTTATAATTTTCAAACTTGTCAATAATGGTCCTTATAATAAATGTTGGAATGTTTCAATTCAGGTCCCTCAACTTTGGTAAATTACAAAAATGGTCCTTGTGAATTAAAGATACAAACCATACGAACCCTTGATACTAAAACAACCCAACAAACAAAACATCCACCACTCCAGGCCTGGTCCATTTACACCCCCAAGCCCAACATCCCAACCAGCCCATTCTCCAAATAAAATCCACCCCGTCCTTTTTATTATACCAGTCAACACCTCCTTGACCCTTTGACTCCACCTCATCCCTTCCACATCACCACCCCTACCCTGCAACACCATCATAACCCCTACACTTCTTCACCTCTGCAATACTCAACATCCTACCCCCCCCCCCCCTCTTGCATCTCCAAACAACAACTAACCTCCAAAACTCACACCCTGGCATCAATGATTTAAAGAAACAGACAAACACCACTTTGGCGCCAAAAATATGATTTGAAGGCTGGGATTGATTCAAGCTCATCCAAGGGCTAGAAATGAGTGGGAAAGAAAGAGATTACCCCCAGGAACTATAAAAGTCAAGAAGAAAGGAAGGAAAGACAGTAGTTAGCAGTAGTGTAGTCTTAATGTAATTTTTCATGTCGTTTTAATTAATTACCCATTTTAGTGTACCTTTAAGCTTCTAAGTTATCATTTTAAGTATTTCCAAGTGTAATTGAAACTTATTTCAGTCAATAATTTCAAGTTTCCAGTTATCAATTCCAAGTTTGTAGTTTTAATGGAAATTTCAATTTATTGTTTAAATACTATAAACTGTTGCTTGTTGTTTGTTTAAGCATATCTCAGCTTCATTATAAGTTCTTTAAAGCTTTTACAAAGTGTGAGACAGTTTTAGTTAAGTAAAAGAAAATTACTCAAAAATATCAATTAAATAACCTAAAATTGAAAAATCAGTGAGAAGAAGAAGAAGAAGGAGTTGGAGCAGGGGTCAAGGTGGATGGCTTTTTGGTTTTAGAAGCTCAAGGGAGGTATAGGAGATGTTTATCATTCCTGGTTACTCAGTTCTACTTGGGATCTATTTTGTAAGCCATTTACCACTTTTTGTTATTTTTACTGTAGAATAGCTTTTGGTAGTTAATATGTGTTCCTAGTAGCTTATTTGGTATATTCATGTTAGTTTATTTCTTAAAATGTAGTATCTGTGTATTTGTTTCCATAGTTGCTCAGTTTATCATTTCCACTGTCTAAATAGTCTACATAGGATTTATGAGTTTGTGATTGTTAACAGTTATGCTTTCTTAATTAAAAAGGTTAATTTCATCTTAATATAACTGTTGGAATCAGCTTTGTGCATTAAATCATTGAAGTCTTTGAAAAACTTCAAAACAAGTGCACAAAAGGTGTGTTTGGATCAGTGGATTTTACCACTGATGCCTGTGTTTCAGATGTTGTTTATGGTTAATGCAAGTTTCAATATGTCCAAATAGGTTGTTAAAGGCTTAAAATCCAGTACATTTACAATGAAAAGTCAAAATCACATGTATCTTTCATTTCCATGAACACTGTTGGATTTTTAGTGACCTAAACCACCCATTTCAGTTCATTAGTGTCAAACATAGATTGATTTGGTTTCCTTTTAACTTACAACATCATTTTCAGTCAATAGGAGTAAGTTAAAACTCATCAAAGTCAAATTGTGAGTTTATATGAAAAAGTCAAAGTTCACATTTCAGAATTTTTACAAAAGTTCCAAGAATTTATTTGATTTTTGTGGTATGATTCAGAGTTTGAGACTTGTTCCTATGTAAAGTCTACCACCTAAACTCCATTGTCTTATCACCCTTTCATATTTGTGAATTTTCTTCTGGGCCCCACAGTCACCCAAAGTGGGTTGCAGGGGGGCCTTTCTGCCCTGCTGCTGCTGATACAGTCCACAACCACCACTTGGTGGTGGTTTTCTGGCCACCTCAGTGGTCCTACAACCCCCAACTTAGGTTCTTTCCACCCCTTCCTACCACATTCCATGGTTTGGCCCTTGGTTTGACCTAAAACCTTGTGGACCCCACTTGATTTATCCCCTAAAATCTGTCCACATTTTCAGTTTCAAACAAGTTTCAATGTGCTTATTTTTTTATCTTATTGCTTATTCTGTGGACTCCTTGTGATTTTTCTGGCTTATTCATGTTCATTTAAGTTATTTGGATCAGAAAAACCCATTGTGGGTCCCACCTAAGCTGATTTTAGCTTATTTTGCCTCTTGGTCAACAAAAGTCGACTGTTGACCCAAATAGCTTGTACTTTGCTTATTTTTTAAGTTCCACTAAAGTTGTTTTTATAAAAAGTTCATGTTTTTAGTTGTAAAATAGTTTTCTAAAATAAAAATCCAGAAAAAACAAAGTAATATTAAGTGATAGTTTCTATTTAATGTAATTTAATTTTAATTTTCATTTTTTTATTTTTATTGAGTACTTAGTTTTTTTATATTTTTATTAATTGCCTTATATAGTAAAGTAATTTTAGTAAAACTTTCAGATTTTTATATTATCATTTAGTATTTATTAGATTTAATTTTAGTTTTATTAATTATTAATTAATATTAAGTTTTAAATAGCATATTTAGTTTTTATAAAGTAAAACCTAGTTTTTATATTTTTCCTAGCTTCTAAATGTTATAAAATAGTTTTATAAATTTTCTCTTAATTTTCTTAGTTAATTTAGTATTAATAATAATTTAAATTAATTTAATTAGTTTAATTAAGTTAAATAGTTTTCAATTAATAAAAAATCCATAAAAAGACAAAAATATTTATTTTTATTTTTTATACTTTCTTCAAGTTCTAATTTAAGTTTAGAAATTATTTTTGCAAGTTTTTAGTTTAGTTTGTAATATTTATAATTATTAGTTAATTTAAAATTAGATTTAAATTAGATTTTAATTAGTTTTATTAATTAAATAATATTTAAATATTAAAATATTCACTTTTATAATTTCATTTCCATTTTCAAATTTCTTTTTAATTTTTAAGTTTCAAAAAGTTCAAAAGCACCCGCTGTAGTTTTTAATTACCAAATCCCATTTTCCAGTCTGTTACGTGAACTTAATTGTGAATTTGTGCATATCCCTGTATATCTGATTTTTGTGAATATTATATCTGTGTACAAATACCAAAATAACAATAGCAAAATCAATTCTACATCATCTGGGCTACTGTCCTCAGTGCCACTTACTTATAAACGATTTCAAACGACACCATTTCAATCTCGCTGGGATTTTAACGACCCGGGGAAACACTGTACTATCCACGGAGTATTGGGACAAGCTGTTTTTGACTAGTTGACCATGGTCAATTATATTTGACGGTTTAGACCTTAAATGCTCAAAATTCCCATTTTACCTTAGAGTTGGTTGAAAGTGTTGTTAACTGTTTTAAAAAGTTTGTTTATGCCAATTGTTAAGGTTCCATAAGCTCATGTGAGCTCTTGAATTAGTTTCACAAAAAGAAAACAGAAAAACAGAAAAATACAAATGAAAAATAAATGAAAAATAAAAAAATGGTGCACAAGAAAGAAGAAGCAAGGAGGATGGGTACTGATGGATAGCTTTTGGTTTTAGAGTCTCAGGGAGACATTAGGAGAGGTTTGAATGATTGATTCTTGATTTGGATCACACTACATCACTTGTAAGCCTTTCCTTGATATTTTTTTTATTTTACTGTAGCAACCTCTAATTTTGTGTAAACTAGCTGTTTTATACTTATTAGGTGTGTTTGAAGTGATTTCCAGTTGGTTTATATTTAAATGATAGTTTCATCTTAGTTTGTCGTTTTAAATTTCAACTCCACTGCCATTTTTAGGTTACTAGGTTTTTGTTGTTTAGTTGTTATTTTACTGGTGTTTGTTAACTTAAGAGAGTTCATTACATCATCTAATGACTTGTGACTCAGAATTAGTAATTGAATCAGCAACATGCCTTGAAATCATCAAACCAGTCAACCTATAGGGGTGTTTGGTTTATGCTGTTTGGGGGGCTCAGGGAGTTCACAGTTGTTGCTTATGCCCATAACATGTTCCCTTAGGTAATTTTAGGTCACAACCATCCCAAGTTTCAGGCCCATTAACCTCAAAAGTCAAAATCACCATCATACATCTCCAACAGTTAACTGTTGGGAGATGGTGATTCCATTTCCACCCATTTTGCTTAAAAACAATCCCTAGCAACTTATCTAGTCATATTATAGTTTAAAACATCAATCTAAATTAGTTAGAACCAATCAAAGTTGAAAAAAGTCAAATTAGTTCAAGTTTCATCAAAAGTCAAATTGCATACCTTCAGATTTTTCCAAAAATTTCAAGATTTTTATAGAATTTAGTTTTAGGAATTAGGCTTTAATATTTTGAGGTTTAGCAGCCCCCCACCTCATCTTTGGAGTCCCACATTGGTCTTATTTTTGTGAATTTTTTGGTGGGCCCCACAACCCTCCAAAGAGGGCTGCAGGGCTGTTTGCCTGCTCAGCATCAGCAGACACTACTCCACCACCACCACTTTGGTAGTGGTTTGTAGCCACCACAGTGGTCCCTACACCTAGGTTTTAGGTTTTCCCAACCCCCTCCTACCAGGCTTTAGTTATTGACCAATTGTTTGACCCCTAACCTTGTGGACCCCACTTGATTTATCCCCTAAAATCTGTCCCCATTTTCAGTTTCAAACAAGTTTCAATGTGCTTATTTTTGATCTTATTGCTTATTCTGTGGACTCCTTGTGATTTTTCTGGCTTTCATGTTCATTTAAGTTATTTGGATCAGAAAAACCCATTGTGGGTCCCCACCTAAGCTGATTTTAGCTTATTTTGCCTTTTGGTCAACAAAAGTCAACTGTTGACCCAAATAGCTTGTACTTTGCTTATTTTTTAAGTTCCATTAAAGTTGTTTTTATAAAAAGTTCATGTTTTTAGTTGTAAAATAGTTTTCTAAAATAAAAATCCAGAAAAAACAAAGTAATATTAAGTGATAGTTTCTATTTAATGTAATTTAATTTTAATTTTCATTTTTAAATTTTTATTATGTACTTAGCCATTTTATATTTTTATTAAATTCCTCTTATATTAAAGTATTTATAGTAATTTTATCAGATTTTTATATAATCATTTAGTATTTATTAGAATTAATCTTAGTTTTATTAATAATTAATTAATAATTAGTTTTAAATAGCATAATTAGTTTTTATTAAGTAAAACCTAGTTTTTATATTTTTCCTAGCTTTTATTTGTTGTAAAATAATTTTATAAATTTTCTTGTAATTTTTACTGTTCATTTTCTATTTTTCTTAATTTAAAATAGTTTAATTAGGTAATTAGTAATTAATTAGTAATTAATTAATATAAAAACCACAAAAAGACAAAAATACTTATTTTTTAATTTTAAAATTAGTTTTTAGTTATTTTATAATTTTAGAAATTTTATTTTCACCTTTTTAGTATTTAATTAATATTGTATTATATTTAAGTTACTTAAATAATAATAATTAGTAATAATTAGTAATTAATTAATATTAAATAATTAATTAGTGTAAAAATTTATTTTCTTTTTCTAAAAATTATCTTTTATCTTTTAGTTTGTAAAAAAGTCATTTTCATCCCCTGGGGGTTTTCAGATTTCACTTTTCACGTTTTATTTCGTACGTTTACGTTTTATTTAAACGTAACGTACGCGTTTTTAGGTTTTAATCGTTTCTGGTTTTTCCTAGCTTCCAGTCTTATTCAAATAGCTTATTTAAGCTATTCTCTTGTATATTCCTTAGTTAAACCATTCACAAACCCTTTTTCCATCCAAATTCACCCGATCACGAAACCGTTTTATAACCATCCACACCTCGTCGGGACATAACGACCCTGGGAAACCCTTTATTACCCGGAAGCATTGGTCTAGGCTCTTTGACTTTGTTGACCATTCTTTGGTTAATATAAGTTGACGGTTTAGCATCAATCAATATAAAAATACAAAAAGAGTCATCCCTCATCTCTAGACTTAGTTTTTAGGTTTTCTAATCCTAGCGACACTATTCCTAGCTGAATGATCAATCTCCCGGTACTTGTCACTGTACTATAATACAACGATCAAGTACACTGCCTGGTGGGGATTGTAAGCTTCTCGAGATCCCTCGAGAGGTAAAGCCTGGTGCAATTCCCACGCATCAAGTTTTTGGCGCCGCTGCTGGGGAATAGTTATTGTCTAGGTTAGAATTTCTTTTTATTAGGTCTACTTGCTAGATTCCTTTCTAGTAAGATTTTATTTTTATTTTTTAGGTTCTCTTTAGTCTATCTTATTTCTTCATGTTTTTGTTCGTAACTCTTCACCATCCGACATCATGGACGATGGTAACATCTTTAAGCCCATCATCCCACCACAACAAGACCACCCACAAAACCCACCACTAGCTAACCAACCTCTTAGGCCCCGAACCCTAGGAGAGTAATCCCGACCTAGCCACCAAGGCTATCGAAACACCATTGAGCTCACCCAAGGAGCCAATGTGTCTCCCTTGCGATCCGACACCATCCGGTTGGTGCAAAGCGGATGTGCATTCCATGGACTTCGTTCCGAAGATCCAAATCAACATCTCAAGGACTTCCTTAAAATCGTAGAGTCTATAGACCTTGATGCTACAACTAGAGAGTCAACCCGATTACCCCTATTCCAATTCTCTCTACGTGATCAAGCTAGCCAATGGCTTGAACGTTTACCCGCGGGATCCATCACCTCATGGGATGATCTCACCACTTGTTTCCTTGCTCAATTTTTCCCACCGGGGAGAACTACCAAGCTTAGAAATGATATCTTGATGTTCCAACAACGTCAAGGTGAAACTCTATATGAAGCATGGACTCGATTCAAGGACTTACTCCAAAAAGTCCCTCATCATGGCATAGATCTTTGGCTCCAAGTCCAAATCTTCTATGACCATATCGATCTATCCACAAGGCGAGCCATTGACCAATCGGCCAGTGGTAAGCTACGTGATCTAAGTGAGGAAGAATCATGGGAACTCATAGAAGATCTTGCTCTCTATGACAACGAAAGTTGGAATGATCCCCGTGATTTGAACAAAACGGTCAAGGCAATATCTTTGCCTTCGAACAATTCTAGCACTCCCGACCGTAGGATCGTGGAACTTGAGGACCAAGTCAAGTTTCTCATGAAATCTTACGAAGCTCCTAAGCCTTCAAGCCAAGTGAAAAAAATCACTTCTTCATGCAAATTATGTAGTGGTCCCCATGACACTCGTGATTGTGTGGAACTCCCCGGAACAGCTTTTGCGGACTACGCATCCTCACGTACCGACGAAGCGGGAGATAAGTGGTACACTTTCAAACCCGAGCCAAACCCGTATGGTGATTCCTACAACCCTTCTTGGAAAAATCACCCAAACTTTAGGTGGAAACAAAATCAAGCCAATTCTTCCAATTCGCCTAATCGTTACCAACCAAACGGTCCACCCTCCAACCGTACTTTCAACAACAATCCTTCTAACAACTATGGTAGTACCAACAATCTTGAAGGATTGATGTCCAAGTTTATGGCATCTCAAGAGGCTCGCATAGCTAGGTTTGAAACCGAATTCAACCAACAACAAACGGAGATGACCAACAAGATTGACAACTTGTTGAAAGCCCTCAACCACCAAGCGTTAACTACACCTAGGTAGGATACTAGGGACGCCAATAACGGAATCCAAACCAAGGACCCCTCGTCATCCAAACACGTCCACTTTGGCAATGTTGTCACCATTAAGCCAATTGATAAGGATATAGAAGATAGTGAAAAGGATGAAGTTGGAGTAGAAACCGAGAATAGGATGAAATTAGGGAAGTTGAGGTTAATAAGGGAGAAGAGTTAGAGGAAGTAGAGATTGTAAAAGAGTACTTTGATAAGTTACCCACCAAGGAAGAACGGGAATATCATAAGGATTTATTCGATGGCCCCGAGACACCATATATCCTTGGCACACTCCTTATCAAAATGGAAGACCCCTCTAACATCAACATACCATGCAACATCGGGCATATGCATATATGGAAAGCTTATATCGATCCTAGATCTCCTATAAACATCATGACTAGGACTTATTATAATTGGATGATGAAGAAACAACTTGGTTATAGGATGATGCCCAATAAGAATTTGATAAGTAATTTTGTAGGAAGAGTGAAAGGATTGCATGTGATTGTGGGAAATTTCACTTATGAGATCGATTTTATGATAGTAGAGGATACTCGTCCGGTGATAGATGCTTGCCTAAGCCAAGTAGTGTTCGGAAAACCATTTGTTGAGGCCACTAAGATGAGTTATGATCCGACTTTAGGGATAATTAGGTTCAAGGAGGAGAATGATGAGATTGCCTACCAAATGCCCTATAAGATTGAGCAGTACCGCCTCCTGTCTAATATAGAAAAGGAACACAAACAAGCAGCTTATTATAGGAATAATGAGGATAGACGTAGAGGAGTAGAGTATGTGATGAATAGGATGCTTGGTTTCTACAAAGAATGCTTGCAACTAGGTACAGAATACAAAACTGGTATAGGAGATGACCTAGAGAGTGAAACCAGCGATGAGGTCACGTAGTAACCCATGACCTTGAGTCTAGCTACAAGACTCGTAAATAAAGAAAAGCGCTTCTTGGGAGGCAACCCATGCTTTGTGTGATTTTTATTTTTGTTTGTTTGTTATTTGCTTCCGTATGCATGCTTTATTTTTATTGTTGGTAGATCATGTTTCAAAACTAAAATGACGAAAATACTTTATTTTGGAGTTTGGCCTAGTCTTAACTTCATCCAAAGGTATTTCGCAAAAGATAAGTGTAAGGGGAAACCCCAAATATGTTTTTAAGAAACAAAAATTGATCATGATTCTCCGCAATATTAAGTGAACATGTATATTCGTATTTGTTAGAGTCAAATGCTTGTATCGAGTCATAATGATGTTTTGCAGGATTTTCCAGGAAGTAGGACGAAGTTTTTCCAGAAATTTTCCGGAAACTTAACATAAGAATTTCTGCAGGTCATTTCTGACGGCGTCACGAGTTTACTCTTGACGGCGTCACGTGTAAAATTCTGGAAATTTTACCAGTTTTGTTTTTCTAACGGAGTCTTAAAGTTTTTATTGAATCATTAGTTTTATAATCTCCAGGAAATCTGAAAACATCATTCCACAAGCTTATATCTTATTTTGTTTTCTAGGATTTGTTAGCATATATAGATTGCCGCCGATTTTACGCGAGGTTGCCTTGTCTGTTTTCTCAGGTTTCACAGGTTATGTATGACAAGAAGATGATTTATATTCTGGAAGGGAAGCTTTGATTGTTCATTTTCTTGGAGGAAGATCTAACCTGGCCACATTATTATCCATACCGAGCGAATCAGGGGAGTATTTGATTTCATTCATTTTACTTATTTCACTTTTACATTCTTTACTTGAACATTGCGGACAATGTTCATCCTAAGTGTAAGGAGAGGGTAAAATGATGATACCTTACAGATACACTTTCGCTTGAGTTTGTTTGTTTGATGGTAGATGTGTAATAAAACTATGAGAAATACTTGTTAGTGCAATTTTAGCGCCAAATTTAAATTTTTTTGCAACATTTAGGAGTGAAACTTTAGCCATAGCAAGCGTCTCATGGATAGGAGATTGTATGACTAGCACATAACCGTACTATTCAGAAAAATTTTCCACCCAAATATGTGAGGTTCGCCTTTAGATTTGATAGGAAAAGCATTTACTATTAGTGCTTATGAGTGTATCGGTAGCATTTAGATTCTAGAACTTGCGTCAGTGATGCATCCCGAGACCGCTAGTGAGACTACATTCGTGTAGTAGGATTTACTACATGATAAGAGGCATTAGGATCACCAACCTGTATCATAATTACTTGACCATTTAAGTCATATTACTTGACTAGTTAAGTCAACTAATTTTTCCCACACTTTAGCGTTGTACTCAATTTTAGTACACGAAACCCCTAGTACACCCCTCCGAGCCTATCTTTTCGTTTCTAACTTTAAGCATCTTACTTAAAGGAAGAATTTGTTACACCCCACTTAAATGTACACCCAAATCGCCTTAGCCTTCCGTGTATGCACTCATCTTTAGTGCATTATTGTTATTTGTTAAACCCTAAGTTAATTATCTAATTGATTACATGGTTGCTAAGTCGAGTCATATCCTTGTACATATTGTTTTGGGACGATTGGGACTCATGGGTAAAGTACTTATTTTATGGAGTAATGGGGAAGAACATCATATATTACCCCTGCATGTGCGTTAATCTTAAAAGTACTCCAAGTGTTTTGATTTTCTTAATTCGAGTAATTAGATTAGTTTATTGTAAAGTATGTAAAAATTCAAGTGTAAGAGGAATTTTCATTCCCTATGATGTATTAATTTGGATGGTAGGGTAAGAGTATATGAAAAAAAAAATCGAAAAAATCAAGAAGAAAAAAATAGAAAAAAGAAAAGAGAAAAACATACGGACTACCATCCCTTTTCATTCTATGTTCATTTTATGTTTTTGTTATTTTTGATTTATTAGCTTAAGTCGAGTCTAGTCTTGGCTTAGCAACGTCATATTGTACATGTAATTAACCAAGATTGTTAACTCGCCACCAGTAAAGACTGCCTATATCCAACAAAACCGTGTATTCCATATCCTTACACCTAACGTTACAACCCTTTAAAAGACCTCTTTGATAGTTTATCCTAGGTGCTTACACCATGTGGTGGAGGTTTGATCCTATCCCAAGCCTATGGTAATCTATTTTGCTATGACAGGTAGTGAGAGATGTTTTCCGTTTCCATATTGTGATATATACTTTATTACACCCGAGAGATGTGAGTATCTAAACACTATTTGTGAGGTGCTAGCGTATGACCTCCGTGCTTGTCTTTGGTCTTTAGTGGAACGATTATTTGTTGTAATTGTTAGACCCGTTTCCCGGGTGTTGGGACCTCACCCTAGATGAAAGCGAATAAAGACTTTATGTGATTGGCCAGTCAACGAAAGTTGCGTAATGGTCAAACCCGATAGTCATAGTATTTCATAATGTGGTTTTAGAAGTATTATGTGGCATAAGTATGAGGGATAAGAACTTGAGGGACCTAAGTTGACAGAATCCCAAACTGGTACTGGAACCAACTTGTTCTAGTACTAGAACCAACTTGTTCTAGTCTGCAGGGACTATTCTTGCCAAAACCTCAAACTAGCACTAGAACCAACTTGTTCTAGTACTAAGGATGAATGGTTACATGACCTAAGGGACTAATAATGTCATTAGGCCAAAGTTGTGGTGGCTTATATGTGAAGGAATTCCCAGACATTCTAAAATGTTCCAGGAAAGTGTGGTGTGTTCTTGTGTGTCGACATAGAGCAAGAGAGAAGAGAGGGAAGGCTTAACATATGATCTTTTGATGAAAGAATTAGACTCCCAATTCAAGAGATAAAGCCCTAGTAATGATTCTATGCAAGTAAGTAATCACTATCTTGAGTTAAATTACGAATATTGAATTAGGGTTCATATGGAGTAATTGGGGATTTCATCATATGATCAAGATATGATCATATGATGATATATAAAGGATGATGAGTAAGTTATGGTGGGTTTTGTATAAACCTTTGTTTATGATTATTGATTGTTATGCTACTAGGTTTGGTAATGAGGAAGGATGATGATGATGAATAGTGATGTTGTTGATGGTGATTTGGTATATTGATAGCTAGCTTGGAATGAAGGTACGTAACTTGTACTAAAACATATGTTATATGTATGTTATCCATATGTGTATTATGATTGTGATAGTGTAGCATATGTATTGAGTAATGAATGAAGACTATGTGGTATAGTGAATGTTATGGATTGAAGTAAGTGATCATGATGCTTATGTGCTAATATGTGTATGATATATGTTTTATGTCGGGTTACTTACTAAGCGAAAGCTTATGGTTTAGTTGTCAATCCCTTTTGTAGGTCCTTGTGTTTAAGGAAGGCGTGGGATATGGAGTATGGTTCATTTATGCGGAAGGTTAGAATATTGGTAAGGAATTAGAGCTTAGGTAGATACCGAGCTCAAGTGTATAAATTTGTATCCCCCCGTGTGTCAAGTAGTACTTTGAAATAAGTAGACAAGTGTTAAATTGTATGTCAAGAGTTGTATAAGGATTTGGTAGTCATTTGGTAAGTCAAAACATGTTTTATGTGATTATGGTTTAAGTTAAAGGGGCGTTTGGTTTAAGCGTAAATGTACCCGTTTTGGATAGGAAATGGGTCAATGTGTTGTTCGAACATGTTTGATATGTTAAATTATTGAAGTTGGTAAAGTTTAGTGCAAAACGGATATAGTATGAGTAGTTTGATGTGTAAATGGGTCAAAATGGGTTTTGGTGCATAACCCGTCAAATTTTAAAGTACTATTTCGTGTTGATTGAGTATGTAAACGATTTTGTGTGTTATGTTAATGGCTTTGAGTGAGTCTGGTGTGGATATAAGGTAGCAGGGGTCGATTATTGTGAAAAAGGGCCAAATTTCGGTTTATACCGAAATTTGGTACCAAATTCTCAAAGTTCGGTTTGAAATTTCGGTTTGATTCGGACAGATTTTGGTAAACTTTGAAAAATCATATCTTTTAATCCGTAAGTCGTCACGGGTGGTGCCACCCGTCGTTTTGAAGGTAATGGAGTCTAATTTTATTTAAAAATAGTCTCAAGGTCTTAATGTTTATAGATTTTTTTCGGTGGTCAAAAGAGTGAAGCATTTTCGCGAAAAAAAAATTTAGTTTTTGGTCTAAGCGGGCACGGGGTGTTACAGTAATTACTTTTATATTAGTGTTAAATGACCCCTAACTTATATTTTGATTAGAATAAAAGCGCATTTGCTTGAAGACAAGCAAATCTCAAGTGTAAGGGTATATGATGAGGCGAAAAATGAACCGTTTTTAGGGGGTCATTTAAGCCCGGAATTGAATTTATTTGATCAAATATTGCCCTAAATCGTTCCTTTTGTGATTTTAGGTACTTTGGGAGTGAATTCTGGAAAAGGAAGCATTTTGGACGTTTTTGGAGCATAAAAGTGAAGAAAATGACAAAGACTTAATTTTCCATGCTGAGAACAGTACCTGACGGCGTCAAGAAGGAAATTGTGACGGCGTCAGGAGTAAAATCCTTGACGACCCAGAGAAAACCTGAAGGCGTCAAGAGAAGGGCGTCAAGAGTTAATATGATGACGGCCTGCAAAAGGAGTACACGTGACGGCGTCAAACCCAGATCTAGGCAGTCCGAAAATTTATTTGGCGGCGAGATGACGGTGTCGGACATTTGCTCTTGACGCCGTCACCTCACAAAATCTATATATACTTTTCTATTTTTCATTCATTAAGAGAGGAACTTGTGTGGAGAATACTAGGGTCGAACCTAATAAACCCTAGGTCGTTTGTAACAGTATTTTCAAGGGTTTTCACCCCTTGAAACCTTTCATGTTCAATTAAGATAAGTCCTCTTTCAATTCATTCAATATGTCTGTGTGTTGTTTGAATATATCTTATGCTTGTCTTGATTTCAACATGTTAGGCTAGATCTTTCATGTGTTTGCTTAGATGTAATGAAACTTAGATGTTAATTATAGGTTGATTGCTTATTTATAGTTGTAATGGATGAATGATTTCAATGTTAGGCTTAAGAAAACTGGCAGATCTCCATTGTGTAACATGCTTGAACGTCTTAAGAAACATGAACCGATGTGTACTAGGTTTTAATGGTTGTATTTAATGCATAAGCAAATTCTAGTGATCCCATGTTAGGAGCTTCTTAGCTGGCTCGACATAAGAGTGAAGTAGGCGCTTATAGGATTGGGGAAGTAAGTACGCCACCCCATGAATGGTATTAAGGAATACAATCCGTCATCCACGCAACTGTAACAAGTAATTAGCCTGTAAAAGATATATAGGGAGTAGTGAAATCTAAGTAAACACAATTCTCCCATATACTGTTCACACCTCTATCTTAATTTAGTTTATTTTCATTTCTAGTATTTTATTTTGATTGCATCTTAGTAATTGGGTTAGTTGACTAGCAACTAATTCCGCCCAACTCCTTCAAAACCGAGATTTTTACTTGCTTTTATAAAAATATAAAAATACAAAAAGAATCATCCCTCATCTCTAGACCTAGTTTTTAGGTTTTCTAATCCTAACGACACTATTCCTAGCTGAACGATCAATTCCCCGGTACTTGTCACTATACTATACTACAACGATCAGGTACACTGCCTGGTGGGGGTTGTAAGCTTCTCGAGATCCCTCGAGAGGTAAAGCCTGGTGCAATTCCCACGCATCAACCATCATAGATCTTGAAAGTAATAAGATGACAACAAACAAACAACCTACCCAATACCTATTTAATGAGATCTTGACGAACATATTATGCTTCGGTTACAGTTGAAATAAAGAAGGTTTATGCTGCGTTTGTGATAAGGAGATAGAAGAAATGTTATTATGATGCTGCGTTTTTGATATGTAGGAAGACGAGCTATTTAGGTGTGTGTGACTGCCATGGAGATATATGGGTGGATTTATTTGATGTGTTGTGTTCATTTGGTAAGGAGTTATAAGGTTGGAAAGATTAAATATGTGTATTATTTTAGAGAAGGAGATATTTGGTGACTGCAAGTTTTTTTAGATGGAGAGAAGGTTGGATGGGGACCTTAAATGTGCGATGTGTGTTTAGGTTTCGATAATGAAGAACTTATATTATAAAGGGTGTAGGGTTTGTTGTGGATTTGGGTTGGACAGTAGATAATAATTATGGGCTTGCTGGATTTTTTAAATTTGGGTTGCGAATTTTTAGT